>CM036908.1:0-332026 GCA_020800305.1 Porphyrio hochstetteri
GTACCAGGATCAAAGTTCAAGGTCAAAAGGTCACTAGTCAAGGTCAAAAGGTCACGTTTCAAGGTCATAAGGACACGGGGGGTCAAAAATCAAGGTCAAAAGGTGACGAACCAAGGTCAAAAGGTCACGGGACAAGGTCAGAAGGTCACGGGGCAACTGCATAAGGCCAAAAGGTCACCTGTCAAGGTCAAAAGGTCACTGCTCAAGGTCAAAAGGTCACGTATCAATTCAAAAGGTCACGGGGCAATTGCATAAGGTCAAAAGCTCACTGGTCAAAATCAAACGGTCACAGGATCAAAGTTCAAGGTCATAAGGTCATGGGGGTCAAAAATCAAGGTCAAAAGGTCACCGCTCAAGGTCAAAAGGTCACGGGACAAGGTCATAAGGTCACGGGGTAAAGGTCAAGGTCAAAAGGTCACGAACCAAGGTCAAAAGGTAACGGGGCAATTGCATAAGGTCAAAGGGTCACTGGTAAAGGTCAAAAGGTCACTGCTCAAGGTCAAAAGGTCCCGTTTCAAGGTCAAACGGTCACGGGGGTGT
Organism: Porphyrio hochstetteri; assembly: GCA_020800305.1. Classification (NCBI taxonomy): domain Eukaryota; kingdom Metazoa; phylum Chordata; class Aves; order Gruiformes; family Rallidae; genus Porphyrio; species Porphyrio hochstetteri. The sequence goes on from CM036908.1 coordinate 541, forward strand.
CAAATGTCAAGGTCAAAAGGTCACGAACCAAGGTCAAAAGGTCACGGGGGTCAAAAATCGAGGTAAAAAGGTCACGAACCAAGGTCAAAAGGTCACGGGACAAGGTGAAAAGGTCACGGGGCAACTGCATAAGGCCAAAAGGTCACCTGTCAAGGTCAAAAGGTCACTGCTCAAGGTCAAAAGGTCACGGTTCAAGGTCATAAGGTCACGGGGGTCAAAGGTCAAGGTCAAAAGGTCACGAACCAAGGTCAAAAGGTCATGGGACAAGGTCATAAGGTCACTTATCAAGGTCAAAAGGTCCCGTTTCAAGGTCAAAAGTTCACAGGGTCAAAGTTCAAGGTCAAAAGGTCACTTATCAAGGTCAAACGGTCACGGGGTCAAAAATCAAGGTCAAAAGGTCACTTATCAAGGTCAAACTGTCACGGGTCAAAAATCAAGGTCGAAAGGTCACTGGTCAGGGTCAAAAGGTCACTGCTCAAGGTAAAAAAGACACAGGGGTTAAAGGTAAAGGTCAAAAGGTCACGGTACAAGGTGAAAAGGTCACGGGACAAGGTCAAAAGGACACGGGGCAACTGCATAAGGCCAAAAGGTCACCTGTCAAGGTCAAACGGTCACGGGGTTCAAATGTCAAGGTCAAAAGGTCACGAGCCAAGGTCAAAAGGTCACGGGGGTCAAAGGTCAAGGCCAAACGGTCACAGGATCAAAGTTCAAGGTCAAAAGGTCACTGGTCAAGGTCAAAAGGTCACGGGTCATTGTTGAAAGGTCAAAAGGTCACTTATCAAGGTCAAAAGGTCACGGGGCAATTGCATAAGGTCAAAGGGTCACTGGTAAAGGTCAAAAGGTCACTGGTCAAAATCAAACGGTCACACGAACAACGTTCAAGGTCAAAAGGTCACTGCTCAAGGTCAAAAGGTCCCGTTTCAAGGTCAAACGGTCACGGGGGTGTCAAATGTCAAGGTCAAAAGGTCACGAACCAAGGTCAAAAGGTCACGGGGGTCAAAAATCGAGGTCAAAAGGTCACAAACCAAGGTCAAAAGGTCACGGGACAAGGTGAAAAGGTCACGGGGCAACTGCATAAGGCCAAAAGGTCACCTGTCAAGGTCAAAAGGTCACTGCTCAAGGTCAAAAGGTCCCGTTTCAACGTCAAACGGTCACGGGGGTGTCAAATGTCAAGGTCAAAAGGTCACGTTTCAAGGTCATAAGGACACGGGGGTCAAAAATCAAGGTCAAAAGGTCACGAACCAAGGTCAAAAGGTCACGGGACAAGGTCATAAGGTCACTTATCAAGGTCAAAAGGTCCCGTTTCAAGGTCAAAAGTTCACAGGGTCAAAGTTCAAGGTCAAAAGGTCACTTATCAAGGTCAAACGGTCACGGGGTCAAAAATAAAGGTCAAAAGGTCACTGGTAAAGGTCAAAAGGTCACTGGTCAAAAGCAAACGGTCACAGGATGAAAGTTCAAGGTCAAAAGGTCACTGGTCAGGGTCAAAAGGTCACTGCTGAAGGTAAAAAAGACACAGGGGTTAAAGGTAAAGGTCAAAAGGTCACGGTACAAGGTGAAAAGGTCACGGGACAAGGTCAAAAGGTCACGGGGCAACTGCATAAGGCCAAAAGGTCACCTGTCAAGGTCAAACGGTCACAGGATCAAAGTTCAAGGTCAAAAGGTCACGGGTCAAAGTTCAAGGTCAAAAGGTCACTGGTCAAGGTCAAAAGGTCACGAGTCAATGTAGAAAGGTCACGGGGGTCAAAGGTCTAGGTAAAACAGTACCAGGATCAAAGTTCAAGGTCAAAAGGTCACTAGTCAAGGTCAAAAGGTCACGTTTCAAGGTCATAAGGACACGGGGGGTCAAAAATCAAGGTCAAAAGGTGACGAACCAAGGTCAAAAGGTCACGGGACAAGGTCAGAAGGTCACGGGGCAACTGCATAAGGCCAAAAGGTCACCTGTCAAGGTCAAAAGGTCACTGCTCAAGGTCAAAAGGTCACGTATCAATTCAAAAGGTCACGGGGCAATTGCATAAGGTCAAAAGCTCACTGGTCAAAATCAAACGGTCACAGGATCAAAGTTCAAGGTCATAAGGTCATGGGGGTCAAAAATCAAGGTCAAAAGGTCACCGCTCAAGGTCAAAAGGTCACGGGACAAGGTCATAAGGTCACGGGGTAAAGGTCAAGGTCAAAAGGTCACGAACCAAGGTCAAAAGGTAACGGGGCAATTGCATAAGGTCAAAGGGTCACTGGTAAAGGTCAAAAGGTCACTGCTCAAGGTCAAAAGGTCCCGTTTCAAGGTCAAACGGTCACGGGGGTGTCAAATGTCAAGGTCAAAAGGTCACGAACCAAGGTCAAAAGGTCACGGGGGTCAAAAATCGAGGTAAAAAGGTCACGAACCAAGGTCAAAAGGTCACGGGACAAGGTGAAAAGGTCACGGGGCAACTGCATAAGGCCAAAAGGTCACCTGTCAAGGTCAAAAGGTCACTGCTCAAGGTCAAAAGGTCACGGTTCAAGGTCATAAGGTCACGGGGGTCAAAGGTCAAGGTCAAAAGGTCACGAACCAAGGTCAAAAGGTCATGGGACAAGGTCATAAGGTCACTTATCAAGGTCAAAAGGTCCCGTTTCAAGGTCAAAAGTTCACAGGGTCAAAGTTCAAGGTCAAAAGGTCACTTATCAAGGTCAAACGGTCACGGGGGTCAAAAATCAAGGTCAAAAGGTCACTGGTAAAGGTCAAAAGGTCACTGGTCAAAAGCAAACGGTCACAGGATGAAAGTTCAAGGTCAAAAGGTCACTGGTCAGGGTCAAAAGGTCACTGCTGAAGGTAAAAAAGACACAGGGGTTAAAGGTAAAGGTCAAAAGGTCACGGGACAAGGTGAAAAGGTCATGGGACAAGGTCAAAAGGTCACGGGGCAACTGCATAAGGCCAAAAGGTCACCTGTCAAGGTCAAACGGTCACAGGATCAAAGTTCAAGGTCAAAAGGTCACGGGTCAAAGTTCAAGGTCAAAAGGTCACTGGTCAAGGTCAAAAGGTCACGAGTCAATGTAGAAAGGTCACGGGGGTCAAAGGTCTAGGTAAAACAGTACCAGGATCAAAGTTCAAGGTCAAAAGGTCACTAGTCAAGGTCAAAAGGTCACGTTTCAAGGTCATAAGGACACGGGGGTCAAAAATCAAGGTCAAAAGGTCACGAACCAAGGTCAAAAGGTCACGGGACAAGGCCAGAAGGTCACGGGGCAACTGCATAAGGCCAAAAGGTCACCTGTCAAGGTCAAAAGGTCACTGCTCAAGGTCAAAAGGTCACGTATCAATTCAAAAGGTCACGGGGCAATTGCATAAGGTCAAAAGCTCACTGGTCAAAATCAAACGGTCACAGGATCAAATTTCAAGGTCATAAGGTCATGGGGGTCAAAAATCAAGGTCAGAAGGTCACCGCTCAAGGTCAAAAGGTCACGGGACAAGGTCATAAGGTCACGGGGTAAAGGTAAAGGTCAAAAGGTCGCGAATCAAGGTCAAAAGGTCACGGGGCAATTGCATAAGGTCAAAGGGTCACTGGTAAAGGTCAGAAGGTCACTGGTCAAAATCAAACGGTCACACGAACAACGTTCAAGGTCAAAAGGTCACTGCTCAAGGTCAAAAGGTCCCGTTTCAAGGTCAAACGGTCACGGGGTGTCAAATGTCAAGGTCAAAAGGTCACAAACCAAGGTCAAAAGGTCACGGGGGTCAAAAATCGAGGTCAAAAGGTCACAAACCAAGGTCAAAAGGTCATGGGACAAGGAGAAAATGTCACGGGGCAACTGCATAAGGCCAAAAGGTCACCTGTCAAGGTCAAAAGGTCACTGCTCAAGGTCAAAAGGTCACGGTTCAAGGTCATAAGGTCACGGGACAAGGTCATAAGGTCACTTATCAAGGTCAAAAGGTCCCGTTTCAAGGTCAAAAGTTCACAGGGTCAAAGTTCAAGGTCAAAAGGTCACTTATCAATGTCAAACGGTCACGGGGTCAAAAATCAAGGTCAAAAGGTCACTGGTAAAGGTCAAAAGGTCACTGGTCAAAAGCAAACGGTCACAGGATCAAAGTTCAAGGTCAAAAGGTCACTGGTCAGGGTCAAAAGGTCACTGCTCAAGGTAAAAAAGACAGGGGGTAAAGGTAAAGGTCAAAAGGTCACGGTACAAGGTGAAAAGGTCACGGGACAAGGTCAAAAGGACACGGGGCAACTGCATAAGGCCAAAAGGTCACCTGTCAAGGTCAAACCGTCACGGGGTTCAAATGTCAAGGTCAAAAGGACACGGCACAAGGTCAAAAGGTCACGGGGTCAAAGGTTTAGGTCAAACAGTACCAGGATCAAAGTTCAAGGTCAAAAGGTCACTAGTCAAGGTCAAAAAGTCACGTTTCAAGGTCAAAAGGTCACGGGGTCAAAGGTCAAGTCCAAACGATCACTGGATCAAAGTTCAAGGTCAAAAGGGTTTGTGTCAAGGCCAAAAGGTCACTGCTCAAGGTCAAAAGGGCACGAACCAAGGTCAAAAATGTCACAGGGGTTAAAGGTAAAGGCCAAAAGGTCAAAGTTCAAAATCAAACGGTCACGGGACAAGGTCAAAAGTTCACCGGGTCAAAGGTGAAGGCCAAAAAGTCACTGGTCAAGGTTAAAAGGTCACAGGATCAAAGTTCAAGGTCAAAAGGTCACTAGTCAAGGTCAAAAGGGCATGTTTCAAGGTCATAGGGTCATGGGGTCAAAAATCAAGGTCAAAAGGTCACGGGGCCAAAGGTCAATATCAAAAGGTCACTTATCAAGGTCCAAAGGTCACGAACCAAGGTCATAAGGTCACGGGGGTCAAAGGTCAAGGTCAAAAGGTCACGAACCAAGGTCAAAAGGTCACGGGACAAGGTCATAAGGTCACTTATCAAGGTCAAAAGGTCCCGTTTCAAGGTCAAAAGTTCACAGGGTCAAAGTTCAAGGTCAAAAGGTCACTTATCAAGGTCAAACGGTCACGGGGTCAAAAATCAAGGTCAAAAGGTCACTGGTAAAGGTCAAAAGGTCACTGGTCAAAAGCAAACGGTCACAGGATCAAAGTTCAAGGTCAAAAGGTCACTGGTCAGGGTCAAAAGGTCACTGCTGAAGGTAAAAAAGACACAGGGGTTAAAGGTAAAGGTCAAAAGGTCACGGTACAAGGTGAAAAGGTCACGGGACAAGGTCAAAAGGTCACGGGGCAACTGCATAAGGCCAAAAGGTCACCTGTCAAGGTCAAACGGTCACAGGATCAAAGTTCAAGGTCAAAAGGTCACGGGTCAAAGTTCAAGGTCAAAAGGTCACTGGTCAAGGTCAAAAGGTCACGAGTCAATGTAGAAAGGTCACGGGGTCAAAGGTCTAGGTAAAACAGTGCCAGGATCAAAGTTCAAGGTCAAAAGGTCACTAGTCAAGGTCAAAAGGTCACATTTCAAGGTCAAACTGTCACGGGTCAAAAATCAAGGTCAAAAGGTCACTGGTCAGGGTCAAAAGGTCACTGCTCAAGGTAAAAAAGACACAGGGGTTAAAGGTAAAGGTCAAAAGGTCACGGTACAAGGTGAAAAGGTCACGGGACAAGGTCAAAAGGACACGGGGCAACTGCATAAGGCCAAAAGGTCACCTGTCAAGGTCAAACCGTCACGGGGTTCAAATGTCAAGGTCAAAAGGACACGGCACAAGGTCAAAAGGTCACGGGGTCAAAGGTTTAGGTCAAACAGTACCAGGATCAAAGTTCAAGGTCAAAAGGTCACTAGTCAAGGTCAAAAAGTCACGTTTCAAGGTCAAAAGGTCACGGGGTCAAAGGTCAAGTCCAAACGATCACTGGATCAAAGTTCAAGGTCAAAAGGGTTTGTGTCAAGGCCAAAAGGTCACTGCTCAAGGTCAAAAGGGCACGAACCAAGGTCAAAAATGTCACAGGGGTTAAAGGTAAAGGCCAAAAGGTCAAAGTTCAAAATCAAACGGTCACGGGACAAGGTCAAAAGTTCACCGGGTCAAAGGTGAAGGCCAAAAAGTCACTGGTCAAGGTTAAAAGGTCACAGGATCAAAGTTCAAGGTCAAAAGGTCACTAGTCAAGGTCAAAAGGGCATGTTTCAAGGTCATAGGGTCATGGGGTCAAAAATCAAGGTCAAAAGGTCACGGGGCCAAAGGTCAATATCAAAAGGTCACTTATCAAGGTCCAAAGGTCACGAACCAAGGTCATAAGGTCACGGGGGTCAAAGGTCAAGGTCAAAAGGTCACGAACCAAGGTCAAAAGGTCACGGGACAAGGTCATAAGGTCACTTATCAAGGTCAAAAGGTCCCGTTTCAAGGTCAAAAGTTCACAGGGTCAAAGTTCAAGGTCAAAAGGTCACTTATCAAGGTCAAACGGTCACGGGGTCAAAAATCAAGGTCAAAAGGTCACTGGTAAAGGTCAAAAGGTCACTGGTCAAAAGCAAACGGTCACAGGATCAAAGTTCAAGGTCAAAAGGTCACTGGTCAGGGTCAAAAGGTCACTGCTGAAGGTAAAAAAGACACAGGGGTTAAAGGTAAAGGTCAAAAGGTCACGGTACAAGGTGAAAAGGTCACGGGACAAGGTCAAAAGGTCACGGGGCAACTGCATAAGGCCAAAAGGTCACCTATCAAGGTCAAACGGTCACAGGATCAAAGTTCAAGGTCAAAAGGTCACGGGTCAAAGTTCAAGGTCAAAAGGTCACTGGTCAAGGTCAAAAGGTCACGAGTCAATGTAGAAAGGTCACGGGGGTCAAAGGTCTAGGTAAAACAGTACCAGGATCAAAGTTCAAGGTCAAAAGGTCACTAGTCAAGGTCAAAAGGTCACGTTTCAAGGTCATAAGGACACGGGGGGTCAAAAATCAAGGTCAAAAGGTGACGAACCAAGGTCAAAAGGTCACGGGACAAGGTCAGAAGGTCACGGGGCAACTGCATAAGGCCAAAAGGTCACCTGTCAAGGTCAAAAGGTCACTGCTCAAGGTCAAAAGGTCACGTATCAATTCAAAAGGTCACGGGGCAATTGCATAAGGTCAAAAGCTCACTGGTCAAAATCAAACGGTCACAGGATCAAAGTTCAAGGTCATAAGGTCATGGGGGTCAAAAATCAAGGTCAAAAGGTCACCGCTCAAGGTCAAAAGGTCACGAACCAAGGTCATAAGGTCACGGGGTAAAGGTCAAGGTCAAAAGGTCACGAACCAAGGTCAAAAGGTAACGGGGCAATTGCATAAGGTCAAAGGGTCACTGGTAAAGGTCAAAAGGTCACTGCTCAAGGTCAAAAGGTCCCGTTTCAAGGTCAAACGGTCACGGGGGTGTCAAATGTCAAGGTCAAAAGGTCACGAACCAAGGTCAAAAGGTCACGGGGGTCAAAAATCGAGGTAAAAAGGTCACGAACCAAGGTCAAAAGGTCACGGGACAAGGTGAAAAGGTCACGGGGCAACTGCATAAGGCCAAAAGGTCACCTGTCAAGGTCAAAAGGTCACTGCTCAAGGTCAAAAGGTCACGGTTCAAGGTCATAAGGTCACGGGGGTCAAAGGTCAAGGTCAAAAGGTCACGAACCAAGGTCAAAAGGTCATGGGACAAGGTCATAAGGTCACTTATCAAGGTCAAAAGGTCCCGTTTCAAGGTCAAAAGTTCACAGGGTCAAAGTTCAAGGTCAAAAGGTCACTTATCAAGGTCAAACGGTCACGGGGTCAAAAATCAAGGTCAAAAGGTCACTGGTAAAGGTCAAAAGGTCACTGGTCAAAAGCAAACGGTCACAGGATGAAAGTTCAAGGTCAAAAGGTCACTGGTCAGGGTCAAAAGGTCACTGCTGAAGGTAAAAAAGACACAGGGGTTAAAGGTAAAGGTCAAAAGGTCACGGGACAAGGAGAAAAGGTCATGGGACAAGGTCAAAAGGTCACGGGGCAACTGCATAAGGCCAAAAGGTCACCTGTCAAGGTCAAACGGTCACAGGATCAAAGTTCAAGGTCAAAAGGTCACGGGTCAAAGTTCAAGGTCAAAAGGTCACTTGTCAAGGTCAAAAGGTCACGAGTCAATGTAGAAAGGTCACGGGGGTCAAAGGTCTAGGTAAAACAGTACCAGGATCAAAGTTCAAGGTCAAAAGGTCACTAGTCAAGGTCAAAAGGTCACGTTTCAAGGTCATAAGGACACGAGGGTCAAAAATCAAGGTCAAAAGGTGACGAACCAAGGTCAAAAGGTCACGGGACAAGGTCAGAAGGTCACGGGGCAACTGCATAAGGCCAAAAGGTCACCTGTCAAGGTCAAACGGTCACAGGATCAAAGTTCAAGGTCATAAGGTCATGGGGGTCAAAAATCAGGGTCATAAGGTCACCGCTCAAGGTCAAAAGGTCACGGGACAAGGTCATAAGGTCACGGGGTAAAGGTCAAGGTCAAAAGGTCACGAACCAAGGTCAAAAGGTCACGGGGCAATTGCATAAGGTCAAAGGGTCACTGGTAAAGGTCAAAAGGTCACTGGTCAAAATCAAACGGTCACACGAACAACGTTCAAGGTCAAAAGGTCACTGCTCAAGGTCAAAAGGTCCTGTTTCAAGGTCAAACGGTCACGGGGGTGTCAAATGTCAAGGTCAAAAGGTCACGAACCAAGGTCAAAAGGTCACGGGGGACAAAAATCGAGGTCAAAAGGTCACAAACCAAGGTCAAAAGGTCACGGGACAAGGTGAAAAGGTCACGGGGCAACTGCATAAGGCCAAAAGGTCACCTGTCAAGGTCAAAAGGTCACTGCTCAAGGTCAAAAGGTCACGAACCAAGGTCAAAAGGTCACGGGACAAGGTCATAAGGTCACTTATCAAGGTCAAAATGTCCCGTTTCAAGGTCAAAAGTTCACAGGGTCAAAGTTCAAGGTCAAAAGGTCACTTATCAAGGTCAAACGGTCACGGGTTCAAAAATCAAGGTCAAAAGGTCACTGGTAAAGGTCAAAAGGTCACTGGTCAAAAGCAAACGGTCACAGGATGAAAGTTCAAGGTCAAAAGGTCACTGGTCAGGGTCAAAAGGTCACTGCTGAAGGTAAAAAAGACACAGGGGTTAAAGGTAAAGGTCAAAAGGTCACGGTACAAGGTGAAAAGGTCACGGGACAAGGTCAAAAGGTCACGGGGCAACTGCATAAGGCCAAAAGGTCACCTGTCAAGGTCAAACGGTCACAGGATCAAAGTTCAAGGTCAAAAGGTCACGGGTCAAAGTTCAAGGTCAAAAGGTCACTGGTCAAGGTCAAAAGGTCACGAGTCAATGTAGAAAGGTCACGGGGGTCAAAGGTCTAGGTAAAACAGTACCAGGATCAAAGTTCAAGGTCAAAAGGTCACTAGTCAAGGTCAAAAGGTCACGTTTCAAGGTCATAAGGACACGGGGGTCAAAAATCAAGGTCAAAAGGTCACGAACCAAGGTCAAAAGGTCACGGGACAAGGTCAGAAGGTCACGGGGCAACTGCATAACGCCAAAAGGTCACCTGTCAAGGTCAAACGGTCACAGGATCAAAGTTCAAGGTCATAAGGTCATGGGGGTCAAAAATCAAGGTCAAAAGGTCACTGCTCAAGGTCAAAAGGTCACGGGACAAGGTCATAAGGTCATGGGGTAAAGGTCAAGGTCAAAAGGTCGCGAACCAAGGTGAAAAAGTCACGGGGCAATTGCATAAGGTCAAAGGGTCACTGGTAAAGGTCAAAAGGTCACTGGTCAAAATCAAACGGTCACACGAACAACGTTCAAGGTCAAAAGGTCACTGCTCAAGGTCAAAAGGTCCCGTTTCAAGGTCAAACGGTCACGGGGGTGTCAAATGTCAAGGTCAAAAGGTCACGAACCAAGGTCAAAAGGTCACGGGGGTCAAAAATCGAGGTCAAAAGGTCACAAACCAATGTCAAAAGGTCACGGGACAAGGCGAAAAGGTCACGGGGCAACTGCATAAGGCCAAAAGGTCACCTGTCAAGGTCAAAAGGTCACTGCTCAAGGTCAAAAGGTCACGGTTCAAGGTCATAAGGTCACTTATCAAGGTCAAAAGGTCCCGTTTCAAGGTCAAAAGTTCACAGGGTCAAAGTTCAAGGTCAAAATGTCACTTATCAAGGTCAAACGGTCACGGGTCAAAAATCAAGGTCAAAAGGTCACTGGTAAAGGTCAAAAGGTCACTGGTCAAAAGCAAACGGTCACAGGATCAAAGTTCAAGGTCAAAAGGTCACTGGTCAGGGTCAAAAGGTCACTGCTGAAGGTAAAAAAGACACAGGGGTTAAAGGTAAAGGTCAAAAGGTCACGGTACAAGGTGAAAAGGTCACGGGACAAGGTCAAAAGGTCACGGGGCAACTGCATAAGGCCAAAAGGTCACCTGTCAAGGTCAAACGGTCACAGGATCAAAGTTCAAGGTCAAAAGGTCACGGGTCAAAGTTCAAGGTCAAAAGGTCACTGGTCAAGGTCAAAAGGTCACGAGTCAATGTAGAAAGGTCACGGGGGTCAAAGGTCTAGGTAAAACAGTACCAGGATCAAAGTTCAAGGTCAAAAGGTCACTAGTCAAGGTCAAAAGGTCACGTTTCAAGGTCATAAGGACACGGGGGGTCAAAAATCAAGGTCAAAAGGTGACGAACCAAGGTCAAAAGGTCACGGGACAAGGTCAGAAGGTCACGGGGCAACTGCATAAGGCCAAAAGGTCACCTGTCAAGGTCAAAAGGTCACTGCTCAAGGTCAAAAGGTCACGTATCAATTCAAAAGGTCACGGGGCAATTGCATAAGGTCAAAAGCTCACTGGTCAAAATCAAACGGTCACAGGATCAAAGTTCAAGGTCATAAGGTCATGGGGGTCAAAAATCAAGGTCAAAAGGTCACGAACCAAGGTCAAAAGGTCACGGGACAAGGTCATAAGGTCACGGGGTAAAGGTCAAGGTCAAAAGGTCAAGAACCAAGGTCAAAAGGTAACGGGGCAATTGCATAAGGTCAAAGGGTCACTGGTAAAGGTCAAAAGGTCACTGGTCAAAATCAAACGGTCACACGAACAACGTTCAAGGTCAAAAGGTCACTGCTCAAGGTCAAAAGGTCCCGTTTCAAGGTCAAACGGTCACGGGAGTGTCAAATGTCAAGGTCAAAAGGTCACGAACCAAGGTCAAAAGGTCACGGGGGTCAAAAATCGAGGTCAAAAGGTCACAAACCAAGGTCAAAAGGTCACAGGACAAGGTGAAAAGGTCACGGGGCAACTGCATAAGGCCAAAAGGTCACCTGTCAAGGTCAAAAGGTCACTGCTCAAGGTCAAAAGGTCACGGTTCAAGGTCATAAGGTCACGGGGGTCAAAGGTCAAGGTCAAAAGGTCACGAACCAAGGTCAAAAGGTCACGGGACAAGGTCATAAGGTCACTTATCAAGGTCAAAAGGTCCCATTTCAAGGTCAAAAGTTCACAGGGTCAAAGTTCAAGGTCAAAAGGTCACTTATCAAGGTCAAACGGTCACGGGGGTCAAAAATCAAGGTCAAAAGGTCACTGGTAAAGGTCAAAAGGTCACTGGTCAAAAGCAAACGGTCACAGGATGAAAGTTCAAGGTCAAAAGGTCACTGGTCAGGGTCAAAAGGTCACTGCTGAAGGTAAAAAAGACACAGGGGTTAAAGGTAAAGGTCAAAAGGTCACGGTACAAGGTGAAAAGGTCACGGGACAAGGTCAAAAGGTCACGGGGCAACTGCATAAGGCCAAAAGGTCACCTGTCAAGGTCAAACGGTCACAGGATCAAAGTTCAAGGTCAAAAGGTCACGGGTCAAAGTTCAAGGTCAAAAGGTCACTGGTCAAGGTCAAAAGGTCACGAGTCAATGTAGAAAGGTCATGGGGGTCAAAGGTCTAGGTAAAACAGTACCAGGATCAAAGTTCAAGGTCAAAAGGTCACTAGTCAAGGTCAAAAGGTCACGTTTCAAGGTCATAAGGACACGGGGGTCAAAAATCAAGGTCAAAAGGTCACGAACCAAGGTCAAAAGTTCACGGGACAAGGTCAAAAGGTCACGGGGCAACTGCATAAGGCCAAAAGGTCACCTGTCAAGGTCAAAAGGTCACTGCTCAAGGTCAAAAGGTCACGTATCAATTCAAAAGCTCACGGGGCAATTGCATAAGGTCAAAAGCTCACTGGTCAAAATCAAACGGTCACAGGATCAAAGTTCAAGGTCATAAGGTCATGGGGGTCAAAAATCAAGGTCAAAAGGTCACCGCTCAAGGTCAAAAGGTCACAAACCAAGGTCAAAAGGTCACGGGGCAATTGCATAAGGTCAAAGGGTCACTGGTAAAGGTCAAAAGGTCACTGGTCAAAATCAAACGGTCACACGAACAACGTTCAAGGTCAAAAGGTCACTGCTCAAGGTCAAAAGGTCCCGTTTCAAGGTCAAACGGTCACGGGGGTGTCAAATGTCAAGGTCAAAAGGTCACGAACCAAGGTCAAAAGGTCACGGGTGTCAAAAATCGAGGTCAAAAGGTCACGGGGCCAAAGTTCAAGGTCAAAAAAGGTCACGGGACAAGGTCAAAAGTTCACGGGTCAATGTCAGAAGGTCACGGGGTCAAAGGTCTAGGTCAAACAGTACCAGGATCAAAGTTCAAGGTCAAAAGGTCACGTTTCAAGGTCAAAAGGTCACGGGACAAGGTCAGAAGGTCACGGGGCAACTGCATAAGGCCAAAAGGTCACCTGTCAAGGTCAAAAGGTCACTGCTCAAGGTCAAAAGGTCACGTATCGATTCAAAAGCTCACGGGGCAATTGCATAAGGTCAAAAGCTCACTGGTCAAAATCGAACGGTCACAGGATCAAAGTTCAAGGTCATAAGGTCATGGGGCAAAAATCAAGGTCAAAAGGTCACTGCTCAAGGTCAAAAGGTCCCGTTTCAAGGTCAAACGGTAACGGGGGTGTCAAATGTCAAGGTCAAAAGGTCACGAACCAAGGTCAAAAGGTCACGGGGTCAAAAATCGAGGTCAAAAGGTCACAAACCAAGGTGAAAAGGTCACAGGACAAGGTGAAAAGGTCACAGGGCAACTGCATAAGGCCAATAGGTCACCTGTCAAGGTCAAACGGTCACTGCTCAAGGTCAAAAGGTCACGGTTCAAGGTCATAAGGTCACGGGGGTCAAAGGTCAAGGTCAAAAGGTCACGAACCAAGGTCAAAAGGTCACGGGACAAGGTCATAAGGTCACTTATCAAGGTCAAAAGGTCCCGTTTCAAGGTCAAAAGTTCACAGGGTCAAAGTTCAAGGTCAAAAGGTCACTTATCAAGGTCAAACGGTCACGGGGTCAAAAATCAAGGTCAAAAGGTCACTTGTAAAGGTCAAACTGTCACGGGTCAAAAATCAAGGTCAAAAGGTCACTGGTCAGGGTCAAAAGGTCACTGCTCAAGGTAAAAAAGACACAGGGGTTAAAGGTAAAGGTCAAAAGGTCACGGTACAAGGTGAAAAGGTCACGGGACAAGGTCAAAAGGACACGGGGCAACTGCATAAGGCCAAAAGGTCACCTGTCAAGGTCAAACGGTCACGGGGGTTCAAATGTCAAGGTCAAAAGGTCACGAGCCAAGGTCAAAAGGTCACAGGGGTCAAAGGTCAAGGCCAAACGGTCACAGGTTCAAAGTTCAAGGTCAAAAGGTCACTGGTCAAGGTCAAAAGGTCACGGGTCATTGTTGAAAGGTCAAAAGGTCACTTATCAAGGTCAAAAGGACACGGCACAAGGTCAAAAGGTCACGGGGTCAAAGGTTTAGGTCAAACAGTACCAGGATCAAAGTTCAAGGTCAAAAGGTCACTAGTCAAGGTCAAAAAGTCACGTTTCAAGGTCAAAAGGTCACGGGGTCAAAGGTCAAGGCCAAACGATCACTGGATCAAAGTTCAAGGTCAAAAGGGTTTGTGTCAAGGCCAAAAGGTCACTGCTCAAGGTCAAAAGGGCACGAACCAAGGTCAAAAATGTCACAGGGGTTAAAGGTAAAGGCCAAAAGGTCAAAGTTCAAAATCAAACGGTCACGGGACAAGGTCAAAAGTTCACCGGGTCAAAGGTGAAGGCCAAAAAGTCACTGGTCAAGGTTAAAAGGTCACAGGATCAAAGTTCAAGGTCAAAAGGTCACTAGTCAAGGTCAAAAGGGCATGTTTCAAGGTCATAGGGTCATGGGGTCAAAAATCAAGGTCAAAAGGTCACGGGGCCAAAGGTCAATATCAAAAGGTCACTTATCAAGGTCCAAAGGTCACGAACCAAGGTCATAAGGTCACGGGGGTCAAAGGTCAAGGTCAAAAGGTCACGAACCAAGGTCAAAAGGTCACGGGACAAGGTCATAAGGTCACTTATCAAGGTCAAAAGGTCCCGTTTCAAGGTCAAAAGTTCACAGGGTCAAAGTTCAAGGTCAAAAGGTCACTTATCAAGGTCAAACGGTCACGGGGTCAAAAATCAAGGTCAAAAGGTCACTGGTAAAGATCAAAAGGTCACTGGTCAAAAGCAAACGGTCACAGGATGAAAGTTCAAGGTCAAAAGGTCACTGGTCAGGGTCAAAAGGTCACTGCTGAAGGTAAAAAAGACACAGGGGTTAAAGGTAAAGGTCAAAAGGTCACTGGTCAAGGTCAAAAGGTCACGAGTCAATGTAGAAAGGTCATGGGGGTCAAAGATCTAGGTAAAACAGTACCAGGATCAAAGTTCAAGGTCAAAAGGTCACTAGTCAAGGTCAAAAGGTCACGTTTCAAGGTCATAAGGACACGGGGGTCAAAAATCAAGGTCAAAAGGTGACGAACCAAGGTCAAAAGGTCACGGGACAAGGTCAGAAGGTCACGGGGCAACTGCATAAGGCCAAAAGGTCACCTGTCAAGGTCAAAAGGTCACTGCTCAAGGTCAAAAGGTCACGTATCAATTCAAAAGGTCACGGGGCAATTGCATAAGGTCAAAAGCTCACTGGTCAAAAGCAAACGGTCACAGGATCAAAGTTCAAGGTCATAAGGTCATGGGGGGTCAAAAATCAAGGTCAGAAGGTCACCGCTCAAGGTCAAAAGGTCACGGGACAAGGTCATAAGGTCACGAGGGTAAAGGTCAAGGTCAAAAGGTCGCGAACCAAGGTCAAAAGGTCACGGGGCAATTGCATAAGGTCAAAGGGTCACTGGTAAAGGTCAAAAGGTCACTGGTCAAAATCAAACGGTCACACGAACAACGTTCAAGGTCAAAAGGTCACTGCTCAAGGTCAAAAGGTCACTTATCAAGGTCAAACGGTCACGGGGTCAAAAATCAAGGTCAAAAGGTCACTGGTAAAGGTCAAAAGGTCACTGGTCAAAAGCAAACGGTCACAGGATGAAAGTTCAAGGTCAAAAGGTCACTGGTCAGGGTCAAAAGGTCACTGCTGAAGGTAAAAAAGACACAGGGGTTAAAGGTAAAGGTCAAAAGGTCACGGTACAAGGTGAAAAGGTCACGGGACAAGGTCAAAAGGTCACGGGGCAACTGCATAAGGCCAAAAGGTCACCTGTCAAGGTCAAACGGTCACAGGATCAAAGTTCAAGGTCAAAAGGTCACGGGTCAAAGTTCAAGGTCAAAAGGTCACTGGTCAAGGTCAAAAGGTCACGAGTCAATGTAGAAAGGTCATGGGGGTCAAAGGTCTAGGTAAAACAGTACCAGGATCAAAGTTCAAGGTCAAAAGGTCACTAGTCAAGGTCAAAAGGTCACGTTTCAAGGTCATAAGGACACGGGGGTCAAAAATCAAGGTCAAAAGGTGACGAACCAAGGTCAAAAGGTCACGGGACAAGGTCAGAAGGTCACGGGGCAACTGCATAAGGCCAAAAGGTCACCTGTCAAGGTCAAACGGTCACAGGATCAAAGTTCAAGGTCATAAGGTCATGGGGGTCAAAAATCAGGGTCATAAGGTCACCGCTCAAGGTCAAAAGGTCACGGGACAAGGTCATAAGGTCACGGGGTAAAGGTCAAGGTCAAAAGGTCACGAACCAAGGTCAAAAGGTCACGGGGCAATTGCATAAGGTCAAAGGGTCACTGGTAAAGGTCAAAAGGTCAGTGGTCAAAATCAAACGGTCACACGAACAACGTTCAAGGTCAAAAGGTCACTGCTCAAGGTCAAAAGGTCCCGTTTCAAGGTCAAACGGTCACGGGGGTGTCAAATGTCAAGGTCAAAAGGTCACGTTTCAAGGTCATAAGGACACGGAGGTCAAAGGTCAAGGTCAAAAGGTCACGAACCAAGGTCAAAAGGTCACGGGACAAGGTCAAAAGGTCACTGCTCAAGGTCAAAAGGTCCCGTTTCAAGGTCAAACGGTCACGGGGGTGTCAAATGTCAAGGTCAAAAGGTCACGAACCAAGGTCAAAAGGTCACGGGGGTCAAAAATCGAGGTCAAAAGGTCACAAACCAAGGTCAAAAGGTCACGGGACAAGGTGAAAAGGTCACGGGGCAACTTCATAAGGCCAAAAGGTCACCTGTCAAGGTCAAAAGGTCACTGCTCAAGGTCAAAAGGTCACGGTTCAAGGTCATAAGGTCACGGGGGTCAAAAATCAAGGTCAAAAGGTCACGGTACAAGGTGAAAAGGTCACGGGACAAGGTCAAAAGGTCACGGTGCAACTGCATAAGGCCAAAAGGTCACCTGTCAAGGTCAAACGGTCACAGGATCAAAGTTCAAGGTCAAAAGGTCACGGGTCAAAGTTCAAGGTCAAAAGGTCACTGGTCAAGGTCAAAAGGTCACGAGTCAATGTAGAAAGGTCACGGGGTCAAAGGTCTAGGTAAAACAGTGCCAGGATCAAAGTTCAAGGTCAAAAGGTCACTAGTCAAGGTCAAAAGGTCACATTTCAAGGTCAAACTGTCACGGGTCAAAAATCAAGGTCAAAAGGTCACTGGTCAGGGTCAAAAGGTCACTGCTCAAGGTAAAAAAGACACAGGGGTTAAAGGTAAAGGTCAAAAGGTCACGGTACAAGGTGAAAAGGTCACGGGACAAGGTCAAAAGGACACGGGGCAACTGCATAAGGCCAAAAGGTCACCTGTCAAGGTCAAACCGTCACGGGGTTCAAATGTCAAGGTCAAAAGGTCACTAGTCAAGGTCAAAAGGTCACATTTCAAGGTCAAACTGTCACGGGTCAAAAATCAAGGTCAAAAGGTCACTGGTCAGTGTCAAAAGGTCACTGCTCAAGGTAAAAAAGACACAGGGGTAGAAAGGTAAAGGTCAAAAGGTCACGGTACAAGGTGAAAAGGTCACGGGACAAGGTCAAAAGGACACGGGGCAACTGCATAAGGCCAAAAGGTCACCTGTCAAGGTCAAACCGTCACGGGGTTCAAATGTCAAGGTCAAAAGGACACGGCACAAGGTCAAAAGGTCACGGGGTCAAAGGTTTAGGTCAAACAGTACCAGGATCAAAGTTCAAGGTCAAAAGGTCACTAGTCAAGGTCAAAAAGTCACGTTTCAAGGTCAAAAGGTCACGGGGTCAAAGGTCAAGTCCAAACGATCACTGGATCAAAGTTCAAGGTCAAAAGGGTTTGTGTCAAGGCCAAAAGGTCACTGCTCAAGGTCAAAAGGGCACGAACCAAGGTCAAAAATGTCACAGGGGTTAAAGGTAAAGGCCAAAAGGTCAAAGTTCAAAATCAAACGGTCACGGGACAAGGTCAAAAGTTCACCGGGTCAAAGGTGAAGGCCAAAAAGTCACTGGTCAAGGTTAAAAGGTCACAGGATCAAAGTTCAAGGTCAAAAGGTCACTAGTCAAGGTCAAAAGGGCATGTTTCAAGGTCATAGGGTCATGGGGTCAAAAATCAAGGTCAAAAGGTCACGGGGCCAAAGGTCAATATCAAAAGGTCACCTATCAAGGTCCAAAGGTCACGAACCAAGGTCATAAGGTCACGGGGGTCAAAGGTCAAGGTCAAAAGGTCACGAACCAAGGTCAAAAGGTCACGGGACAAGGTCATAAGGTCACTTATCAAGGTCAAAAGGTCCCGTTTCAAGGTCAAAAGTTCACAGGGTCAAAGTTCAAGGTCAAAAGGTCACTTATCAAGGTCAAACGGTCACGGGGTCAAAAATCAAGGTCAAAAGGTCACTGGTAAAGGTCAAAAGGTCACTGGTCAAAAGCAAACGGTCACAGGATCAAAGTTCAAGGTCAAAAGGTCACTGGTCAGGGTCAAAAGGTCACTGCTGAAGGTAAAAAAGACACAGGGGTTAAAGGTAAAGGTCAAAAGGTCACGGTACAAGGTGAAAAGGTCACGGGACAAGGTCAAAAGGTCACGGGGCAACTGCATAAGGCCAAAAGGTCACCTGTCAAGGTCAAACGGTCACAGGATCAAAGTTCAAGGTCAAAAGGTCACGGGTCAAAGTTCAAGGTCAAAAGGTCACTGGTCAAGGTCAAAAGGTCACGAGTCAATGTAGAAAGGTCACGGGGGTCAAAGGTCTAGGTAAAACAGTACCAGGATCAAAGTTCAAGGTCAAAAGGTCACTAGTCAAGGTCAAAAGGTCACGTTTCAAGGTCATAAGGACACGGGGGGTCAAAAATCAAGGTCAAAAGGTGACGAACCAAGGTCAAAAGGTCACGGGACAAGGTCAGAAGGTCACGGGGCAACTGCATAAGGCCAAAAGGTCACCTGTCAAGGTCAAAAGGTCACTGCTCAAGGTCAAAAGGTCACGTATCAATTCAAAAGGTCACGGGGCAATTGCATAAGGTCAAAAGCTCACTGGTCAAAATCAAACGGTCACAGGATCAAAGTTCAAGGTCATAAGGTCATGGGGGTCAAAAATCAAGGTCAAAAGGTCACCGCTCAAGGTCAAAAGGTCACGGGACAAGGTCATAAGGTCACGGGGTAAAGGTCAAGGTCAAAAGGTCACGAACCAAGGTCAAAAGGTAACGGGGCAATTGCATAAGGTCAAAGGGTCACTGGTAAAGGTCAAAAGGTCACTGCTCAAGGTCAAAAGGTCCCGTTTCAAGGTCAAACGGTCACGGGGGTGTCAAATGTCAAGGTCAAAAGGTCACGAACCAAGGTCAAAAGGTCACGGGGGTCAAAAATCGAGGTAAAAAGGTCACGAACCAAGGTCAAAAGGTCACGGGACAAGGTGAAAAGGTCACGGGGCAACTGCATAAGGCCAAAAGGTCACCTGTCAAGGTCAAAAGGTCACTGCTCAAGGTCAAAAGGTCACGGTTCAAGGTCATAAGGTCACGGGGGTCAAAGGTCAAGGTCAAAAGGTCACGAACCAAGGTCAAAAGGTCATGGGACAAGGTCATAAGGTCACTTATCAAGGTCAAAAGGTCCCGTTTCAAGGTCAAAAGTTCACAGGGTCAAAGTTCAAGGTCAAAAGGTCACTGGTAAAGGTCAAAAGGTCACTGGTCAAAAGCAAACGGTCACAGGATGAAAGTTCAAGGTCAAAAGGTCACTGGTCAGGGTCAAAAGGTCACTGCTGAAGGTAAAAAAGACACAGGGGTTAAAGGTAAAGGTCAAAAGGTCACGGGACAAGGTGAAAAGGTCATGGGACAAGGTCAAAAGGTCACGGGGCAACTGCATAAGGCCAAAAGGTCACCTGTCAAGGTCAAACGGTCACAGGATCAAAGTTCAAGGTCAAAAGGTCACGGGTCAAAGTTCAAGGTCAAAAGGTCACTGGTCAAGGTCAAAAGGTCACGAGTCAATGTAGAAAGATCACGGGGGTCAAAGGTCTAGGTAAAACAGTACCAGGATCAAAGTTCAAGGTCAAAAGGTCACTAGTCAAGGTCAAAAGGTCACGTTTCAAGGTCATAAGGACACGGGGGTCAAAAATCAAGGTCAAAAGGTGACGAACCAAGGTCAAAAGGTCACGGGACAAGGTCAGAAGGTCACGGGGCAACTGCATAAGGCCAAAAGGTCACCTGTCAAGGTCAAACGGTCACAGGATCAAAGTTCAAGGTCATAAGGTCATGGGGGTCAAAAATCAGGGTCATAAGGTCACCGCTCAAGGTCAAAAGGTCACGGGACAAGGTCATAAGGTCACGGGGTAAAGGTCAAGGTCAAAAGGTCACGAACCAAGGTCAAAAGGTCACGGGGCAATTGCATAAGGTCAAAGGGTCACTGGTAAAGGTCAAAAGGTCACTGGTCAAAATCAAACGGTCACACGAACAACGTTCAAGGTCAAAAGGTCACTGCTCAAGGTCAAAAGGTCCTGTTTCAAGGTCAAACGGTCACGGGGTGTCAAATGTCAAGGTCAAAAGGTCACGAACCAAGGTCAAAAGGTCACGGGGGTCAAAAATCGAGGTCAAAAGGTCACAAACCAAGGTCAAAAGGTCACGGGACAAGGTGAAAAGGTCACGGGGCAACTGCATAAGGCCAAAAGGTCACCTGTCAAGGTCAAAAGATCACTGCTCAAGGTCAAAAGGTCACGAACCAAGGTCAAAAGGTCACGGGACAAGGTCATAAGGTCACTTATCAAGGTCAAAATGTCCCGTTTCAAGGTCAAAAGTTCACAGGGTCAAAGTTCAAGGTCAAAAGGTCACTTATCAAGGTCAAACGGTCACGGGTTCAAAAATCAAGGTCAAAAGGTCACTGGTAAAGGTCAAAAGGTCACTGGTCAAAAGCAAACGGTCACAGGATGAAAGTTCAAGGTCAAAAGGTCACTGGTCAGGGTCAAAAGGTCACTGCTGAAGGTAAAAAAGACACAGGGGTTAAAGGTAAAGGTCAAAAGGTCACGGGACAAGGTGAAAAGGTCACGGGACAAGGTCAAAAGGTCACGGGGCAACTGCATAAGGCCAAAAGGTCACCTGTCAAGGTCAAACGGTCACAGGATCAAAGTTCAAGGTCAAAAGGTCACGGGTCAAAGTTCAAGGTCAAAAGGTCACTGGTCAAGGTCAAAAGGTCACGAGTCAATGTAGAAAGGTCACGGGGGTCAAAGGTCTAGGTAAAACAGTACCAGGATCAAAGTTCAAGGTCAAAAGGTCACTAGTCAAGGTCAAAAGGTCACGTTTCAAGGTCATAAGGACACGGGGGTCAAAAATCAAGGTCAAAAGGTGACGAACCAAGGTCAAAAGGTCACAGGACAAGGTCAGAAGGTCACGGGGCAACTGCATAAGGCCAAAAGGTCACCTGTCAAGGTCAAAAGGTCACTGCTCAAGGTCAAAAGGTCACGTATCAATTCAAAAGGTCACGGGGCAATTGCATAAGGTCAAAAGCTCACTGGTCAAAATCAAACGGTCACAGGATCAAAGTTCAAGGTCATAAGGTCATGGGGGTCAAAAATCAAGGTCAAAAGGTCACCGCTCAAGGTCAAAAGGTCACGGGACAAGGTCAAAAGGTCACGGGGTAAAGGTCAAGGTCAAAAGGTCGCGAACCAAGGTCAAAAGGTCACGGGGCAATTGCATAAGGTCAAAGGGTCACTGGTAAAGGTCAAAAGGTCACTGGTCAAAATCAAACGGTCACACGAACAACGTTCAAGGTCAAAAGGTCACTGCTCAAGGTCAAAAGGTCCCGTTTCAAGGTCAAACGGTCACGGGGGTGTCAAATGTCAAGGTCAAAAGGTCACGAACCAAGGTCAAAAGGTCACGGGGGTCAAAAATCGAGGTCAAAAGGTCACAAACCAAGGTCAAAAGGTCACGGGACAAGGTGAAATGGTCACGGGGCAACTGCATAAGGCCAAAAGGTCACCTGTCAAGGTCAAAAGGTCACTGCTCAAGGTCAAAAGGTCACGGTTCAAGGTCATAAGGTCACGGGGGTCAAAGGTCAAGGTCAAAAGGTCACGAACCAAGGTCAAAAGGTCACGGGACAAGGTCATAAGGTCACTTATCAAGGTCAAAAGGTCCCGTTTCAAGGTCAAAAGTTCACAGGGTCAAAGTTCAAGGTCAAAAGGTCACTTATCAAGGTCAAACGGTCACGGGGTCAAAAATCAAGGTCAAAAGGTCACTGGTAAAGGTCAAAAGGTCACTGGTCAAAAGCAAACGGTCACAGGATGAAAGTTCAAGGTCAAAAGGTCACTGGTCAGGGTCAAAAGGTCACTGCTGAAGGTAAAAAAGACACAGGGGTTAAAGGTAAAGGTCAAAAGGTCACGGGACAAGGTGAAAAGGTCACGGGACAAGGTCAAAAGGTCACGGGGCAACTGCATAAGGCCAAAAGGTCACCTGTCAAGGTCAAACGGTCACAGGATCAAAGTTCAAGGTCAAAAGGTCACGGGTCAAAGTTCAAGGTCAAAAGGTCACTGGTCAAGGTCAAAAGGTCACGAGTCAATGTAGAAAGGTCACGGGGGTCAAAGGTCTAGGTAAAACAGTACCAGGATCAAAGTTCAAGGTCAAAAGGTCACTAGTCAAGGTCAAAAGGTCACGTTTCAAGGTCATAAGGACACGGGGGGTCAAAAATCAAGGTCAAAAGGTCACGAACCAAGGTCAAAAGGTCACGGGACAAGGTCAGAAGGTCACGGGGCAACTGCATAAGGCCAAAAGGTCACCTGTCAAGGTCAAAAGGTCACTGCTCAAGGTCAAAAGGTCACGTATCAATTCAAAAGGTCACGGGGCAATTGCATAAGGTCAAAAGCTCACTGGTCAAAATCAAACGGTCACAGGATCAAAGTTCAAGGTCATAAGGTCATGGGGGTCAAAAATCAAGGTCAAAAGGTCACCGCTCAAGGTCAAAAGGTCACGGGACAAGGTCATAAGGTCACGGGGTAAAGGTCAAGGTCAAAAGGTCAAGAACCAAGGTCAAAAGGTAACGGGGCAATTGCATAAGGTCAAAGGGTCACTGGTAAAGGTCAAAAGGTCACTGGTCAAAATCAAACGGTCACACGAACAACGTTCAAGGTCAAAAGGTCACTGCTCAAGGTCAAAAGGTCCCGTTTCAAGGTCAAACGGTCACGGGAGTGTCAAATGTCAAGGTCAAAAGGTCACGAACCAAGGTCAAAAGGTCACGGGGGTCAAAAATCGAGGTCAAAAGGTCACAAACCAAGGTCAAAAGGTCACAGGACAAGGTGAAAAGGTCACGGGGCAACTGCATAAGGCCAAAAGGTCACCTGTCAAGGTCAAAAGGTCACTGCTCAAGGTCAAAAGGTCACGGTTCAAGGTCATAAGGTCACGGGGGTCAAAGGTCAAGGTCAAAAGGTCACGAACCAAGGTCAAAAGGTCACGGGACAAGGTCATAAGGTCACTTATCAAGGTCAAAAGGTCCCGTTTCAAGGTCAAAAGTTCACAGGGTCAAAGTTCAAGGTCAAAAGGTCACTTATCAAGGTCAAACGGTCACGGGGGTCAAAAATCAAGGTCAAAAGGTCACTGGTAAAGGTCAAAAGGTCACTGGTCAAAAGCAAACGGTCACAGGATGAAAGTTCAAGGTCAAAAGGTCACTGGTCAGGGTCAAAAGGTCACTGCTGAAGGTAAAAAAGACACAGGGGTTAAAGGTAAAGGTCAAAAGGTCACGGTACAAGGTGAAAAGGTCACGGGACAAGGTCAAAAGGTCACGGGGCAACTGCATAAGGACAAAAGGTCACCTGTCAAGGTCAAACGGTCACAGGATCAAAGTTCAAGGTCAAAAGGTCACGGGTCAAAGTTCAAGGTCAAAAGGTCACTGGTCAAGGTCAAAAGGTCACGAGTCAATGTAGAAAGGTCACGGGGGTCAAAGGTCTAGGTAAAACAGTACCAGGATCAAAGTTCAAGGTCAAAAGGTCACTATTCAAGGTCAAAAGGTCACGTTTCAAGGTCATAAGGACACGGGGGTCAAAAATCAAGGTCAAAAGGTCACGAACCAAGGTCAAAAGTTCACGGGACAAGGTCAGAAGGTCACGGGGCAACTGCATAAGGCCAAAAGGTCACCTGTCAAGGTCAAAAGGTCACTGCTCAAGGTCAAAAGGTCACGTATCAATTCAAAAGCTCACGGGGCAATTGCATAAGGTCAAAAGCTCACTGGTCAAAATCAAACGGTCACAGGATCAAAGTTCAAGGTCATAAGGTCATGGGGGTCAAAAATCAAGGTCAAAAGGTCACCGCTCAAGGTCAAAAGGTCACAAACCAAGGTCAAAAGGTCACGGGGCAATTGCATAAGGTCAAAGGGTCACTGGTAAAGGTCAAAAGGTCACTGGTCAAAATCAAACGGTCACACGAACAACGTTCAAGGTCAAAAGGTCACTGCTCAAGGTCAAAAGGTCCCGTTTCAAGGTCAAACGGTCACGGGGGTGTCAAATGTCAAGGTCAAAAGGTCACGAACCAAGGTCAAAAGGTCACGGGGGTCAAAAATCGAGGTCAAAAGGTCACGGGGGCCAAAGTTCAAGGTCAAAAAAGGTCACGGGACAAGGTCAAAAGTTCACGGGTCAATGTCAGAAGGTCACGGGGTCAAAGGTCTAGGTCAAACAGTACCAGGATCAAAGTTCAAGGTCAAAAGGTCACGTTTCAAGGTCAAAAGGTCACGGGACAAGGTCAGAAGGTCACGGGGCAACTGCATAAGGCCAAAAGGTCACCTGTCAAGGTCAAAAGGTCACTGCTCAAGGTCAAAAGGTCACGTATCGATTCAAAAGCTCACGGGGCAATTGCATAAGGTCAAAAGCTCACTGGTCAAAATCGAACGGTCACAGGATCAAAGTTCAAGGTCAAAAGGTCACTGGTCAGGGTCAAAAGGTCACTGCTCAAGGTAAAAAAGACACAGGGGTTAAAGGTAAAGGTCAAAAGGTCACGGTACAAGGTGAAAAGGTCACGGGACAAGGTCAAAAGGTCACGGGGCAACTGCATAAGGCCAAAAGGTCACCTGTCAAGGTCAAACGGTCACAGGATCAAAGTTCAAGGTCAAAAGGTCACGGGTCAAAGTTCAAGGTCAAAAGGTCACTGGTCAAGGTCAAAAGGTCACGAGTCAATGTAGAAAGGTCACGGGGTCAAAGGTCTAGGTAAAACAGTACCAGGATCAAAGTTCAAGGTCAAAAGGTCACTAGTCAAGGTCAAAAGGTCACATTTCAAGGTCAAACTGTCACGGGTCAAAAATCAAGGTCAAAAGGTCACTGGTCAGGGTCAAAAGGTCACTGCTCAAGGTAAAAAAGACACAGGGGTTAAAGGTAAAGGTCAAAAGGTCACGGTACAAGGTGAAAAGGTCACGGGACAAGGTCAAAAGGACACGGGGCAACTGCATAAGGCCAAAAGGTCACCTGTCAAGGTCAAACCGTCACGGGGTTCAAATGTCAAGGTCAAAAGGACACGGCACAAGGTCAAAAGGTCACGGGGTCAAAGGTTTAGGTCAAACAGTACCAGGATCAAAGTTCAAGGTCAAAAGGTCACTAGTCAAGGTCAAAAAGTCACGTTTCAAGGTCAAAAGGTCACGGGGTCAAAGGTCAAGTCCAAACGATCACTGGATCAAAGTTCAAGGTCAAAAGGGTTTGTGTCAAGGCCAAAAGGTCACTGCTCAAGGTCAAAAGGGCACGAACCAAGGTCAAAAATGTCACAGGGGTTAAAGGTAAAGGCCAAAAGGTCAAAGTTCAAAATCAAACGGTCACGGGACAAGGTCAAAAGTTCACCGGGTCAAAGGTGAAGGCCAAAAAGTCACTGGTCAAGGTTAAAAGGTCACAGGATCAAAGTTCAAGGTCAAAAGGTCACTAGTCAAGGTCAAAAGGGCATGTTTCAAGGTCATAGGGTCATGGGGTCAAAAATCAAGGTCAAAAGGTCACGGGGCCAAAGGTCAATATCAAAAGGTCACTTATCAAGGTCCAAAGGTCACGAACCAAGGTCATAAGGTCACGGGGGTCAAAGGTCAAGGTCAAAAGGTCACGAACCAAGGTCAAAAGGTCACGGGACAAGGTCATAAGGTCACTTATCAAGGTCAAAAGGTCCCGTTTCAAGGTCAAAAGTTCACAGGGTCAAAGTTCAAGGTCAAAAGGTCACTTATCAAGGTCAAACGGTCACGGGGTCAAAAATCAAGGTCAAAAGGTCACTGGTAAAGGTCAAAAGGTCACTGGTCAAAAGCAAACGGTCACAGGATCAAAGTTCAAGGTCAAAAGGTCACTGGTCAGGGTCAAAAGGTCACTGCTGAAGGTAAAAAAGACACAGGGGTTAAAGGTAAAGGTCAAAAGGTCACGGTACAAGGTGAAAAGGTCACGGGACAAGGTCAAAAGGTCACGGGGCAACTGCATAAGGCCAAAAGGTCACCTGTCAAGGTCAAACGGTCACAGGATCAAAGTTCAAGGTCAAAAGGTCACGGGTCAAAGTTCAAGGTCAAAAGGTCACTGGTCAAGGTCAAAAGGTCACGAGTCAATGTAGAAAGGTCACGGGGTCAAAGGTCTAGGTAAAACAGTGCCAGGATCAAAGTTCAAGGTCAAAAGGTCACTAGTCAAGGTCAAAAGGTCACATTTCAAGGTCAAACTGTCACGGGTCAAAAATCAAGGTCAAAAGGTCACTGGTCAGGGTCAAAAGGTCACTGCTCAAGGTAAAAAAGACACAGGGGTTAAAGGTAAAGGTCAAAAGGTCACGGTACAAGGTGAAAAGGTCACGGGACAAGGTCAAAAGGACACGGGGCAACTGCATAAGGCCAAAAGGTCACCTGTCAAGGTCAAACCGTCACGGGGTTCAAATGTCAAGGTCAAAAGGACACGGCACAAGGTCAAAAGGTCACGGGGTCAAAGGTTTAGGTCAAACAGTACCAGGATCAAAGTTCAAGGTCAAAAGGTCACTAGTCAAGGTCAAAAAGTCACGTTTCAAGGTCAAAAGGTCACGGGGTCAAAGGTCAAGTCCAAACGATCACTGGATCAAAGTTCAAGGTCAAAAGGGTTTGTGTCAAGGCCAAAAGGTCACTGCTCAAGGTCAAAAGGGCACGAACCAAGGTCAAAAATGTCACAGGGGTTAAAGGTAAAGGCCAAAAGGTCAAAGTTCAAAATCAAACGGTCACGGGACAAGGTCAAAAGTTCACCGGGTCAAAGGTGAAGGCCAAAAAGTCACTGGTCAAGGTTAAAAGGTCACAGGATCAAAGTTCAAGGTCAAAAGGTCACTAGTCAAGGTCAAAAGGGCATGTTTCAAGGTCATAGGGTCATGGGGTCAAAAATCAAGGTCAAAAGGTCACGGGGCCAAAGGTCAATATCAAAAGGTCACTTATCAAGGTCCAAAGGTCACGAACCAAGGTCATAAGGTCACGGGGGTCAAAGGTCAAGGTCAAAAGGTCACGAACCAAGGTCAAAAGGTCACGGGACAAGGTCATAAGGTCACTTATCAAGGTCAAAAGGTCCCGTTTCAAGGTCAAAAGTTCACAGGGTCAAAGTTCAAGGTCAAAAGGTCACTTATCAAGGTCAAACGGTCACGGGGTCAAAAATCAAGGTCAAAAGGTCACTGGTAAAGGTCAAAAGGTCACTGGTCAAAAGCAAACGGTCACAGGATGAAAGTTCAAGGTCAAAAGGTCACTGGTCAGGGTCAAAAGGTCACTGCTGAAGGTAAAAAAGACACAGGGGTTAAAGGTAAAGGTCAAAAGGTCACGGTACAAGGTGAAAAGGTCACGGGACAAGGTCAAAAGGTCACGGGGCAACTGCATAAGGCCAAAAGGTCACCTGTCAAGGTCAAACGGTCACAGGATCAAAGTTCAAGGTCAAAAGGTCACGGGTCAAAGTTCAAGGTCAAAAGGTCACTGGTCAAGGTCAAAAGGTCACGAGTCAATGTAGAAAGGTCACGGGGGTCAAAGGTCTAGGTAAAACAGTACCAGGATCAAAGTTCAAGGTCAAAAGGTCACTAGTCAAGGTCAAAAGGTCACGTTTCAAGGTCATAAGGACACGGGGGGTCAAAAATCAAGGTCAAAAGGTGACGAACCAAGGTCAAAAGGTCACGGGACAAGGTCAGAAGGTCACGGGGCAACTGCATAAGGCCAAAAGGTCACCTGTCAAGGTCAAAAGGTCACTGCTCAAGGTCAAAAGGTCACGTATCAATTCAAAAGCTCACGGGGCAATTGCATAAGGTCAAAAGCTCACTGGTCAAAATCAAACGGTCACAGGATCAAAGTTCAAGGTCATAAGGTCATGGGGGTCAAAAATCAAGGTCAAAAGGTCACCGCTCAAGGTCAAAAGGTCACGAACCAAGGTCATAAGGTCACGGGGTAAAGGTCAAGGTCAAAAGGTCACGAACCAAGGTCAAAAGGTAACGGGGCAATTGCATAAGGTCAAAGGGTCACTGGTAAAGGTCAAAAGGTCACTGGTCAAAATCAAACGGTCACACGAACAACGTTCAAGGTCAAAAGGTCACTGCTCAAGGTCAAAAGGTCCTGTTTCAAGGTCAAACGGTCACGGGGGTGTCAAATGTCAAGGTCAAAAGGTCACGAACCAAGGTCAAAAGGTCACGGGGGTCAAAAATCGAGGTCAAAAGGTCACAAACCAAGGTCAAAAGGTCACGGGACAAGGTGAAAAGGTCACGGGGCAACTGCATAAGGCCAAAAGGTCACCTGTCAAGGTCAAAAGGTCACTGCTCAAGGTCAAAAGGTCACGAACCAAGGTCAAAAGGTCACGGGACAAGGTCATAAGGTCACTTATCAAGGTCAAAATGTCCCGTTTCAAGGTCAAAAGTTCACAGGGTCAAAGTTCAAGGTCAAAAGGTCACTTATCAAGGTCAAACGGTCACGGGTTCAAAAATCAAGGTCAAAAGACCACTGGTAAAGGTCAAAAGGTCACTGGTCAAAAGCAAACGGTCACAGGATGAAAGTTCAAGGTCAAAAGGTCACTGGTCAGGGTCAAAAGGTCACTGCTGAAGGTAAAAAAGACACAGGGGTTAAAGGTAAAGGTCAAAAGGTCACGGGACAAGGTGAAAAGGTCACGGGACAAGGTCAAAAGGTCACGGGGCAACTGCATAAGGCCAAAAGGTCACCTGTCAAGGTCAAACGGTCACAGGATCAAAGTTCAAGGTCAAAAGGTCACGGGTCAAAGTTCAAGGTCAAAAGGTCACTGGTCAAGGTCAAAAGGTCACGAGTCAATGTAGAAAGGTCACGGGGGTCAAAGGTCTAGGTAAAACAGTACCAGGATCAAAGTTCAAGGTCAAAAGGTCACTAGTCAAGGTCAAAAGGTCACGTTTCAAGGTCATAAGGACACGGGGGTCAAAAATCAAGGTCAAAAGGTGACGAACCAAGGTCAAAAGGTCACGGGACAAGGTCAGAAGGTCACGGGGCAACTGCATAAGGCCAAAAGGTCACCTGTCAAGGTCAAAAGGTCACTGCTCAAGGTCAAAAGGTCACGTATCAATTCAAAAGGTCACGGGGCAATTGCATAAGGTCAAAAGCTCACTGGTCAAAATCAAACGGTCACAGGATCAAAGTTCAAGGTCATAAGGTCATGGGGGTCAAAAATCAAGGTCAAAAGGTCACCGCTCAAGGTCAAAATGTCACGGGACAAGGTCAAAAGGTCACGGGGTAAAGGTCAAGGTCAAAAGGTCGCGAACCAAGGTCAAAAGGTCACGGGGCAATTGCATAAGGTCAAAGGGTCACTGGTAAAGGTCAAAAGGTCACTGGTCAAAATCAAACGGTCACACGAACAACGTTCAAGGTCAAAAGGTCACTGCTCAAGGTCAAAAGGTCCCGTTTCAAGGTCAAACGGTCACGGGGGTGTCAAATGTCAAGGTCAAAAGGTCACGAACCAAGGTCAAAAGGTCACGGGGGTCAAAAATCGAGGTCAAAAGGTCACGAACCAAGGTCAAAAGGTCACGGGACAAGGTGAAATGGTCACGGGGCAACTGCATAAGGCCAAAAGGTCACCTGTCAAGGTCAAAAGGTCACTGCTCAAGGTCAAAAGGTCACGGTTCAAGGTCATAAGGTCACGGGGGTCAAAGGTCAAGGTCAAAAGGTCACGAACCAAGGTCAAAAGGTCACGGGACAAGGTCATAAGGTCACTTATCAAGGTCAAAAGGTCCCGTTTCAAGGTCAAAAGTTCACAGGGTCAAAGTTCAAGGTCAAAAGGTCACTTATCAAGGTCAAACGGTCACGGGGTCAAAAATCAAGGTCAAAAGGTCACTGGTAAAGGTCAAAAGGTCACTGGTCAAAAGCAAACGGTCACAGGATGAAAGTTCAAAGTCAAAAGGTCACTGGTCAGGGTCAAAAGGTCACTTCTGAAGGTAAAAAAGACACAGGGGTTAAAGGTAAAGGTCAAAAGGTCACGGGACAAGGTGAAAAGGTCACGGGACAAGGTCAAAAGGTCACGGGGCAACTGCATAAGGCCAAAAGGTCACCTGTCAAGGTCAAACGGTCACAGGATCAAAGTTCAAGGTCAAAAGGTCACGGGTCAAAGTTCAAGGTCAAAAGGTCACTGGTCAAGGTCAAAAGGTCACGAGTCAATGTAGAAAGGTCACGGGGGTCAAAGGTCTAGGTAAAACAGTACCAGGATCAAAGTTCAAGGTCAAAAGGTCACTAGTCAAGGTCAAAAGGTCACGTTTCAAGGTCATAAGGACACGGGGGGTCAAAAATCAAGGTCAAAAGGTCACGAACCAAGGTCAAAAGGTCACGGGACAAGGTCAGAAGGTCACGGGGCAACTGCATAAGGCCAAAAGGTCACCTGTCAAGGTCAAAAGGTCACTGCTCAAGGTCAAAAGGTCACGTATCAATTCAAAAGGTCACGGGGCAATTGCATAAGGTCAAAAGCTCACTGGTCAAAATCAAACGGTCACAGGATCAAAGTTCAAGGTCATAAGGTCATGGGGGTCAAAAATCAAGGTCAAAAGGTCACCGCTCAAGGTCAAAAGGTCACGGGACAAGGTCATAAGGTCACGGGGTAAAGGTCAAGGTCAAAAGGTCAAGAACCAAGGTCAAAAGGTAACGGGGCAATTGCATAAGGTCAAAGGGTCACTGGTAAAGGTCAAAAGGTCACTGGTCAAAATCAAACGGTCACACGAACAACGTTCAAGGTCAAAAGGTCACTGCTCAAGGTCAAAAGGTCCCGTTTCAAGGTCAAACGGTCACGGGAGTGTCAAATGTCAAGGTCAAAAGGTCACGAACCAAGGTCAAAAGGTCACGGGGGTCAAAAATCGAGGTCAAAAGGTCACAAACCAAGGTCAAAAGGTCACAGGACAAGGTGAAAAGGTCACGGGGCAACTGCATAAGGCCAAAAGGTCACCTGTCAAGGTCAAAAGGTCACTGCTCAAGGTCAAAAGGTCACGGTTCAAGGTCATAAGGTCACGGGGGTCAAAGGTCAAGGTCAAAAGGTCACGAACCAAGGTCAAAAGGTCACGGGACAAGGTCATAAGGTCACTTATCAAGGTCAAAAGGTCCCGTTTCAAGGTCAAAAGTTCACAGGGTCAAAGTTCAAGGTCAAAAGGTCACTTATCAAGGTCAAACGGTCACGGGGGTCAAAAATCAAGGTCAAAAGGTCACTGGTAAAGGTCAAAAGGTCACTGGTCAAAAGCAAACGGTCACAGGATCAAAGTTCAAGGTCAAAAGGTCACTGGTCAGGGTCAAAAGGTCACTGCTGAAGGTAAAAAAGACACAGGGGTTAAAGGTAAAGGTCAAAAGGTCACGGTACAAGGTGAAAAGGTCACGGGACAAGGTCAAAAGGTCACGGGGCAACTGCATAAGGACAAAAGGTCACCTGTCAAGGTCAAACGGTCACAGGATCAAAGTTCAAGGTCAAAAGGTCACGGGTCAAAGTTCAAGGTCAAAAGGTCACTGGTCAAGGTCAAAAGGTCACGAGTCAATGTAGAAAGGTCACGGGGGTCAAAGGTCTAGGTAAAACAGTACCAGGATCAAAGTTCAAGGTCAAAAGGTCACTATTCAAGGTCAAAAGGTCACGTTTCAAGGTCATAAGGACACGGGGGTCAAAAATCAAGGTCAAAAGGTCACGAACCAAGGTCAAAAGTTCACGGGACAAGGTCAGAAGGTCACGGGGCAACTGCATAAGGCCAAAAGGTCACCTGTCAAGGTCAAAAGGTCACTGCTCAAGGTCAAAAGGTCACGTATCAATTCAAAAGCTCACGGGGCAATTGCATAAGGTCAAAAGCTCACTGGTCAAAATCAAACGGTCACAGGATCAAAGTTCAAGGTCATAAGGTCATGGGGGTCAAAAATCAAGGTCAAAAGGTCACCGCTCAAGGTCAAAAGGTCACAAACCAAGGTCAAAAGGTCACGGGGCAATTGCATAAGGTCAAAGGGTCACTGGTAAAGGTCAAAAGGTCACTGGTCAAAATCAAACGGTCACACGAACAACGTTCAAGGTCAAAAGGTCACTGCTCAAGGTCAAAAGGTCCCGTTTCAAGGTCAAACGGTCACGGGGGTGTCAAATGTCAAGGTCAAAAGGTCACGAACCAAGGTCAAAAGGTCACGGGGGTCAAAAATCGAGGTCAAAAGGTCACGGGGGCCAAAGTTCAAGGTCAAAAAAGGTCACGGGACAAGGTCAAAAGTTCACGGGTCAATGTCAGAAGGTCACGGGGTCAAAGGTCTAGGTCAAACAGTACCAGGATCAAAGTTCAAGGTCAAAAGGTCACGTTTCAAGGTCAAAAGGTCACGGGACAAGGTCAGAAGGTCACGGGGCAACTGCATAAGGCCAAAAGGTCACCTGTCAAGGTCAAAAGGTCACTGCTCAAGGTCAAAAGGTCACGTATCGATTCAAAAGCTCACGGGGCAATTGCATAAGGTCAAAAGCTCACTGGTCAAAATCGAACGGTCACAGGATCAAAGTTCAAGGTCATAAGGTCATGGGGCAAAAATCAAGGTCAAAAGGTCACTGCTCAAGGTCAAAAGGTCCCGTTTCAAGGTCAAACGGTAACGGGGGTGTCAAATGTCAAGGTCAAAAGGTCACGAACCAAGGTCAAAAGGTCACGGGGTCAAAAATCGAGGTCAAAAGGTCACAAACCAAGGTGAAAAGGTCACAGGACAAGGTGAAAAGGTCACAGGGCAACTGCATAAGGCCAATAGGTCACCTGTCAAGGTCAAACGGTCACTGCTCAAGGTCAAAAGGTCACGGTTCAAGGTCATAAGGTCACGGGGGTCAAAGGTCAAGGTCAAAAGGTCACGAACCAAGGTCAAAAGGTCACGGGACAAGGTCATAAGGTCACTTATCAAGGTCAAAAGGTCCCGTTTCAAGGTCAAAAGTTCACAGGGTCAAAGTTCAAGGTCAAAAGGTCACTTATCAAGGTCAAACGGTCACGGGGTCAAAAATCAAGGTCAAAAGGTCACTGGTAAAGGTCAAAAGGTCACTGGTCAAAAGCAAACGGTCACAGGATCAAAGTTCAAGGTCAAAAGGTCACTGGTCAGGGTCAAAAGGTCACTGCTGAAGGTAAAAAAGACACAGGGGTTAAAGGTAAAGGTCAAAAGGTCACGGTACAAGGTGAAAAGGTCACGGGACAAGGTCAAAAGGTCACGGGGCAACTGCATAAGGCCAAAAGGTCACCTGTCAAGGTCAAACGGTCACAGGATCAAAGTTCAAGGTCAAAAGGTCACGGGTCAAAGTTCAAGGTCAAAAGGTCACTGGTCAAGGTCAAAAGGTCACGAGTCAATGTAGAAAGGTCACGGGGTCAAAGGTCTAGGTAAAACAGTGCCAGGATCAAAGTTCAAGGTCAAAAGGTCACTAGTCAAGGTCAAAAGGTCACATTTCAAGGTCAAACTGTCACGGGTCAAAAATCAAGGTCAAAAGGTCACTGGTCAGGGTCAAAAGGTCACTGCTGAAGGTAAAAAAGACACAGGGGTTAAAGGTAAAGGTCAAAAGGTCACGGTACAAGGTGAAAAGGTCACGGGACAAGGTCAAAAGGTCACGGGGCAACTGCATAAGGCCAAAAGGTCACCTGTCAAGGTCAAACGGTCACAGGATCAAAGTTCAAGGTCAAAAGGTCACGGGTCAAAGTTCAAGGTCAAAAGGTCACTGGTCAAGGTCAAAAGGTCACGAGTCAATGTAGAAAGGTCACGGGGTCAAAGGTCTAGGTAAAACAGTACCAGGATCAAAGTTCAAGGTCAAAAGGTCACTAGTCAAGGTCAAAAGGTCACATTTCAAGGTCAAACTGTCACGGGTCAAAAATCAAGGTCAAAAGGTCACTGGTCAGGGTCAAAAGGTCACTGCTCAAGGTAAAAAAGACACAGGGGTTAAAGGTAAAGGTCAAAAGGTCACGGTACAAGGTGAAAAGGTCACGGGACAAGGTCAAAAGGACACGGGGCAACTGCATAAGGCCAAAAGGTCACCTGTCAAGGTCAAACCGTCACGGGGTTCAAATGTCAAGGTCAAAAGGACACGGCACAAGGTCAAAAGGTCACGGGGTCAAAGGTTTAGGTCAAACAGTACCAGGATCAAAGTTCAAGGTCAAAAGGTCACTAGTCAAGGTCAAAAAGTCACGTTTCAAGGTCAAAAGGTCACGGGGTCAAAGGTCAAGTCCAAACGATCACTGGATCAAAGTTCAAGGTCAAAAGGGTTTGTGTCAAGGCCAAAAGGTCACTGCTCAAGGTCAAAAGGGCACGAACCAAGGTCAAAAATGTCACAGGGGTTAAAGGTAAAGGCCAAAAGGTCAAAGTTCAAAATCAAACGGTCACGGGACAAGGTCAAAAGTTCACCGGGTCAAAGGTGAAGGCCAAAAAGTCACTGGTCAAGGTTAAAAGGTCACAGGATCAAAGTTCAAGGTCAAAAGGTCACTAGTCAAGGTCAAAAGGGCATGTTTCAAGGTCATAGGGTCATGGGGTCAAAAATCAAGGTCAAAAGGTCACGGGGCCAAAGGTCAATATCAAAAGGTCACTTATCAAGGTCCAAAGGTCACGAACCAAGGTCATAAGGTCACGGGGGTCAAAGGTCAAGGTCAAAAGGTCACGAACCAAGGTCAAAAGGTCACGGGACAAGGTCATAAGGTCACTTATCAAGGTCAAAAGGTCCCGTTTCAAGGTCAAAAGTTCACAGGGTCAAAGTTCAAGGTCAAAAGGTCACTTATCAAGGTCAAACGGTCACGGGGTCAAAAATCAAGGTCAAAAGGTCACTGGTAAAGGTCAAAAGGTCACTGGTCAAAAGCAAACGGTCACAGGATCAAAGTTCAAGGTCAAAAGGTCACTGGTCAGGGTCAAAAGGTCACTGCTGAAGGTAAAAAAGACACAGGGGTTAAAGGTAAAGGTCAAAAGGTCACGGTACAAGGTGAAAAGGTCACGGGACAAGGTCAAAAGGTCACGGGGCAACTGCATAAGGCCAAAAGGTCACCTGTCAAGGTCAAACGGTCACAGGATCAAAGTTCAAGGTCAAAAGGTCACGGGTCAAAGTTCAAGGTCAAAAGGTCACTGGTCAAGGTCAAAAGGTCACGAGTCAATGTAGAAAGGTCACGGGGTCAAAGGTCTAGGTAAAACAGTGCCAGGATCAAAGTTCAAGGTCAAAAGGTCACTAGTCAAGGTCAAAAGGTCACATTTCAAGGTCAAACTGTCACGGGTCAAAAATCAAGGTCAAAAGGTCACTGGTCAGGGTCAAAAGGTCACTGCTCAAGGTAAAAAAGACACAGGGGTTAAAGGTAAAGGTCAAAAGGTCACGGTACAAGGTGAAAAGGTCACGGGACAAGGTCAAAAGGACACGGGGCAACTGCATAAGGCCAAAAGGTCACCTGTCAAGGTCAAACCGTCACGGGGTTCAAATGTCAAGGTCAAAAGGACACGGCACAAGGTCAAAAGGTCACGGGGTCAAAGGTTTAGGTCAAACAGTACCAGGATCAAAGTTCAAGGTCAAAAGGTCACTAGTCAAGGTCAAAAAGTCACGTTTCAAGGTCAAAAGGTCACGGGGTCAAAGGTCAAGTCCAAACGATCACTGGATCAAAGTTCAAGGTCAAAAGGGTTTGTGTCAAGGCCAAAAGGTCACTGCTCAAGGTCAAAAGGTCCCGTTTCAAGGTCAAAAATGTCACAGGGGTTAAAGGTAAAGGCCAAAAGGTCAAAGTTCAAAATCAAACGGTCACGGGACAAGGTCAAAAGTTCACCGGGTCAAAGGTGAAGGCCAAAAAGTCACTGGTCAAGGTTAAAAGGTCACAGGATCAAAGTTCAAGGTCAAAAGGTCACTAGTCAAGGTCAAAAGGGCATGTTTCAAGGTCATAGGGTCATGGGGTCAAAAATCAAGGTCAAAAGGTCACGGGGCCAAAGGTCAATATCAAAAGGTCACTTATCAAGGTCCAAAGGTCACGAACCAAGGTCATAAGGTCACGGGGGTCAAAGGTCAAGGTCAAAAGGTCACGAACCAAGGTCAAAAGGTCACGGGACAAGGTCATAAGGTCACTTATCAAGGTCAAAAGGTCCCGTTTCAAGGTCAAAAGTTCACAGGGTCAAAGTTCAAGGTCAAAAGGTCACTTATCAAGGTCAAACGGTCACGGGGTCAAAAATCAAGGTCAAAAGGTCACTGGTAAAGGTCAAAAGGTCACTGGTCAAAAGCAAACGGTCACAGGATCAAAGTTCAAGGTCAAAAGGTCACTGGTCAGGGTCAAAAGGTCACTGCTGAAGGTAAAAAAGACACAGGGGTTAAAGGTAAAGGTCAAAAGGTCACGGTACAAGGTGAAAAGGTCACGGGACAAGGTCAAAAGGTCACGGGGCAACTGCATAAGGCCAAAAGGTCACCTGTCAAGGTCAAACGGTCACAGGATCAAAGTTCAAGGTCAAAAGGTCACGGGTCAAAGTTCAAGGTCAAAAGGTCACTGGTCAAGGTCAAAAGGTCACGAGTCAATGTAGAAAGGTCACGGGGGTCAAAGGTCTAGGTAAAACAGTACCAGGATCAAAGTTCAAGGTCAAAAGGTCACTAGTCAAGGTCAAAAGGTCACGTTTCAAGGTCATAAGGACACGGGGGGTCAAAAATCAAGGTCAAAAGGTGACGAACCAAGGTCAAAAAGTCACGGGACAAGGTCAGAAGGTCACGGGGCAACTGCATAAGGCCAAAAGGTCACCTGTCAAGGTCAAAAGGTCACTGCTCAAGGTCAAAAGGTCACGTATCAATTCAAAAGCTCACGGGGCAATTGCATAAGGTCAAAAGCTCACTGGTCAAAATCA
This sequence comes from Porphyrio hochstetteri, assembly GCA_020800305.1. Taxonomy (NCBI): domain Eukaryota; kingdom Metazoa; phylum Chordata; class Aves; order Gruiformes; family Rallidae; genus Porphyrio; species Porphyrio hochstetteri. Next base: position 37,255 of record CM036908.1, read on the forward strand.
AACGGTCACAGGATCAAAGTTCAAGGTCATAAGGTCATGGGGGTCAAAAATCAAGGTCAAAAGGTCACCGCTCAAGGTCAAAAGGTCACGAACCAAGGTCATAAGGTCACGGGGTAAAGGTCAAGGTCAAAAGGTCACGAACCAAGGTCAAAAGGTAACGGGGCAATTGCATAAGGTCAAAGGGTCACTGGTAAAGGTCAAAAGGTCACTGGTCAAAATCAAACGGTCACACGAACAACGTTCAAGGTCAAAAGGTCACTGCTCAAGGTCAAAAGGTCCTGTTTCAAGGTCAAACGGTCACGGGGGTGTCAAATGTCAAGGTCAAAAGGTCACGAACCAAGGTCAAAAGGTCACGGGGGTCAAAAATCGAGGTCAAAAGGTCACAAACCAAGGTCAAAAGGTCACGGGACAAGGTGAAAAGGTCACGGGGCAACTGCATAAGGCCAAAAGGTCACCTGTCAAGGTCAAAAGGTCACTGCTCAAGGTCAAAAGGTCACGAACCAAGGTCAAAAGGTCACGGGACAAGGTCATAAGGTCACTTATCAAGGTCAAAATGTCCCGTTTCAAGGTCAAAAGTTCACAGGGTCAAAGTTCAAGGTCAAAAGGTCACTTATCAAGGTCAAACGGTCACGGGTTCAAAAATCAAGGTCAAAAGACCACTGGTAAAGGTCAAAAGGTCACTGGTCAAAAGCAAACGGTCACAGGATGAAAGTTCAAGGTCAAAAGGTCACTGGTCAGGGTCAAAAGGTCACTGCTGAAGGTAAAAAAGACACAGGGGTTAAAGGTAAAGGTCAAAAGGTCACGGGACAAGGTGAAAAGGTCACGGGACAAGGTCAAAAGGTCACGGGGCAACTGCATAAGGCCAAAAGGTCACCTGTCAAGGTCAAACGGTCACAGGATCAAAGTTCAAGGTCAAAAGGTCACGGGTCAAAGTTCAAGGTCAAAAGGTCACTGGTCAAGGTCAAAAGGTCACGAGTCAATGTAGAAAGGTCACGGGGGTCAAAGGTCTAGGTAAAACAGTACCAGGATCAAAGTTCAAGGTCAAAAGGTCACTAGTCAAGGTCAAAAGGTCACGTTTCAAGGTCATAAGGACACGGGGGTCAAAAATCAAGGTCAAAAGGTGACGAACCAAGGTCAAAAGGTCACGGGACAAGGTCAGAAGGTCACGGGGCAACTGCATAAGGCCAAAAGGTCACCTGTCAAGGTCAAAAGGTCACTGCTCAAGGTCAAAAGGTCACGTATCAATTCAAAAGGTCACGGGGCAATTGCATAAGGTCAAAAGCTCACTGGTCAAAATCAAACGGTCACAGGATCAAAGTTCAAGGTCATAAGGTCATGGGGGTCAAAAATCAAGGTCAAAAGGTCACCGCTCAAGGTCAAAATGTCACGGGACAAGGTCAAAAGGTCACGGGGTAAAGGTCAAGGTCAAAAGGTCGCGAACCAAGGTCAAAAGGTCACGGGGCAATTGCATAAGGTCAAAGGGTCACTGGTAAAGGTCAAAAGGTCACTGGTCAAAATCAAACGGTCACACGAACAACGTTCAAGGTCAAAAGGTCACTGCTCAAGGTCAAAAGGTCCCGTTTCAAGGTCAAACGGTCACGGGGGTGTCAAATGTCAAGGTCAAAAGGTCACGAACCAAGGTCAAAAGGTCACGGGGGTCAAAAATCGAGGTCAAAAGGTCACGAACCAAGGTCAAAAGGTCACGGGACAAGGTGAAATGGTCACGGGGCAACTGCATAAGGCCAAAAGGTCACCTGTCAAGGTCAAAAGGTCACTGCTCAAGGTCAAAAGGTCACGGTTCAAGGTCATAAGGTCACGGGGGTCAAAGGTCAAGGTCAAAAGGTCACGAACCAAGGTCAAAAGGTCACGGGACAAGGTCATAAGGTCACTTATCAAGGTCAAAAGGTCCCGTTTCAAGGTCAAAAGTTCACAGGGTCAAAGTTCAAGGTCAAAAGGTCACTTATCAAGGTCAAACGGTCACGGGGTCAAAAATCAAGGTCAAAAGGTCACTGGTAAAGGTCAAAAGGTCACTGGTCAAAAGCAAACGGTCACAGGATGAAAGTTCAAAGTCAAAAGGTCACTGGTCAGGGTCAAAAGGTCACTTCTGAAGGTAAAAAAGACACAGGGGTTAAAGGTAAAGGTCAAAAGGTCACGGGACAAGGTGAAAAGGTCACGGGACAAGGTCAAAAGGTCACGGGGCAACTGCATAAGGCCAAAAGGTCACCTGTCAAGGTCAAACGGTCACAGGATCAAAGTTCAAGGTCAAAAGGTCACGGGTCAAAGTTCAAGGTCAAAAGGTCACTGGTCAAGGTCAAAAGGTCACGAGTCAATGTAGAAAGGTCACGGGGGTCAAAGGTCTAGGTAAAACAGTACCAGGATCAAAGTTCAAGGTCAAAAGGTCACTAGTCAAGGTCAAAAGGTCACGTTTCAAGGTCATAAGGACACGGGGGGTCAAAAATCAAGGTCAAAAGGTCACGAACCAAGGTCAAAAGGTCACGGGACAAGGTCAGAAGGTCACGGGGCAACTGCATAAGGCCAAAAGGTCACCTGTCAAGGTCAAAAGGTCACTGCTCAAGGTCAAAAGGTCACGTATCAATTCAAAAGGTCACGGGGCAATTGCATAAGGTCAAAAGCTCACTGGTCAAAATCAAACGGTCACAGGATCAAAGTTCAAGGTCATAAGGTCATGGGGGTCAAAAATCAAGGTCAAAAGGTCACCGCTCAAGGTCAAAAGGTCACGGGACAAGGTCATAAGGTCACGGGGTAAAGGTCAAGGTCAAAAGGTCAAGAACCAAGGTCAAAAGGTAACGGGGCAATTGCATAAGGTCAAAGGGTCACTGGTAAAGGTCAAAAGGTCACTGGTCAAAATCAAACGGTCACACGAACAACGTTCAAGGTCAAACGGTCACGGGAGTGTCAAATGTCAAGGTCAAAAGGTCACGAACCAAGGTCAAAAGGTCACGGGGGTCAAAAATCGAGGTCAAAAGGTCACAAACCAAGGTCAAAAGGTCACAGGACAAGGTGAAAAGGTCACGGGGCAACTGCATAAGGCCAAAAGGTCACCTGTCAAGGTCAAAAGGTCACTGCTCAAGGTCAAAAGGTCACGGTTCAAGGTCATAAGGTCACGGGGGTCAAAGGTCAAGGTCAAAAGGTCACGAACCAAGGTCAAAAGGTCACGGGACAAGGTCATAAGGTCACTTATCAAGGTCAAAAGGTCCCGTTTCAAGGTCAAAAGTTCACAGGGTCAAAGTTCAAGGTCAAAAGGTCACTTATCAAGGTCAAACGGTCACGGGGGTCAAAAATCAAGGTCAAAAGGTCACTGGTAAAGGTCAAAAGGTCACTGGTCAAAAGCAAACGGTCACAGGATCAAAGTTCAAGGTCAAAAGGTCACTGGTCAGGGTCAAAAGGTCACTGCTGAAGGTAAAAAAGACACAGGGGTTAAAGGTAAAGGTCAAAAGGTCACGGTACAAGGTGAAAAGGTCACGGGACAAGGTCAAAAGGTCACGGGGCAACTGCATAAGGACAAAAGGTCACCTGTCAAGGTCAAACGGTCACAGGATCAAAGTTCAAGGTCAAAAGGTCACGGGTCAAAGTTCAAGGTCAAAAGGTCACTGGTCAAGGTCAAAAGGTCACGAGTCAATGTAGAAAGGTCACGGGGGTCAAAGGTCTAGGTAAAACAGTACCAGGATCAAAGTTCAAGGTCAAAAGGTCACTATTCAAGGTCAAAAGGTCACGTTTCAAGGTCATAAGGACACGGGGGTCAAAAATCAAGGTCAAAAGGTCACGAACCAAGGTCAAAAGTTCACGGGACAAGGTCAGAAGGTCACGGGGCAACTGCATAAGGCCAAAAGGTCACCTGTCAAGGTCAAAAGGTCACTGCTCAAGGTCAAAAGGTCACGTATCAATTCAAAAGCTCACGGGGCAATTGCATAAGGTCAAAAGCTCACTGGTCAAAATCAAACGGTCACAGGATCAAAGTTCAAGGTCATAAGGTCATGGGGGTCAAAAATCAAGGTCAAAAGGTCACCGCTCAAGGTCAAAAGGTCACAAACCAAGGTCAAAAGGTCACGGGGCAATTGCATAAGGTCAAAGGGTCACTGGTAAAGGTCAAAAGGTCACTGGTCAAAATCAAACGGTCACACGAACAACGTTCAAGGTCAAAAGGTCACTGCTCAAGGTCAAAAGGTCCCGTTTCAAGGTCAAACGGTCACGGGGGTGTCAAATGTCAAGGTCAAAAGGTCACGAACCAAGGTCAAAAGGTCACGGGGGTCAAAAATCGAGGTCAAAAGGTCACGGGGGCCAAAGTTCAAGGTCAAAAAAGGTCACGGGACAAGGTCAAAAGTTCACGGGTCAATGTCAGAAGGTCACGGGGTCAAAGGTCTAGGTCAAACAGTACCAGGATCAAAGTTCAAGGTCAAAAGGTCACGTTTCAAGGTCAAAAGGTCACGGGACAAGGTCAGAAGGTCACGGGGCAACTGCATAAGGCCAAAAGGTCACCTGTCAAGGTCAAAAGGTCACTGCTCAAGGTCAAAAGGTCACGTATCGATTCAAAAGCTCACGGGGCAATTGCATAAGGTCAAAAGCTCACTGGTCAAAATCGAACGGTCACAGGATCAAAGTTCAAGGTCATAAGGTCATGGGGCAAAAATCAAGGTCAAAAGGTCACTGCTCAAGGTCAAAAGGTCCCGTTTCAAGGTCAAACGGTAACGGGGGTGTCAAATGTCAAGGTCAAAAGGTCACGAACCAAGGTCAAAAGGTCACGGGGTCAAAAATCGAGGTCAAAAGGTCACAAACCAAGGTGAAAAGGTCACAGGACAAGGTGAAAAGGTCACAGGGCAACTGCATAAGGCCAATAGGTCACCTGTCAAGGTCAAACGGTCACTGCTCAAGGTCAAAAGGTCACGGTTCAAGGTCATAAGGTCACGGGGGTCAAAGGTCAAGGTCAAAAGGTCACGAACCAAGGTCAAAAGGTCACGGGACAAGGTCATAAGGTCACTTATCAAGGTCAAAAGGTCCCGTTTCAAGGTCAAAAGTTCACAGGGTCAAAGTTCAAGGTCAAAAGGTCACTTATCAAGGTCAAACGGTCACGGGGTCAAAAATCAAGGTCAAAAGGTCACTGGTAAAGGTCAAAAGGTCACTGGTCAAAAGCAAACGGTCACAGGATCAAAGTTCAAGGTCAAAAGGTCACTGGTCAGGGTCAAAAGGTCACTGCTGAAGGTAAAAAAGACACAGGGGTTAAAGGTAAAGGTCAAAAGGTCACGGTACAAGGTGAAAAGGTCACGGGACAAGGTCAAAAGGTCACGGGGCAACTGCATAAGGCCAAAAGGTCACCTGTCAAGGTCAAACGGTCACAGGATCAAAGTTCAAGGTCAAAAGGTCACGGGTCAAAGTTCAAGGTCAAAAGGTCACTGGTCAAGGTCAAAAGGTCACGAGTCAATGTAGAAAGGTCACGGGGTCAAAGGTCTAGGTAAAACAGTGCCAGGATCAAAGTTCAAGGTCAAAAGGTCACTAGTCAAGGTCAAAAGGTCACATTTCAAGGTCAAACTGTCACGGGTCAAAAATCAAGGTCAAAAGGTCACTGGTCAGGGTCAAAAGGTCACTGCTCAAGGTAAAAAAGACACAGGGGTTAAAGGTAAAGGTCAAAAGGTCACGGTACAAGGTGAAAAGGTCACGGGACAAGGTCAAAAGGTCACGGGGCAACTGCATAAGGCCAAAAGGTCACCTGTCAAGGTCAAACGGTCACAGGATCAAAGTTCAAGGTCAAAAGGTCACGGGTCAAAGTTCAAGGTCAAAAGGTCACTGGTCAAGGTCAAAAGGTCACGAGTCAATGTAGAAAGGTCACGGGGTCAAAGGTCTAGGTAAAACAGTACCAGGATCAAAGTTCAAGGTCAAAAGGTCACTAGTCAAGGTCAAAAGGTCACATTTCAAGGTCAAACTGTCACGGGTCAAAAATCAAGGTCAAAAGGTCACTGGTCAGGGTCAAAAGGTCACTGCTCAAGGTAAAAAAGACACAGGGGTTAAAGGTAAAGGTCAAAAGGTCACGGTACAAGGTGAAAAGGTCACGGGACAAGGTCAAAAGGACACGGGGCAACTGCATAAGGCCAAAAGGTCACCTGTCAAGGTCAAACCGTCACGGGGTTCAAATGTCAAGGTCAAAAGGACACGGCACAAGGTCAAAAGGTCACGGGGTCAAAGGTTTAGGTCAAACAGTACCAGGATCAAAGTTCAAGGTCAAAAGGTCACTAGTCAAGGTCAAAAAGTCACGTTTCAAGGTCAAAAGGTCACGGGGTCAAAGGTCAAGTCCAAACGATCACTGGATCAAAGTTCAAGGTCAAAAGGGTTTGTGTCAAGGCCAAAAGGTCACTGCTCAAGGTCAAAAGGGCACGAACCAAGGTCAAAAATGTCACAGGGGTTAAAGGTAAAGGCCAAAAGGTCAAAGTTCAAAATCAAACGGTCACGGGACAAGGTCAAAAGTTCACCGGGTCAAAGGTGAAGGCCAAAAAGTCACTGGTCAAGGTTAAAAGGTCACAGGATCAAAGTTCAAGGTCAAAAGGTCACTAGTCAAGGTCAAAAGGGCATGTTTCAAGGTCATAGGGTCATGGGGTCAAAAATCAAGGTCAAAAGGTCACGGGGCCAAAGGTCAATATCAAAAGGTCACTTATCAAGGTCCAAAGGTCACGAACCAAGGTCATAAGGTCACGGGGGTCAAAGGTCAAGGTCAAAAGGTCACGAACCAAGGTCAAAAGGTCACGGGACAAGGTCATAAGGTCACTTATCAAGGTCAAAAGGTCCCGTTTCAAGGTCAAAAGTTCACAGGGTCAAAGTTCAAGGTCAAAAGGTCACTTATCAAGGTCAAACGGTCACGGGGTCAAAAATCAAGGTCAAAAGGTCACTGGTAAAGGTCAAAAGGTCACTGGTCAAAAGCAAACGGTCACAGGATCAAAGTTCAAGGTCAAAAGGTCACTGGTCAGGGTCAAAAGGTCACTGCTGAAGGTAAAAAAGACACAGGGGTTAAAGGTAAAGGTCAAAAGGTCACGGTACAAGGTGAAAAGGTCACGGGACAAGGTCAAAAGGTCACGGGGCAACTGCATAAGGCCAAAAGGTCACCTGTCAAGGTCAAACGGTCACAGGATCAAAGTTCAAGGTCAAAAGGTCACGGGTCAAAGTTCAAGGTCAAAAGGTCACTGGTCAAGGTCAAAAGGTCACGAGTCAATGTAGAAAGGTCACGGGGTCAAAGGTCTAGGTAAAACAGTGCCAGGATCAAAGTTCAAGGTCAAAAGGTCACTAGTCAAGGTCAAAAGGTCACATTTCAAGGTCAAACTGTCACGGGTCAAAAATCAAGGTCAAAAGGTCACTGGTCAGGGTCAAAAGGTCACTGCTCAAGGTAAAAAAGACACAGGGGTTAAAGGTAAAGGTCAAAAGGTCACGGTACAAGGTGAAAAGGTCACGGGACAAGGTCAAAAGGACACGGGGCAACTGCATAAGGCCAAAAGGTCACCTGTCAAGGTCAAACCGTCACGGGGTTCAAATGTCAAGGTCAAAAGGACACGGCACAAGGTCAAAAGGTCACGGGGTCAAAGGTTTAGGTCAAACAGTACCAGGATCAAAGTTCAAGGTCAAAAGGTCACTAGTCAAGGTCAAAAAGTCACGTTTCAAGGTCAAAAGGTCACGGGGTCAAAGGTCAAGTCCAAACGATCACTGGATCAAAGTTCAAGGTCAAAAGGGTTTGTGTCAAGGCCAAAAGGTCACTGGTCAAGGTCAAAAGGTCACGAGTCAATGTAGAAAGGTCACGGGGGTCAAAGGTCTAGGTAAAACAGTACCAGGATCAAAGTTCAAGGTCAAAAGGTCACTATTCAAGGTCAAAAGGTCACGTTTCAAGGTCATAAGGACACGGGGGTCAAAAATCAAGGTCAAAAGGTCACGAACCAAGGTCAAAAGTTCACGGGACAAGGTCAGAAGGTCACGGGGCAACTGCATAAGGCCAAAAGGTCACCTGTCAAGGTCAAAAGGTCACTGCTCAAGGTCAAAAGGTCACGTATCAATTCAAAAGCTCACGGGGCAATTGCATAAGGTCAAAAGCTCACTGGTCAAAATCAAACGGTCACAGGATCAAAGTTCAAGGTCATAAGGTCATGGGGGTCAAAAATCAAGGTCAAAAGGTCACCGCTCAAGGTCAAAAGGTCACAAACCAAGGTCAAAAGGTCACGGGGCAATTGCATAAGGTCAAAGGGTCACTGGTAAAGGTCAAAAGGTCACTGGTCAAAATCAAACGGTCACACGAACAACGTTCAAGGTCAAAAGGTCACTGCTCAAGGTCAAAAGGTCCCGTTTCAAGGTCAAACGGTCACGGGGGTGTCAAATGTCAAGGTCAAAAGGTCACGAACCAAGGTCAAAAGGTCACGGGGGTCAAAAATCGAGGTCAAAAGGTCACGGGGGCCAAAGTTCAAGGTCAAAAAAGGTCACGGGACAAGGTCAAAAGTTCACGGGTCAATGTCAGAAGGTCACGGGGTCAAAGGTCTAGGTCAAACAGTACCAGGATCAAAGTTCAAGGTCAAAAGGTCACGTTTCAAGGTCAAAAGGTCACGGGACAAGGTCAGAAGGTCACGGGGCAACTGCATAAGGCCAAAAGGTCACCTGTCAAGGTCAAAAGGTCACTGCTCAAGGTCAAAAGGTCACGTATCGATTCAAAAGCTCACGGGGCAATTGCATAAGGTCAAAAGCTCACTGGTCAAAATCGAACGGTCACAGGATCAAAGTTCAAGGTCATAAGGTCATGGGGCAAAAATCAAGGTCAAAAGGTCACTGCTCAAGGTCAAAAGGTCCCGTTTCAAGGTCAAACGGTAACGGGGGTGTCAAATGTCAAGGTCAAAAGGTCACGAACCAAGGTCAAAAGGTCACGGGGTCAAAAATCGAGGTCAAAAGGTCACAAACCAAGGTGAAAAGGTCACAGGACAAGGTGAAAAGGTCACAGGGCAACTGCATAAGGCCAATAGGTCACCTGTCAAGGTCAAACGGTCACTGCTCAAGGTCAAAAGGTCACGGTTCAAGGTCATAAGGTCACGGGGGTCAAAGGTCAAGGTCAAAAGGTCACGAACCAAGGTCAAAAGGTCACGGGACAAGGTCATAAGGTCACTTATCAAGGTCAAAAGGTCCCGTTTCAAGGTCAAAAGTTCACAGGGTCAAAGTTCAAGGTCAAAAGGTCACTTATCAAGGTCAAACGGTCACGGGGTCAAAAATCAAGGTCAAAAGGTCACTGGTAAAGGTCAAAAGGTCACTGGTCAAAAGCAAACGGTCACAGGATCAAAGTTCAAGGTCAAAAGGTCACTGGTCAGGGTCAAAAGGTCACTGCTGAAGGTAAAAAAGACACAGGGGTTAAAGGTAAAGGTCAAAAGGTCACGGTACAAGGTGAAAAGGTCACGGGACAAGGTCAAAAGGTCACGGGGCAACTGCATAAGGCCAAAAGGTCACCTGTCAAGGTCAAACGGTCACAGGATCAAAGTTCAAGGTCAAAAGGTCACGGGTCAAAGTTCAAGGTCAAAAGGTCACTGGTCAAGGTCAAAAGGTCACGAGTCAATGTAGAAAGGTCACGGGGTCAAAGGTCTAGGTAAAACAGTGCCAGGATCAAAGTTCAAGGTCAAAAGGTCACTAGTCAAGGTCAAAAGGTCACATTTCAAGGTCAAACTGTCACGGGTCAAAAATCAAGGTCAAAAGGTCACTGGTCAGGGTCAAAAGGTCACTGCTCAAGGTAAAAAAGACACAGGGGTTAAAGGTAAAGGTCAAAAGGTCACGGTACAAGGTGAAAAGGTCACGGGACAAGGTCAAAAGGTCACGGGGCAACTGCATAAGGCCAAAAGGTCACCTGTCAAGGTCAAACGGTCACAGGATCAAAGTTCAAGGTCAAAAGGTCACGGGTCAAAGTTCAAGGTCAAAAGGTCACTGGTCAAGGTCAAAAGGTCACGAGTCAATGTAGAAAGGTCACGGGGTCAAAGGTCTAGGTAAAACAGTACCAGGATCAAAGTTCAAGGTCAAAAGGTCACTAGTCAAGGTCAAAAGGTCACATTTCAAGGTCAAACTGTCACGGGTCAAAAATCAAGGTCAAAAGGTCACTGGTCAGGGTCAAAAGGTCACTGCTCAAGGTAAAAAAGACACAGGGGTTAAAGGTAAAGGTCAAAAGGTCACGGTACAAGGTGAAAAGGTCACGGGACAAGGTCAAAAGGACACGGGGCAACTGCATAAGGCCAAAAGGTCACCTGTCAAGGTCAAACCGTCACGGGGTTCAAATGTCAAGGTCAAAAGGACACGGCACAAGGTCAAAAGGTCACGGGGTCAAAGGTTTAGGTCAAACAGTACCAGGATCAAAGTTCAAGGTCAAAAGGTCACTAGTCAAGGTCAAAAAGTCACGTTTCAAGGTCAAAAGGTCACGGGGTCAAAGGTCAAGTCCAAACGATCACTGGATCAAAGTTCAAGGTCAAAAGGGTTTGTGTCAAGGCCAAAAGGTCACTGCTCAAGGTCAAAAGGGCACGAACCAAGGTCAAAAATGTCACAGGGGTTAAAGGTAAAGGCCAAAAGGTCAAAGTTCAAAATCAAACGGTCACGGGACAAGGTCAAAAGTTCACCGGGTCAAAGGTGAAGGCCAAAAAGTCACTGGTCAAGGTTAAAAGGTCACAGGATCAAAGTTCAAGGTCAAAAGGTCACTAGTCAAGGTCAAAAGGGCATGTTTCAAGGTCATAGGGTCATGGGGTCAAAAATCAAGGTCAAAAGGTCACGGGGCCAAAGGTCAATATCAAAAGGTCACTTATCAAGGTCCAAAGGTCACGAACCAAGGTCATAAGGTCACGGGGGTCAAAGGTCAAGGTCAAAAGGTCACGAACCAAGGTCAAAAGGTCACGGGACAAGGTCATAAGGTCACTTATCAAGGTCAAAAGGTCCCGTTTCAAGGTCAAAAGTTCACAGGGTCAAAGTTCAAGGTCAAAAGGTCACTTATCAAGGTCAAACGGTCACGGGGTCAAAAATCAAGGTCAAAAGGTCACTGGTAAAGGTCAAAAGGTCACTGGTCAAAAGCAAACGGTCACAGGATCAAAGTTCAAGGTCAAAAGGTCACTGGTCAGGGTCAAAAGGTCACTGCTGAAGGTAAAAAAGACACAGGGGTTAAAGGTAAAGGTCAAAAGGTCACGGTACAAGGTGAAAAGGTCACGGGACAAGGTCAAAAGGTCACGGGGCAACTGCATAAGGCCAAAAGGTCACCTGTCAAGGTCAAACGGTCACAGGATCAAAGTTCAAGGTCAAAAGGTCACGGGTCAAAGTTCAAGGTCAAAAGGTCACTGGTCAAGGTCAAAAGGTCACGAGTCAATGTAGAAAGGTCACGGGGTCAAAGGTCTAGGTAAAACAGTGCCAGGATCAAAGTTCAAGGTCAAAAGGTCACTAGTCAAGGTCAAAAGGTCACATTTCAAGGTCAAACTGTCACGGGTCAAAAATCAAGGTCAAAAGGTCACTGGTCAGGGTCAAAAGGTCACTGCTCAAGGTAAAAAAGACACAGGGGTTAAAGGTAAAGGTCAAAAGGTCACGGTACAAGGTGAAAAGGTCACGGGACAAGGTCAAAAGGACACGGGGCAACTGCATAAGGCCAAAAGGTCACCTGTCAAGGTCAAACCGTCACGGGGTTCAAATGTCAAGGTCAAAAGGACACGGCACAAGGTCAAAAGGTCACGGGGTCAAAGGTTTAGGTCAAACAGTACCAGGATCAAAGTTCAAGGTCAAAAGGTCACTAGTCAAGGTCAAAAAGTCACGTTTCAAGGTCAAAAGGTCACGGGGTCAAAGGTCAAGTCCAAACGATCACTGGATCAAAGTTCAAGGTCAAAAGGGTTTGTGTCAAGGCCAAAAGGTCACTGCTCAAGGTCAAAAGGTCCCGTTTCAAGGTCAAAAATGTCACAGGGGTTAAAGGTAAAGGCCAAAAGGTCAAAGTTCAAAATCAAACGGTCACGGGACAAGGTCAAAAGTTCACCGGGTCAAAGGTGAAGGCCAAAAAGTCACTGGTCAAGGTTAAAAGGTCACAGGATCAAAGTTCAAGGTCAAAAGGTCACTAGTCAAGGTCAAAAGGGCATGTTTCAAGGTCATAGGGTCATGGGGTCAAAAATCAAGGTCAAAAGGTCACGGGGCCAAAGGTCAATATCAAAAGGTCACTTATCAAGGTCCAAAGGTCACGAACCAAGGTCATAAGGTCACGGGGGTCAAAGGTCAAGGTCAAAAGGTCACGAACCAAGGTCAAAAGGTCACGGGACAAGGTCATAAGGTCACTTATCAAGGTCAAAAGGTCCCGTTTCAAGGTCAAAAGTTCACAGGGTCAAAGTTCAAGGTCAAAAGGTCACCTATCAAGGTCAAACGGTCACGGGGTCAAAAATCAAGGTCAAAAGGTCACTGGTAAAGGTCAAAAGGTCACTGGTCAAAAGCAAACGGTCACAGGATCAAAGTTCAAGGTCAAAAGGTCACTGGTCAGGGTCAAAAGGTCACTGCTGAAGGTAAAAAAGACACAGGGGTTAAAGGTAAAGGTCAAAAGGTCACGGTACAAGGTGAAAAGGTCACGGGACAAGGTCAAAAGGTCACGGGGCAACTGCATAAGGCCAAAAGGTCACCTGTCAAGGTCAAACGGTCACAGGATCAAAGTTCAAGGTCAAAAGGTCACGGGTCAAAGTTCAAGGTCAAAAGGTCACTGGTCAAGGTCAAAAGGTCACGAGTCAATGTAGAAAGGTCACGGGGGTCAAAGGTCTAGGTAAAACAGTACCAGGATCAAAGTTCAAGGTCAAAAGGTCACTAGTCAAGGTCAAAAGGTCACGTTTCAAGGTCATAAGGACACGGGGGGTCAAAAATCAAGGTCAAAAGGTGACGAACCAAGGTCAAAAAGTCACGGGACAAGGTCAGAAGGTCACGGGGCAACTGCATAAGGCCAAAAGGTCACCTGTCAAGGTCAAAAGGTCACTGCTCAAGGTCAAAAGGTCACGTATCAATTCAAAAGCTCACGGGGCAATTGCATAAGGTCAAAAGCTCACTGGTCAAAATCAAACGGTCACAGGATCAAAGTTCAAGGTCATAAGGTCATGGGGGTCAAAAATCAAGGTCAAAAGGTCACCGCTCAAGGTCAAAAGGTCACGAACCAAGGTCATAAGGTCACGGGGTAAAGGTCAAGGTCAAAAGGTCACGAACCAAGGTCAAAAGGTAACGGGGCAATTGCATAAGGTCAAAGGGTCACTGGTAAAGGTCAAAAGGTCACTGCTCAAGGTCAAAAGGTCCCGTTTCAAGGTCAAACGGTCACGGGGGTGTCAAATGTCAAGGTCAAAAGGTCACGAACCAAGGTCAAAAGGTCACGGGGGTCAAAAATCGAGGTAAAAAGGTCACGAACCAAGGTCAAAAGGTCACGGGACAAGGTGAAAAGGTCACGGGGCAACTGCATAAGGCCAAAAGGTCACCTGTCAAGGTCAAAAGGTCACTGCTCAAGGTCAAAAGGTCACGGTTCAAGGTCATAAGGTCACGGGGGTCAAAGGTCAAGGTCAAAAGGTCACGAACCAAGGTCAAAAGGTCATGGGACAAGGTCATAAGGTCACTTATCAAGGTCAAATTGTCCCGTTTCAAGGTCAAAAGTTCACAGGGTCAAAGTTCAAGGTCAAAAGGTCACTTATCAAGGTCAAACGGTCACGGGGTCAAAAATCAAGGTCAAAAGGTCACTGGTAAAGGTCAAAAGGTCACTGGTCAAAAGCAAACGGTCACAGGATGAAAGTTCAAGGTCAAAAGGTCACTGGTCAGGGTCAAAAGGTCACTGCTGAAGGTAAAAAAGACACAGGGGTTAAAGGTAAAGGTCAAAAGGTCACGGGACAAGGAGAAAAGGTCATGGGACAAGGTCAAAAGGTCACGGGGCAACTGCATAAGGCCAAAAGGTCACCTGTCAAGGTCAAACGGTCACAGGATCAAAGTTCAAGGTCAAAAGGTCACGGGTCAAAGTTCAAGGTCAAAAGGTCACTTGTCAAGGTCAAAAGGTCACGAGTCAATGTAGAAAGGTCACGGGGGTCAAAGGTCTAGGTAAAACAGTACCAGGATCAAAGTTCAAGGTCAAAAGGTCACTAGTCAAGGTCAAAAGGTCACGTTTCAAGGTCATAAGGACACGAGGGTCAAAAATCAAGGTCAAAAGGTGACGAACCAAGGTCAAAAGGTCACGGGACAAGGTCAGAAGGTCACGGGGCAACTGCATAAGGCCAAAAGGTCACCTGTCAAGGTCAAACGGTCACAGGATCAAAGTTCAAGGTCATAAGGTCATGGGGGTCAAAAATCAGGGTCATAAGGTCACCGCTCAAGGTCAAAAGGTCACGGGACAAGGTCATAAGGTCACGGGGTAAAGGTCAAGGTCAAAAGGTCACGAACCAAGGTCAAAAGGTCACGGGGCAATTGCATAAGGTCAAAGGGTCACTGGTAAAGGTCAAAAGGTCACTGGTCAAAATCAAACGGTCACACGAACAACGTTCAAGGTCAAAAGGTCACTGCTCAAGGTCAAAAGGTCCCGTTTCAAGGTCAAACGGTCACGGGGGTGTCAAATGTCAAGGTCAAAAGGTCACGAACCAAGGTCAAAAGGTCACGGGGGTCAAAAATCGAGGTCAAAAGGTCACGGGGGCCAAAGTTCAAGGTCAAAAAAGGTCACGGGACAAGGTCAAAAGTTCACGGGTCAATGTCAGAAGGTCACGGGGTCAAAGGTCTAGGTCAAACAGTACCAGGATCAAAGTTCAAGGTCAAAAGGTCACGTTTCAAGGTCAAAAGGTCACGGGACAAGGTCAGAAGGTCACGGGGCAACTGCATAAGGCCAAAAGGTCACCTGTCAAGGTCAAAAGGTCACTGCTCAAGGTCAAAAGGTCACGTATCGATTCAAAAGCTCACGGGGCAATTGCATAAGGTCAAAAGCTCACTGGTCAAAATCGAACGGTCACAGGATCAAAGTTCAAGGTCATAAGGTCATGGGGCAAAAATCAAGGTCAAAAGGTCACTGCTCAAGGTCAAAAGGTCCCGTTTCAAGGTCAAACGGTAACGGGGGTGTCAAATGTCAAGGTCAAAAGGTCACGAACCAAGGTCAAAAGGTCACGGGGTCAAAAATCGAGGTCAAAAGGTCACAAACCAAGGTGAAAAGGTCACAGGACAAGGTGAAAAGGTCACAGGGCAACTGCATAAGGCCAATAGGTCACCTGTCAAGGTCAAACGGTCACTGCTCAAGGTCAAAAGGTCACGGTTCAAGGTCATAAGGTCACGGGGGTCAAAGGTCAAGGTCAAAAGGTCACGAACCAAGGTCAAAAGGTCACGGGACAAGGTCATAAGGTCACTTATCAAGGTCAAAAGGTCCCGTTTCAAGGTCAAAAGTTCACAGGGTCAAAGTTCAAGGTCAAAAGGTCACTTATCAAGGTCAAACGGTCACGGGGTCAAAAATCAAGGTCAAAAGGTCACTGGTAAAGGTCAAAAGGTCACTGGTCAAAAGCAAACGGTCACAGGATCAAAGTTCAAGGTCAAAAGGTCACTGGTCAGGGTCAAAAGGTCACTGCTGAAGGTAAAAAAGACACAGGGGTTAAAGGTAAAGGTCAAAAGGTCACGGTACAAGGTGAAAAGGTCACGGGACAAGGTCAAAAGGTCACGGGGCAACTGCATAAGGCCAAAAGGTCACCTGTCAAGGTCAAACGGTCACAGGATCAAAGTTCAAGGTCAAAAGGTCACGGGTCAAAGTTCAAGGTCAAAAGGTCACTGGTCAAGGTCAAAAGGTCACGAGTCAATGTAGAAAGGTCACGGGGTCAAAGGTCTAGGTAAAACAGTACCAGGATCAAAGTTCAAGGTCAAAAGGTCACTAGTCAAGGTCAAAAGGTCACATTTCAAGGTCAAACTGTCACGGGTCAAAAATCAAGGTCAAAAGGTCACTGGTCAGGGTCAAAAGGTCACTGCTCAAGGTAAAAAAGACACAGGGGTTAAAGGTAAAGGTCAAAAGGTCACGGTACAAGGTGAAAAGGTCACGGGACAAGGTCAAAAGGACACGGGGCAACTGCATAAGGCCAAAAGGTCACCTGTCAAGGTCAAACCGTCACGGGGTTCAAATGTCAAGGTCAAAAGGACACGGCACAAGGTCAAAAGGTCACGGGGTCAAAGGTCAAGTCCAAACGATCACTGGATCAAAGTTCAAGGTCAAAAGGGTTTGTGTCAAGGCCAAAAGGTCACTGCTCAAGGTCAAAAGGGCACGAACCAAGGTCAAAAATGTCACAGGGGTTAAAGGTAAAGGCCAAAAGGTCAAAGTTCAAAATCAAACGGTCACGGGACAAGGTCAAAAGTTCACCGGGTCAAAGGTGAAGGCCAAAAAGTCACTGGTCAAGGTTAAAAGGTCACAGGATCAAAGTTCAAGGTCAAAAGGTCACTAGTCAAGGTCAAAAGGGCATGTTTCAAGGTCATAGGGTCATGGGGTCAAAAATCAAGGTCAAAAGGTCACGGGGCCAAAGGTCAATATCAAAAGGTCACTTATCAAGGTCCAAAGGTCACGAACCAAGGTCATAAGGTCACGGGGGTCAAAGGTCAAGGTCAAAAGGTCACGAACCAAGGTCAAAAGGTCACGGGACAAGGTCATAAGGTCACTTATCAAGGTCAAAAGGTCCCGTTTCAAGGTCAAAAGTTCACAGGGTCAAAGTTCAAGGTCAAAAGGTCACTTATCAAGGTCAAACGGTCACGGGGTCAAAAATCAAGGTCAAAAGGTCACTGGTAAAGGTCAAAAGGTCACTGGTCAAAAGCAAACGGTCACAGGATCAAAGTTCAAGGTCAAAAGGTCACTGGTCAGGGTCAAAAGGTCACTGCTGAAGGTAAAAAAGACACAGGGGTTAAAGGTAAAGGTCAAAAGGTCACGGTACAAGGTGAAAAGGTCACGGGACAAGGTCAAAAGGTCACGGGGCAACTGCATAAGGCCAAAAGGTCACCTGTCAAGGTCAAACGGTCACAGGATCAAAGTTCAAGGTCAAAAGGTCACGGGTCAAAGTTCAAGGTCAAAAGGTCACTGGTCAAGGTCAAAAGGTCACGAGTCAATGTAGAAAGGTCACGGGGTCAAAGGTCTAGGTAAAACAGTGCCAGGATCAAAGTTCAAGGTCAAAAGGTCACTAGTCAAGGTCAAAAGGTCACATTTCAAGGTCAAACTGTCACGGGTCAAAAATCAAGGTCAAAAGGTCACTGGTCAGGGTCAAAAGGTCACTGCTCAAGGTAAAAAAGACACAGGGGTTAAAGGTAAAGGTCAAAAGGTCACGGTACAAGGTGAAAAGGTCACGGGACAAGGTCAAAAGGACACGGGGCAACTGCATAAGGCCAAAAGGTCACCTGTCAAGGTCAAACCGTCACGGGGTTCAAATGTCAAGGTCAAAAGGACACGGCACAAGGTCAAAAGGTCACGGGGTCAAAGGTTTAGGTCAAACAGTACCAGGATCAAAGTTCAAGGTCAAAAGGTCACTAGTCAAGGTCAAAAAGTCACGTTTCAAGGTCAAAAGGTCACGGGGTCAAAGGTCAAGTCCAAACGATCACTGGATCAAAGTTCAAGGTCAAAAGGGTTTGTGTCAAGGCCAAAAGGTCACTGCTCAAGGTCAAAAGGTCCCGTTTCAAGGTCAAAAATGTCACAGGGGTTAAAGGTAAAGGCCAAAAGGTCAAAGTTCAAAATCAAACGGTCACGGGACAAGGTCAAAAGTTCACCGGGTCAAAGGTGAAGGCCAAAAAGTCACTGGTCAAGGTTAAAAGGTCACAGGATCAAAGTTCAAGGTCAAAAGGTCACTAGTCAAGGTCAAAAGGGCATGTTTCAAGGTCATAGGGTCATGGGGTCAAAAATCAAGGTCAAAAGGTCACGGGGCCAAAGGTCAATATCAAAAGGTCACTTATCAAGGTCCAAAGGTCACGAACCAAGGTCATAAGGTCACGGGGGTCAAAGGTCAAGGTCAAAAGGTCACGAACCAAGGTCAAAAGGTCACGGGACAAGGTCATAAGGTCACTTATCAAGGTCAAAAGGTCCCGTTTCAAGGTCAAAAGTTCACAGGGTCAAAGTTCAAGGTCAAAAGGTCACTTATCAAGGTCAAACGGTCACGGGGTCAAAAATCAAGGTCAAAAGGTCACTGGTAAAGGTCAAAAGGTCACTGGTCAAAAGCAAACGGTCACAGGATCAAAGTTCAAGGTCAAAAGGTCACTGGTCAGGGTCAAAAGGTCACTGCTGAAGGTAAAAAAGACACAGGGGTTAAAGGTAAAGGTCAAAAGGTCACGGTACAAGGTGAAAAGGTCACGGGACAAGGTCAAAAGGTCACGGGGCAACTGCATAAGGCCAAAAGGTCACCTGTCAAGGTCAAACGGTCACAGGATCAAAGTTCAAGGTCAAAAGGTCACGGGTCAAAGTTCAAGGTCAAAAGGTCACTGGTCAAGGTCAAAAGGTCACGAGTCAATGTAGAAAGGTCACGGGGGTCAAAGGTCTAGGTAAAACAGTACCAGGATCAAAGTTCAAGGTCAAAAGGTCACTAGTCAAGGTCAAAAGGTCACGTTTCAAGGTCATAAGGACACGGGGGGTCAAAAATCAAGGTCAAAAGGTGACGAACCAAGGTCAAAAAGTCACGGGACAAGGTCAGAAGGTCACGGGGCAACTGCATAAGGCCAAAAGGTCACCTGTCAAGGTCAAAAGGTCACTGCTCAAGGTCAAAAGGTCACGTATCAATTCAAAAGCTCACGGGGCAATTGCATAAGGTCAAAAGCTCACTGGTCAAAATCAAACGGTCACAGGATCAAAGTTCAAGGTCATAAGGTCATGGGGGTCAAAAATCAAGGTCAAAAGGTCACCGCTCAAGGTCAAAAGGTCACGAACCAAGGTCATAAGGTCACGGGGTAAAGGTCAAGGTCAAAAGGTCACGAACCAAGGTCAAAAGGTAACGGGGCAATTGCATAAGGTCAAAGGGTCACTGGTAAAGGTCAAAAGGTCACTGGTCAAAATCAAACGGTCACACGAACAACGTTCAAGGTCAAAAGGTCACTGCTCAAGGTCAAAAGGTCCTGTTTCAAGGTCAAACGGTCACGGGGGGTCAAATGTCAAGGTCAAAAGGTCACGAACCAAGGTCAAAAGGTCACGGGGGTCAAAAATCGAGGTCAAAAGGTCACAAACCAAGGTCAAAAGGTCACGGGACAAGGTGAAAAGGTCACGGGGCAACTGCATAAGGCCAAAAGGTCACCTGTCAAGGTCAAAAGGTCACTGCTCAAGGTCAAAAGGTCACGAACCAAGGTCAAAAGGTCACGGGACAAGGTCATAAGGTCACTTATCAAGGTCAAAATGTCCCGTTTCAAGGTCAAAAGTTCACAGGGTCAAAGTTCAAGGTCAAAAGGTCACTTATCAAGGTCAAACGGTCACGGGTTCAAAAATCAAGGTCAAAAGACCACTGGTAAAGGTCAAAAGGTCACTGGTCAAAAGCAAACGGTCACAGGATGAAAGTTCAAGGTCAAAAGGTCACTGGTCAGGGTCAAAAGGTCACTGCTGAAGGTAAAAAAGACACAGGGGTTAAAGGTAAAGGTCAAAAGGTCACGGGACAAGGTGAAAAGGTCACGGGACAAGGTCAAAAGGTCACGGGGCAACTGCATAAGGCCAAAAGGTCACCTGTCAAGGTCAAACGGTCACAGGATCAAAGTTCAAGGTCAAAAGGTCACGGGTCAAAGTTCAAGGTCAAAAGGTCACTGGTCAAGGTCAAAAGGTCACGAGTCAATGTAGAAAGGTCACGGGGGTCAAAGGTCTAGGTAAAACAGTACCAGGATCAAAGTTCAAGGTCAAAAGGTCACTAGTCAAGGTCAAAAGGTCACGTTTCAAGGTCATAAGGACACGGGGGTCAAAAATCAAGGTCAAAAGGTGACGAACCAAGGTCAAAAGGTCACGGGACAAGGTCAGAAGGTCACGGGGCAACTGCATAAGGCCAAAAGGTCACCTGTCAAGGTCAAAAGGTCACTGCTCAAGGTCAAAAGGTCACGTATCAATTCAAAAGGTCACGGGGCAATTGCATAAGGTCAAAAGCTCACTGGTCAAAATCAAACGGTCACAGGATCAAAGTTCAAGGTCATAAGGTCATGGGGGTCAAAAATCAAGGTCAAAAGGTCACCGCTCAAGGTCAAAATGTCACGGGACAAGGTCAAAAGGTCACGGGGTAAAGGTCAAGGTCAAAAGGTCGCGAACCAAGGTCAAAAGGTCACGGGGCAATTGCATAAGGTCAAAGGGTCACTGGTAAAGGTCAAAAGGTCACTGGTCAAAATCAAACGGTCACACGAACAACGTTCAAGGTCAAAAGGTCACTGCTCAAGGTCAAAAGGTCCCGTTTCAAGGTCAAACGGTCACGGGGGTGTCAAATGTCAAGGTCAAAAGGTCACGAACCAAGGTCAAAAGGTCACGGGGGTCAAAAATCGAGGTCAAAAGGTCACGAACCAAGGTCAAAAGGTCACGGGACAAGGTGAAATGGTCACGGGGCAACTGCATAAGGCCAAAAGGTCACCTGTCAAGGTCAAAAGGTCACTGCTCAAGGTCAAAAGGTCACGGTTCAAGGTCATAAGGTCACGGGGGTCAAAGGTCAAGGTCAAAAGGTCACGAACCAAGGTCAAAAGGTCACGGGACAAGGTCATAAGGTCACTTATCAAGGTCAAAAGGTCCCGTTTCAAGGTCAAAAGTTCACAGGGTCAAAGTTCAAGGTCAAAAGGTCACTTATCAAGGTCAAACGGTCACGGGGTCAAAAATCAAGGTCAAAAGGTCACTGGTAAAGGTCAAAAGGTCACTGGTCAAAAGCAAACGGTCACAGGATGAAAGTTCAAAGTCAAAAGGTCACTGGTCAGGGTCAAAAGGTCACTTCTGAAGGTAAAAAAGACACAGGGGTTAAAGGTAAAGGTCAAAAGGTCACGGGACAAGGTGAAAAGGTCACGGGACAAGGTCAAAAGGTCACGGGGCAACTGCATAAGGCCAAAAGGTCACCTGTCAAGGTCAAACGGTCACAGGATCAAAGTTCAAGGTCAAAAGGTCACGGGTCAAAGTTCAAGGTCAAAAGGTCACTGGTCAAGGTCAAAAGGTCACGAGTCAATGTAGAAAGGTCACGGGGGTCAAAGGTCTAGGTAAAACAGTACCAGGATCAAAGTTCAAGGTCAAAAGGTCACTAGTCAAGGTCAAAAGGTCACGTTTCAAGGTCATAAGGACACGGGGGGTCAAAAATCAAGGTCAAAAGGTCACGAACCAAGGTCAAAAGGTCACGGGACAAGGTCAGAAGGTCACGGGGCAACTGCATAAGGCCAAAAGGTCACCTGTCAAGGTCAAAAGGTCACTGCTCAAGGTCAAAAGGTCACGTATCAATTCAAAAGGTCACGGGGCAATTGCATAAGGTCAAAAGCTCACTGGTCAAAATCAAACGGTCACAGGATCAAAGTTCAAGGTCATAAGGTCATGGGGGTCAAAAATCAAGGTCAAAAGGTCACCGCTCAAGGTCAAAAGGTCACGGGACAAGGTCATAAGGTCACGGGGTAAAGGTCAAGGTCAAAAGGTCAAGAACCAAGGTCAAAAGGTAACGGGGCAATTGCATAAGGTCAAAGGGTCACTGGTAAAGGTCAAAAGGTCACTGGTCAAAATCAAACGGTCACACGAACAACGTTCAAGGTCAAACGGTCACGGGAGTGTCAAATGTCAAGGTCAAAAGGTCACGAACCAAGGTCAAAAGGTCACGGGGGTCAAAAATCGAGGTCAAAAGGTCACAAACCAAGGTCAAAAGGTCACAGGACAAGGTGAAAAGGTCACGGGGCAACTGCATAAGGCCAAAAGGTCACCTGTCAAGGTCAAAAGGTCACTGCTCAAGGTCAAAAGGTCACGGTTCAAGGTCATAAGGTCACGGGGGTCAAAGGTCAAGGTCAAAAGGTCACGAACCAAGGTCAAAAGGTCACGGGACAAGGTCATAAGGTCACTTATCAAGGTCAAAAGGTCCCGTTTCAAGGTCAAAAGTTCACAGGGTCAAAGTTCAAGGTCAAAAGGTCACTTATCAAGGTCAAACGGTCACGGGGGTCAAAAATCAAGGTCAAAAGGTCACTGGTAAAGGTCAAAAGGTCACTGGTCAAAAGCAAACGGTCACAGGATCAAAGTTCAAGGTCAAAAGGTCACTGGTCAGGGTCAAAAGGTCACTGCTGAAGGTAAAAAAGACACAGGGGTTAAAGGTAAAGGTCAAAAGGTCACGGTACAAGGTGAAAAGGTCACGGGACAAGGTCAAAAGGTCACGGGGCAACTGCATAAGGCCAAAAGGTCACCTGTCAAGGTCAAACGGTCACAGGATCAAAGTTCAAGGTCAAAAGGTCACGGGTCAAAGTTCAAGGTCAAAAGGTCACTGGTCAAGGTCAAAAGGTCACGAGTCAATGTAGAAAGGTCACGGGGGTCAAAGGTCTAGGTAAAACAGTACCAGGATCAAAGTTCAAGGTCAAAAGGTCACTAGTCAAGGTCAAAAGGTCACGTTTCAAGGTCATAAGGACACGGGGGTCAAAAATCAAGGTCAAAAGGTCACGAACCAAGGTCAAAAGTTCACGGGACAAGGTCAGAAGGTCACGGGGCAACTGCATAAGGCCAAAAGGTCACCTGTCAAGGTCAAAAGGTCACTGCTCAAGGTCAAAAGGTCACGTATCAATTCAAAAGCTCACGGGGCAATTGCATAAGGTCAAAAGCTCACTGGTCAAAATCAAACGGTCACAGGATCAAAGTTCAAGGTCATAAGGTCATGGGGGTCAAAAATCAAGGTCAAAAGGTCACCGCTCAAGGTCAAAAGGTCACAAACCAAGGTCAAAAGGTCACGGGGCAATTGCATAAGGTCAAAGGGTCACTGGTAAAGGTCAAAAGGTCACTGGTCAAAATCAAACGGTCACACGAACAACGTTCAAGGTCAAAAGGTCACTGCTCAAGGTCAAAAGGTCCCGTTTCAAGGTCAAACGGTCACGGGGGTGTCAAATGTCAAGGTCAAAAGGTCACGAACCAAGGTCAAAAGGTCACGGGGGTCAAAAATCGAGGTCAAAAGGTCACGGGGGCCAAAGTTCAAGGTCAAAAAAGGTCACGGGACAAGGTCAAAAGTTCACGGGTCAATGTCAGAAGGTCACGGGGTCAAAGGTCTAGGTCAAACAGTACCAGGATCAAAGTTCAAGGTCAAAAGGTCACGTTTCAAGGTCAAAAGGTCACGGGACAAGGTCAGAAGGTCACGGGGCAACTGCATAAGGCCAAAAGGTCACCTGTCAAGGTCAAAAGGTCACTGCTCAAGGTCAAAAGGTCACGTATCGATTCAAAAGCTCACGGGGCAATTGCATAAGGTCAAAAGCTCACTGGTCAAAATCGAACGGTCACAGGATCAAAGTTCAAGGTCATAAGGTCATGGGGCAAAAATCAAGGTCAAAAGGTCACTGCTCAAGGTCAAAAGGTCCCGTTTCAAGGTCAAACGGTAACGGGGGTGTCAAATGTCAAGGTCAAAAGGTCACGAACCAAGGTCAAAAGGTCACGGGGTCAAAAATCGAGGTCAA
The DNA here is from genome assembly GCA_020800305.1 of Porphyrio hochstetteri. Lineage (NCBI taxonomy): Eukaryota > Metazoa > Chordata > Aves > Gruiformes > Rallidae > Porphyrio > Porphyrio hochstetteri. Next base: position 60,817 of record CM036908.1, read on the forward strand.
AAGGTCACAAACCAAGGTGAAAAGGTCACAGGACAAGGTGAAAAGGTCACAGGGCAACTGCATAAGGCCAATAGGTCACCTGTCAAGGTCAAACGGTCACTGCTCAAGGTCAAAAGGTCACGGTTCAAGGTCATAAGGTCACGGGGGTCAAAGGTCAAGGTCAAAAGGTCACGAACCAAGGTCAAAAGGTCACGGGACAAGGTCATAAGGTCACTTATCAAGGTCAAAAGGTCCCGTTTCAAGGTCAAAAGTTCACAGGGTCAAAGTTCAAGGTCAAAAGGTCACTTATCAAGGTCAAACGGTCACGGGGTCAAAAATCAAGGTCAAAAGGTCACTGGTAAAGGTCAAAAGGTCACTGGTCAAAAGCAAACGGTCACAGGATCAAAGTTCAAGGTCAAAAGGTCACTGGTCAGGGTCAAAAGGTCACTGCTGAAGGTAAAAAAGACACAGGGGTTAAAGGTAAAGGTCAAAAGGTCACGGTACAAGGTGAAAAGGTCACGGGACAAGGTCAAAAGGTCACGGGGCAACTGCATAAGGCCAAAAGGTCACCTGTCAAGGTCAAACGGTCACAGGATCAAAGTTCAAGGTCAAAAGGTCACGGGTCAAAGTTCAAGGTCAAAAGGTCACTGGTCAAGGTCAAAAGGTCACGAGTCAATGTAGAAAGGTCACGGGGTCAAAGGTCTAGGTAAAACAGTGCCAGGATCAAAGTTCAAGGTCAAAAGGTCACTAGTCAAGGTCAAAAGGTCACATTTCAAGGTCAAACTGTCACGGGTCAAAAATCAAGGTCAAAAGGTCACTGGTCAGGGTCAAAAGGTCACTGCTCAAGGTAAAAAAGACACAGGGGTTAAAGGTAAAGGTCAAAAGGTCACGGTACAAGGTGAAAAGGTCACGGGACAAGGTCAAAAGGTCACGGGGCAACTGCATAAGGCCAAAAGGTCACCTGTCAAGGTCAAACGGTCACAGGATCAAAGTTCAAGGTCAAAAGGTCACGGGTCAAAGTTCAAGGTCAAAAGGTCACTGGTCAAGGTCAAAAGGTCACGAGTCAATGTAGAAAGGTCACGGGGTCAAAGGTCTAGGTAAAACAGTACCAGGATCAAAGTTCAAGGTCAAAAGGTCACTAGTCAAGGTCAAAAGGTCACATTTCAAGGTCAAACTGTCACGGGTCAAAAATCAAGGTCAAAAGGTCACTGGTCAGGGTCAAAAGGTCACTGCTCAAGGTAAAAAAGACACAGGGGTTAAAGGTAAAGGTCAAAAGGTCACGGTACAAGGTGAAAAGGTCACGGGACAAGGTCAAAAGGACACGGGGCAACTGCATAAGGCCAAAAGGTCACCTGTCAAGGTCAAACCGTCACGGGGTTCAAATGTCAAGGTCAAAAGGACACGGCACAAGGTCAAAAGGTCACGGGGTCAAAGGTTTAGGTCAAACAGTACCAGGATCAAAGTTCAAGGTCAAAAGGTCACTAGTCAAGGTCAAAAAGTCACGTTTCAAGGTCAAAAGGTCACGGGGTCAAAGGTCAAGTCCAAACGATCACTGGATCAAAGTTCAAGGTCAAAAGGGTTTGTGTCAAGGCCAAAAGGTCACTGCTCAAGGTCAAAAGGGCACGAACCAAGGTCAAAAATGTCACAGGGGTTAAAGGTAAAGGCCAAAAGGTCAAAGTTCAAAATCAAACGGTCACGGGACAAGGTCAAAAGTTCACCGGGTCAAAGGTGAAGGCCAAAAAGTCACTGGTCAAGGTTAAAAGGTCACAGGATCAAAGTTCAAGGTCAAAAGGTCACTAGTCAAGGTCAAAAGGGCATGTTTCAAGGTCATAGGGTCATGGGGTCAAAAATCAAGGTCAAAAGGTCACGGGGCCAAAGGTCAATATCAAAAGGTCACTTATCAAGGTCCAAAGGTCACGAACCAAGGTCATAAGGTCACGGGGGTCAAAGGTCAAGGTCAAAAGGTCACGAACCAAGGTCAAAAGGTCACGGGACAAGGTCATAAGGTCACTTATCAAGGTCAAAAGGTCCCGTTTCAAGGTCAAAAGTTCACAGGGTCAAAGTTCAAGGTCAAAAGGTCACTTATCAAGGTCAAACGGTCACGGGGTCAAAAATCAAGGTCAAAAGGTCACTGGTAAAGGTCAAAAGGTCACTGGTCAAAAGCAAACGGTCACAGGATCAAAGTTCAAGGTCAAAAGGTCACTGGTCAGGGTCAAAAGGTCACTGCTGAAGGTAAAAAAGACACAGGGGTTAAAGGTAAAGGTCAAAAGGTCACGGTACAAGGTGAAAAGGTCACGGGACAAGGTCAAAAGGTCACGGGGCAACTGCATAAGGCCAAAAGGTCACCTGTCAAGGTCAAACGGTCACAGGATCAAAGTTCAAGGTCAAAAGGTCACGGGTCAAAGTTCAAGGTCAAAAGGTCACTGGTCAAGGTCAAAAGGTCACGAGTCAATGTAGAAAGGTCACGGGGTCAAAGGTCTAGGTAAAACAGTGCCAGGATCAAAGTTCAAGGTCAAAAGGTCACTAGTCAAGGTCAAAAGGTCACATTTCAAGGTCAAACTGTCACGGGTCAAAAATCAAGGTCAAAAGGTCACTGGTCAGGGTCAAAAGGTCACTGCTCAAGGTAAAAAAGACACAGGGGTTAAAGGTAAAGGTCAAAAGGTCACGGTACAAGGTGAAAAGGTCACGGGACAAGGTCAAAAGGACACGGGGCAACTGCATAAGGCCAAAAGGTCACCTGTCAAGGTCAAACCGTCACGGGGTTCAAATGTCAAGGTCAAAAGGACACGGCACAAGGTCAAAAGGTCACGGGGTCAAAGGTTTAGGTCAAACAGTACCAGGATCAAAGTTCAAGGTCAAAAGGTCACTAGTCAAGGTCAAAAAGTCACGTTTCAAGGTCAAAAGGTCACGGGGTCAAAGGTCAAGTCCAAACGATCACTGGATCAAAGTTCAAGGTCAAAAGGGTTTGTGTCAAGGCCAAAAGGTCACTGCTCAAGGTCAAAAGGGCACGAACCAAGGTCAAAAATGTCACAGGGGTTAAAGGTAAAGGCCAAAAGGTCAAAGTTCAAAATCAAACGGTCACGGGACAAGGTCAAAAGTTCACCGGGTCAAAGGTGAAGGCCAAAAAGTCACTGGTCAAGGTTAAAAGGTCACAGGATCAAAGTTCAAGGTCAAAAGGTCACTAGTCAAGGTCAAAAGGGCATGTTTCAAGGTCATAGGGTCATGGGGTCAAAAATCAAGGTCAAAAGGTCACGGGGCCAAAGGTCAATATCAAAAGGTCACTTATCAAGGTCCAAAGGTCACGAACCAAGGTCATAAGGTCACGGGGGTCAAAGGTCAAGGTCAAAAGGTCACGAACCAAGGTCAAAAGGTCACGGGACAAGGTCATAAGGTCACTTATCAAGGTCAAAAGGTCCCGTTTCAAGGTCAAAAGTTCACAGGGTCAAAGTTCAAGGTCAAAAGGTCACTTATCAAGGTCAAACGGTCACGGGGTCAAAAATCAAGGTCAAAAGGTCACTGGTAAAGGTCAAAAGGTCACTGGTCAAAAGCAAACGGTCACAGGATCAAAGTTCAAGGTCAAAAGGTCACTGGTCAGGGTCAAAAGGTCACTGCTGAAGGTAAAAAAGACACAGGGGTTAAAGGTAAAGGTCAAAAGGTCACGGTACAAGGTGAAAAGGTCACGGGACAAGGTCAAAAGGTCACGGGGCAACTGCATAAGGCCAAAAGGTCACCTGTCAAGGTCAAACGGTCACAGGATCAAAGTTCAAGGTCAAAAGGTCACGGGTCAAAGTTCAAGGTCAAAAGGTCACTGGTCAAGGTCAAAAGGTCACGAGTCAATGTAGAAAGGTCACGGGGGTCAAAGGTCTAGGTAAAACAGTACCAGGATCAAAGTTCAAGGTCAAAAGGTCACTAGTCAAGGTCAAAAGGTCACGTTTCAAGGTCATAAGGACACGGGGGGTCAAAAATCAAGGTCAAAAGGTGACGAACCAAGGTCAAAAAGTCACGGGACAAGGTCAGAAGGTCACGGGGCAACTGCATAAGGCCAAAAGGTCACCTGTCAAGGTCAAAAGGTCACTGCTCAAGGTCAAAAGGTCACGTATCAATTCAAAAGCTCACGGGGCAATTGCATAAGGTCAAAAGCTCACTGGTCAAAATCAAACGGTCACAGGATCAAAGTTCAAGGTCATAAGGTCATGGGGGTCAAAAATCAAGGTCAAAAGGTCACCGCTCAAGGTCAAAAGGTCACGAACCAAGGTCATAAGGTCACGGGGTAAAGGTCAAGGTCAAAAGGTCACGAACCAAGGTCAAAAGGTAACGGGGCAATTGCATAAGGTCAAAGGGTCACTGGTAAAGGTCAAAAGGTCACTGCTCAAGGTCAAAAGGTCCCGTTTCAAGGTCAAACGGTCACGGGGGTGTCAAATGTCAAGGTCAAAAGGTCACGAACCAAGGTCAAAAGGTCACGGGGGTCAAAAATCGAGGTAAAAAGGTCACGAACCAAGGTCAAAAGGTCACGGGACAAGGTGAAAAGGTCACGGGGCAACTGCATAAGGCCAAAAGGTCACCTGTCAAGGTCAAAAGGTCACTGCTCAAGGTCAAAAGGTCACGGTTCAAGGTCATAAGGTCACGGGGGTCAAAGGTCAAGGTCAAAAGGTCACGAACCAAGGTCAAAAGGTCATGGGACAAGGTCATAAGGTCACTTATCAAGGTCAAAAGGTCCCGTTTCAAGGTCAAAAGTTCACAGGGTCAAAGTTCAAGGTCAAAAGGTCACTTATCAAGGTCAAACGGTCACGGGGTCAAAAATCAAGGTCAAAAGGTCACTGGTAAAGGTCAAAAGGTCACTGGTCAAAAGCAAACGGTCACAGGATGAAAGTTCAAGGTCAAAAGGTCACTGGTCAGGGTCAAAAGGTCACTGCTGAAGGTAAAAAAGACACAGGGGTTAAAGGTAAAGGTCAAAAGGTCACGGGACAAGGAGAAAAGGTCATGGGACAAGGTCAAAAGGTCACGGGGCAACTGCATAAGGCCAAAAGGTCACCTGTCAAGGTCAAACGGTCACAGGATCAAAGTTCAAGGTCAAAAGGTCACGGGTCAAAGTTCAAGGTCAAAAGGTCACTTGTCAAGGTCAAAAGGTCACGAGTCAATGTAGAAAGGTCACGGGGGTCAAAGGTCTAGGTAAAACAGTACCAGGATCAAAGTTCAAGGTCAAAAGGTCACTAGTCAAGGTCAAAAGGTCACGTTTCAAGGTCATAAGGACACGAGGGTCAAAAATCAAGGTCAAAAGGTGACGAACCAAGGTCAAAAGGTCACGGGACAAGGTCAGAAGGTCACGGGGCAACTGCATAAGGCCAAAAGGTCACCTGTCAAGGTCAAACGGTCACAGGATCAAAGTTCAAGGTCATAAGGTCATGGGGGTCAAAAATCAGGGTCATAAGGTCACCGCTCAAGGTCAAAAGGTCACGGGACAAGGTCATAAGGTCACGGGGTAAAGGTCAAGGTCAAAAGGTCACGAACCAAGGTCAAAAGGTCACGGGGCAATTGCATAAGGTCAAAGGGTCACTGGTAAAGGTCAAAAGGTCACTGGTCAAAATCAAACGGTCACACGAACAACGTTCAAGGTCAAAAGGTCACTGCTCAAGGTCAAAAGGTCCTGTTTCAAGGTCAAACGGTCACGGGGGTGTCAAATGTCAAGGTCAAAAGGTCACGAACCAAGGTCAAAAGGTCACGGGGGACAAAAATCGAGGTCAAAAGGTCACAAACCAAGGTCAAAAGGTCACGGGACAAGGTGAAAAGGTCACGGGGCAACTGCATAAGGCCAAAAGGTCACCTGTCAAGGTCAAAAGGTCACTGCTCAAGGTCAAAAGGTCACGAACCAAGGTCAAAAGGTCACGGGACAAGGTCATAAGGTCACTTATCAAGGTCAAAATGTCCCGTTTCAAGGTCAAAAGTTCACAGGGTCAAAGTTCAAGGTCAAAAGGTCACTTATCAAGGTCAAACGGTCACGGGTTCAAAAATCAAGGTCAAAAGGTCACTGGTAAAGGTCAAAAGGTCACTGGTCAAAAGCAAACGGTCACAGGATGAAAGGTCAAGGTCAAAAGGTCACTGGTCAGGGTCAAAAGGTCACTGCTGAAGGTAAAAAAGACACAGGGGTTAAAGGTAAAGGTCAAAAGGTCACGGGACAAGGTGAAAAGGTCACGGGACAAGGTCAAAAGGTCACGGGGCAACTGCATAAGGCCAAAAGGTCACCTGTCAAGGTCAAACGGTCACAGGATCAAAGTTCAAGGTCAAAAGGTCACGGGTCAAAGTTCAAGGTCAAAAGGTCACTGGTCAAGGTCAAAAGGTCACGAGTCAATGTAGAAAGGTCACGGGGGTCAAAGGTCTAGGTAAAACAGTACCAGGATCAAAGTTCAAGGTCAAAAGGTCACTAGTCAAGGTCAAAAGGTCACGTTTCAAGGTCATAAGGACACGGGGGTCAAAAATCAAGGTCAAAAGGTGACGAACCAAGGTCAAAAGGTCACGGGACAAGGTCAGAAGGTCACGGGGCAACTGCATAAGGCCAAAAGGTCACCTGTCAAGGTCAAAAGGTCACTGCTCAAGGTCAAAAGGTCACGTATCAATTCAAAAGGTCACGGGGCAATTGCATAAGGTCAAAAGCTAACTGGTCAAAATCAAACGGTCACAGGATCAAAGTTCAAGGTCATAAGGTCATGGGGGTCAAAAATCAAGGTCAAAAGGTCACCGCTCAAGGTCAAAAGGTCACGGGACAAGGTCATAAGGTCACGGGGTAAAGGTCAAGGTCAAAAGGTCAAGAACCAAGGTCAAAAGGTAACGGGGCAATTGCATAAGGTCAAAGGGTCACTGGTAAAGGTCAAAAGGTCACTGGTCAAAATCAAACGGTCACACGAACAACGTTCAAGGTCAAAAGGTCACTGCTCAAGGTCAAAAGGTCCCGTTTCAAGGTCAAACGGTCACGGGGGGTCAAATGTCAAGGTCAAAAGGTCACGAACCAAGGTCAAAAGGTCACGGGGGTCAAAAATCGAGGTCAAAAGGTCACAAACCAAGGTCAAAAGGTCACAGGACAAGGTGAAAAGGTCACGGGGCAACTGCATAAGGCCAAAAGGTCACCTGTCAAGGTCAAAAGGTCACTGCTCAAGGTCAAAAGGTCACGGTTCAAGGTCATAAGGTCACGGGGGTCAAAGGTCAAGGTCAAAAGGTCACGAACCAAGGTCAAAAGGTCACGGGACAATGTCATAAGGTCACTTATCAAGGTCAAAAGGTCCCATTTCAAGGTCAAAAGTTCACAGGGTCAAAGTTCAAGGTCAAAAGGTCACTTATCAAGGTCAAACGGTCACGGGGGTCAAAAATCAAGGTCAAAAGGTCACTGGTAAAGGTCAAAAGGTCACTGGTCAAAAGCAAACGGTCACAGGATGAAAGTTCAAGGTCAAAAGGTCACTGGTCAGGGTCAAAAGGTCACTGCTGAAGGTAAAAAAGACACAGGGGTTAAAGGTAAAGGTCAAAAGGTCACGGTACAAGGTGAAAAGGTCACGGGACAAGGTCAAAAGGTCACGGGGCAACTGCATAAGGCCAAAAGGTCACCTGTCAAGGTCAAACGGTCACAGGATCAAAGTTCAAGGTCAAAAGGTCACGGGTCAAAGTTCAAGGTCAAAAGGTCACTGGTCAAGGTCAAAAGGTCACGAGTCAATGTAGAAAGGTCATGGGGGTCAAAGGTCTAGGTAAAACAGTACCAGGATCAAAGTTCAAGGTCAAAAGGTCACTAGTCAAGGTCAAAAGGTCACGTTTCAAGGTCATAAGGACACGGGGGTCAAAAATCAAGGTCAAAAGGTCACGAACCAAGGTCAAAAGTTCACGGGACAAGGTCAAAAGGTCACGGGGCAACTGCATAAGGCCAAAAGGTCACCTGTCAAGGTCAAAAGGTCACTGCTCAAGGTCAAAAGGTCACGTATCAATTCAAAAGCTCACGGGGCAATTGCATAAGGTCAAAAGCTCACTGGTCAAAATCAAACGGTCACAGGATCAAAGTTCAAGGTCATAAGGTCATGGGGGTCAAAAATCAAGGTCAAAAGGTCACCGCTCAAGGTCAAAAGGTCACAAACCAAGGTCAAAAGGTCACGGGGCAATTGCATAAGGTCAAAGGGTCACTGGTAAAGGTCAAAAGGTCACTGGTCAAAATCAAACGGTCACACGAACAACGTTCAAGGTCAAAAGGTCACTGCTCAAGGTCAAAAGGTCCCGTTTCAAGGTCAAACGGTCACGGGGGTGTCAAATGTCAAGGTCAAAAGGTCACGAACCAAGGTCAAAAGGTCACGGGGGTCAAAAATCGAGGTCAAAAGGTCACGGGGCCAAAGTTCAAGGTCAAAAAAGGTCACGGGACAAGGTCAAAAGTTCACGGGTCAATGTCAGAAGGTCACGGGGTCAAAGGTCTAGGTCAAACAGTACCAGGATCAAAGTTCAAGGTCAAAAGGTCACGTTTCAAGGTCAAAAGGTCACGGGACAAGGTCAGAAGGTCACGGGGCAACTGCATAAGGCCAAAAGGTCACCTGTCAAGGTCAAAAGGTCACTGCTCAAGGTCAAAAGGTCACGTATCGATTCAAAAGCTCACGGGGCAATTGCATAAGGTCAAAAGCTCACTGGTCAAAATCGAACGGTCACAGGATCAAAGTTCAAGGTCATAAGGTCATGGGGCAAAAATCAAGGTCAAAAGGTCACTGCTCAAGGTCAAAAGGTCCCGTTTCAAGGTCAAACGGTAACGGGGGTGTCAAATGTCAAGGTCAAAAGGTCACGAACCAAGGTCAAAAGGTCACGGGGTCAAAAATCGAGGTCAAAAGGTCACAAACCAAGGTGAAAAGGTCACAGGACAAGGTGAAAAGGTCACAGGGCAACTGCATAAGGCCAATAGGTCACCTGTCAAGGTCAAACGGTCACTGCTCAAGGTCAAAAGGTCACGGTTCAAGGTCATAAGGTCACGGGGGTCAAAGGTCAAGGTCAAAAGGTCACGAACCAAGGTCAAAAGGTCACGGGACAAGGTCATAAGGTCACTTATCAAGGTCAAAAGGTCCCGTTTCAAGGTCAAAAGGTCACAGGGTCAAAGTTCAAGGTCAAAAGGTCACTTATCAAGGTCAAACGGTCACGGGGTCAAAAATCAAGGTCAAAAGGTCACTTATCAAGGTCAAACTGTCACGGGTCAAAAATCAAGGTCAAAAGGTCACTGGTCAGGGTCAAAAGGTCACTGCTCAAGGTAAAAAAGACACAGGGGTTAAAGGTAAAGGTCAAAAGGTCACGGTACAAGGTGAAAAGGTCACGGGACAAGGTCAAAAGGACACGGGGCAACTGCATAAGGCCAAAAGGTCACCTGTCAAGGTCAAACGGTCACGGGGTTCAAATGTCAAGGTCAAAAGGTCACGAGCCAAGGTCAAAAGGTCACGGGGGTCAAAGGTCAAGGCCAAACGGTCACAGGATCAAAGTTCAAGGTCAAAAGGTCACTGGTCAAGGTCAAAAGGTCACGGGTCATTGTTGAAAGGTCAAAAGGTCACTTATCAAGGTCAAAAGGTCACGGGGCAATTGCATAAGGTCAAAGGGTCACTGGTAAAGGTCAAAAGGTCACTGGTCAAAATCAAACGGTCACACGAACAACGTTCAAGGTCAAAAGGTCACTGCTCAAGGTCAAAAGGTCCCGTTTCAAGGTCAAACGGTCACGGGGGTGTCAAATGTCAAGGTCAAAAGGTCACGAACCAAGGTCAAAAGGTCACGGGGGTCAAAAATCGAGGTCAAAAGGTCACAAACCAAGGTCAAAAGGTCACGGGACAAGGTGAAAAGGTCACGGGGCAACTGCATAAGGCCAAAAGGTCACCTGTCAAGGTCAAAAGGTCACTGCTCAAGGTCAAAAGGTCCCGTTTCAACGTCAAACGGTCACGGGGGTGTCAAATGTCAAGGTCAAAAGGTCACGTTTCAAGGTCATAAGGACACGGGGGTCAAAAATCAAGGTCAAAAGGTCACGAACCAAGGTCAAAAGGTCACGGGACAAGGTCATAAGGTCACTTATCAAGGTCAAAAGGTCCCGTTTCAAGGTCAAAAGTTCACAGGGTCAAAGTTCAAGGTCAAAAGGTCACTTATCAAGGTCAAACGGTCACGGGGTCAAAAATAAAGGTCAAAAGGTCACTGGTAAAGGTCAAAAGGTCACTGGTCAAAAGCAAACGGTCACAGGATGAAAGTTCAAGGTCAAAAGGTCACTGGTCAGGGTCAAAAGGTCACTGCTGAAGGTAAAAAAGACACAGGGGTTAAAGGTAAAGGTCAAAAGGTCACGGTACAAGGTGAAAAGGTCACGGGACAAGGTCAAAAGGTCACGGGGCAACTGCATAAGGCCAAAAGGTCACCTGTCAAGGTCAAACGGTCACAGGATGAAAGTTCAAGGTCAAAAGGTCACGGGTCAAAGTTCAAGGTCAAAAGGTCACTGGTCAAGGTCAAAAGGTCACGAGTCAATGTAGAAAGGTCACGGGGGTCAAAGGTCTAGGTAAAACAGTACCAGGATCAAAGTTCAAGGTCAAAAGGTCACTAGTCAAGGTCAAAAGGTCACGTTTCAAGGTCATAAGGACACGGGGGGTCAAAAATCAAGGTCAAAAGGTGACGAACCAAGGTCAAAAGGTCACGGGACAAGGTCAGAAGGTCACGGGGCAACTGCATAAGGCCAAAAGGTCACCTGTCAAGGTCAAAAGGTCACTGATCAAGGTCAAAAGGTCACGTATCAATTCAAAAGGTCACGGGGCAATTGCATAAGGTCAAAAGCTCACTGGTCAAAATCAAACGGTCACAGGATCAAAGTTCAAGGTCATAAGGTCATGGGGGTCAAAAATCAAGGTCAAAAGGTCACCGCTCAAGGTCAAAAGGTCACGGGACAAGGTCATAAGGTCACGGGGTAAAGGTCAAGGTCAAAAGGTCACGAACCAAGGTCAAAAGGTAACGGGGCAATTGCATAAGGTCAAAGGGTCACTGGTAAAGGTCAAAAGGTCACTGCTCAAGGTCAAAAGGTCCCGTTTCAAGGTCAAACGGTCACGGGGGTGTCAAATGTCAAGGTCAAAAGGTCACGAACCAAGGTCAAAAGGTCACGGGGGTCAAAAATCGAGGTAAAAAGGTCACGAACCAAGGTCAAAAGGTCACGGGACAAGGTGAAAAGGTCACGGGGCAACTGCATAAGGCCAAAAGGTCACCTGTCAAGGTCAAAAGGTCACTGCTCAAGGTCAAAAGGTCACGGTTCAAGGTCATAAGGTCACGGGGGTCAAAGGTCAAGGTCAAAAGGTCACGAACCAAGGTCAAAAGGTCATGGGACAAGGTCATAAGGTCACTTATCAAGGTCAAAAGGTCCCGTTTCAAGGTCAAAAGTTCACAGGGTCAAAGTTCAAGGTCAAAAGGTCACTTATCAAGGTCAAACGGTCACGGGGGTCAAAAATCAAGGTCAAAAGGTCACTGGTAAAGGTCAAAAGGTCACTGGTCAAAAGCAAACGGTCACAGGATGAAAGTTCAAGGTCAAAAGGTCACTGGTCAGGGTCAAAAGGTCACTGCTGAAGGTAAAAAAGACACAGGGGTTAAAGGTAAAGGTCAAAAGGTCACGGGACAAGGTGAAAAGGTCATGGGACAAGGTCAAAAGGTCACGGGGCAACTGCATAAGGCCAAAAGGTCACCTGTCAAGGTCAAACGGTCACAGGATCAAAGTTCAAGGTCAAAAGGTCACGGGTCAAAGTTCAAGGTCAAAAGGTCACTGGTCAAGGTCAAAAGGTCACGAGTCAATGTAGAAAGGTCACGGGGGTCAAAGGTCTAGGTAAAACAGTACCAGGATCAAAGTTCAAGGTCAAAAGGTCACTAGTCAAGGTCAAAAGGTCACGTTTCAAGGTCATAAGGACACGGGGGTCAAAAATCAAGGTCAAAAGGTGACGAACCAAGGTCAAAAGGTCACGGGACAAGGTCAGAAGGTCACGGGGCAACTGCATAAGGCCAAAAGGTCACCTGTCAAGGTCAAACGGTCACAGGATCAAAGTTCAAGGTCATAAGGTCATGGGGGTCAAAAATCAGGGTCATAAGGTCACCGCTCAAGGTCAAAAGGTCACGGGACAAGGTCATAAGGTCACGGGGTAAAGGTGAAGGTCAAAAGGTCACGAACCAAGGTCAAAAGGTCACGGGGCAATTGCATAAGGTCAAAGGGTCACTGGTAAAGGTCAAAAGGTCACTGGTCAAAATCAAACGGTCACACGAACAACGTTCAAGGTCAAAAGGTCACTGCTCAAGGTCAAAAGGTCCTGTTTCAAGGTCAAACGGTCACGGGGGTGTCAAATGTCAAGGTCAAAAGGTCACGAACCAAGGTCAAAAGGTCACGGGGGTAAAAAATCGAGGTCAAAAGGTCACAAACCAAGGTCAAAAGGTCACGGGACAAGGTGAAAAGGTCACGGGGCAACTGCATAAGGCCAAAAGGTCACCTGTCAAGGTCAAAAGGTCACTGCTCAAGGTCAAAAGGTCACGAACCAAGGTCAAAAGGTCACGGGACAAGGTCATAAGGTCACTTATCAAGGTCAAAATGTCCCGTTTCAAGGTCAAAAGTTCACAGGGTCAAAGTTCAAGGTCAAAAGGTCACTAGTCAAGGTCAAAAGGTCACGTTTCAAGGTCATAAGGACACGGGGGGTCAAAAATCAAGGTCAAAAGGTGACGAACCAAGGTCAAAAGGTCACGGGACAAGGTCAGAAGGTCACGGGGCAACTGCATAAGGCCAAAAGGTCACCTGTCAAGGTCAAAAGGTCACTGCTCAAGGTCAAAAGGTCACGTATCAATTCAAAAGGTCACGGGGCAATTGCATAAGGTCAAAAGCTCACTGGTCAAAATCAAACGGTCACAGGATCAAAGTTCAAGGTCATAAGGTCATGGGGGTCAAAAATCAAGGTCAAAAGGTCACCGCTCAAGGTCAAAAGGTCACGGGACAAGGTCATAAGGTCACGGGGTAAAGGTCAAGGTCAAAAGGTCACGAACCAAGGTCAAAAGGTAACGGGGCAATTGCATAAGGTCAAAGGGTCACTGGTAAAGGTCAAAAGGTCACTGCTCAAGGTCAAAAGGTCCCGTTTCAAGGTCAAACGGTCACGGGGGTGTCAAATGTCAAGGTCAAAAGGTCACGAACCAAGGTCAAAAGGTCACGGGGGTCAAAAATCGAGGTAAAAAGGTCACGAACCAAGGTCAAAAGGTCACGGGACAAGGTGAAAAGGTCACGGGGCAACTGCATAAGGCCAAAAGGTCACCTGTCAAGGTCAAAAGGTCACTGCTCAAGGTCAAAAGGTCACGGTTCAAGGTCATAAGGTCACGGGGGTCAAAGGTCAAGGTCAAAAGGTCACGAACCAAGGTCAAAAGGTCATGGGACAAGGTCATAAGGTCACTTATCAAGGTCAAAAGGTCCCGTTTCAAGGTCAAAAGTTCACAGGGTCAAAGTTCAAGGTCAAAAGGTCACTTATCAAGGTCAAACGGTCACGGGGGTCAAAAATCAAGGTCAAAAGGTCACTGGTAAAGGTCAAAAGGTCACTGGTCAAAAGCAAACGGTCACAGGATGAAAGTTCAAGGTCAAAAGGTCACTGGTCAGGGTCAAAAGGTCACTGCTGAAGGTAAAAAAGACACAGGGGTTAAAGGTAAAGGTCAAAAGGTCACGGGACAAGGTGAAAAGGTCATGGGACAAGGTCAAAAGGTCACGGGGCAACTGCATAAGGCCAAAAGGTCACCTGTCAAGGTCAAACGGTCACAGGATCAAAGTTCAAGGTCAAAAGGTCACGGGTCAAAGTTCAAGGTCAAAAGGTCACTGGTCAAGGTCAAAAGGTCACGAGTCAATGTAGAAAGGTCACGGGGGTCAAAGGTCTAGGTAAAACAGTACCAGGATCAAAGTTCAAGGTCAAAAGGTCACTAGTCAAGGTCAAAAGGTCACGTTTCAAGGTCATAAGGACACGGGGGTCAAAAATCAAGGTCAAAAGGTGACGAACCAAGGTCAAAAGGTCACGGGACAAGGTCAGAAGGTCACGGGGCAACTGCATAAGGCCAAAAGGTCACCTGTCAAGGTCAAACGGTCACAGGATCAAAGTTCAAGGTCATAAGGTCATGGGGGTCAAAAATCAGGGTCATAAGGTCACCGCTCAAGGTCAAAAGGTCACGGGACAAGGTCATAAGGTCACGGGGTAAAGGTGAAGGTCAAAAGGTCACGAACCAAGGTCAAAAGGTCACGGGGCAATTGCATAAGGTCAAAGGGTCACTGGTAAAGGTCAAAAGGTCACTGGTCAAAATCAAACGGTCACACGAACAACGTTCAAGGTCAAAAGGTCACTGCTCAAGGTCAAAAGGTCCTGTTTCAAGGTCAAACGGTCACGGGGGTGTCAAATGTCAAGGTCAAAAGGTCACGAACCAAGGTCAAAAGGTCACGGGGGTAAAAAATCGAGGTCAAAAGGTCACAAACCAAGGTCAAAAGGTCACGGGACAAGGTGAAAAGGTCACGGGGCAACTGCATAAGGCCAAAAGGTCACCTGTCAAGGTCAAAAGGTCACTGCTCAAGGTCAAAAGGTCACGAACCAAGGTCAAAAGGTCACGGGACAAGGTCATAAGGTCACTTATCAAGGTCAAAATGTCCCGTTTCAAGGTCAAAAGTTCACAGGGTCAAAGTTCAAGGTCAAAAGGTCACTTATCAAGGTCAAACGGTCACGGGTTCAAAAATCAAGGTCAAAAGGTCACTGGTAAAGGTCAAAAGGTCACTGGTCAAAAGCAAACGGTCACAGGATGAAAGTTCAAGGTCAAAAGGTCACTGGTCAGGGTCAAAAGGTCACTGCTGAAGGTAAAAAAGACACAGGGGTTAAAGGTAAAGGTCAAAAGGTCACGGGACAAGGTGAAAAGGTCACGGGACAAGGTCAAAAGGTCACGGGGCAACTGCATAAGGCCAAAAGGTCACCTGTCAAGGTCAAACGGTCACAGGATCAAAGTTCAAGGTCAAAAGGTCACGGGTCAAAGTTCAAGGTCAAAAGGTCACTGGTCAAGGTCAAAAGGTCACGAGTCAATGTAGAAAGGTCACGGGGGTCAAAGGTCTAGGTAAAACAGTACCAGGATCAAAGTTCAAGGTCAAAAGGTCACTAGTCAAGGTCAAAAGGTCACGTTTCAAGGTCATAAGGACACGGGGGTCAAAAATCAAGGTCAAAAGGTGACGAACCAAGGTCAAAAGGTCACGGGACAAGGTCAGAAGGTCACGGGGCAACTGCATAAGGCCAAAAGGTCACCTGTCAAGGTCAAAAGGTCACTGCTCAAGGTCAAAAGGTCACGTATCAATTCAAAAGGTCACGGGGCAATTGCATAAGGTCAAAAGCTCACTGGTCAAAATCAAACGGTCACAGGATCAAAGTTCAAGGTCATAAGGTCATGGGGGTCAAAAATCAAGGTCAAAAGGTCACCGCTCAAGGTCAAAATGTCACGGGACAAGGTCATAAGGTCACGGGGTAAAGGTCAAGGTCAAAAGGTCGCGAACCAAGGTCAAAAGGTCACGGGGCAATTGCATAAGGTCAAAGGGTCACTGGTAAAGGTCAAAAGGTCACTGGTCAAAATCAAACGGTCACACGAACAACGTTCAAGGTCAAAAGGTCACTGCTCAAGGTCAAAAGGTCCCGTTTCAAGGTCAAACGGTCACGGGGGTGTCAAATGTCAAGGTCAAAAGGTCACGAACCAAGGTCAAAAGGTCACGGGGGTCAAAAATCGAGGTCAAAAGGTCACGAACCAAGGTCAAAAGGTCACGGGACAAGGTGAAATGGTCACGGGGCAACTGCATAAGGCCAAAAGGTCACCTGTCAAGGTCAAAAGGTCACTGCTCAAGGTCAAAAGGTCACGGTTCAAGGTCATAAGGTCACGGGGGTCAAAGGTCAAGGTCAAAAGGTCACGAACCAAGGTCAAAAGGTCACGGGACAAGGTCATAAGGTCACTTATCAAGGTCAAAAGGTCCCGTTTCAAGGTCAAAAGTTCACAGGGTCAAAGTTCAAGGTCAAAAGGTCACTTATCAAGGTCAAATGGTCACGGGGTCAAAAATCAAGGTCAAAAGGTCACTGGTAAAGGTCAAAAGGTCACTGGTCAAAAGCAAACGGTCACAGGATGAAAGTTCAAGGTCAAAAGGTCACTGGTCAGGGTCAAAAGGTCACTGCTGAAGGTAAAAAAGACACAGGGGTTAAAGGTAAAGGTCAAAAGGTCACGGGACAAGGTGAAAAGGTCACGGGACAAGGTCAAAAGGTCACGGGGCAACTGCATAAGGCCAAAAGGTCACCTGTCAAGGTCAAACGGTCACAGGATCAAAGTTCAAGGTCAAAAGGTCACGGGTCAAAGTTCAAGGTCAAAAGGTCACTAGTCAAGGTCAAAAGGTCACGTTTCAAGGTCATAAGGACACGGGGGTCAAAAATCAAGGTCAAAAGGTCACGAACCAAGGTCAAAAGGTCACGGGACAAGGTCAGAAGGTCACGGGGCAACTGCATAAGGCCAAAAGGTCACCTGTCAAGGTCAAAAGGTCACTGCTCAAGGTCAAAAGGTCACGTATCAATTCAAAAGCTCACGGGGCAATTGCATAAGGTCAAAAGCTCACTGGTCAAAATCAAACGGTCACAGGATCAAAGTTCAAGGTCATAAGGTCATGGGGGTCAAAAACCAAGGTCAAAAGGTCACCGCTCAAGGTCAAAAGGTCACAAACCAAGGTCAAAAGGTCACGGGGCAATTGCATAAGGTCAAAGGGTCACTGGTAAAGGTCAAAAGGTCACTGGTCAAAATCAAACGGTCACACGAACAACGTTCAAGGTCAAAAGGTCACTGCTCAAGGTCAAAAGGTCCCGTTTCAAGGTCAAACGGTCACGGGGGTGTCAAATGTCAAGGTCAAAAGGTCACGAACCAAGGTCAAAAGGTCACGGGGGTCAAAAATCGAGGTCAAAAGGTCACAAACCAAGGTCAAAAGGTCACGGGACAAGGTGAAAAGGTCACGGGGCAACTGCATAAGGCCAAAAGGTCACCTGTCAAGGTCAAAAGGTCACTGCTCAAGGTCAAAAGGTCCCGTTTCAAGGTCAAACGGTCACGGGGGTGTCAAATGTCAAGGTCAAAAGGTCACGGTACAAGGTCAAAAGGTCACGGGACAAGGTCAGAACATCACGGGGCAACGGCATAAGTCCAAAAGGTCACCTGTCAAGGTCAAACGGTCACAGGATCAAAGTTCAAGTTCAAAAGGTCACGGGTCAAAGTTCAAGGTCAAAAGGTCACTGGTCAAGGTCAAAAGGTCACGAGTCAATGTAGAAAGGTCACGGGGTCAAAGGTCTAGGTAAAACAGTGCCAGGATCAAAGTTCAAGGTCAAAAGGTCACTAGTCAAGGTCAAAAGGTCACATTTCAAGGTCAAAAGGTCACGGGTCAAAGTTCAAGGTCAAAAGGTCACTGGTCAGGGTCAAAAGGTCACTGCTCAAGGTAAAAAAGACACAGGGGTTAAAGGTAAAGGTCAAAAGGTCACGGTACAAGGTGAAAAGGTCACGGGACAAGGTCAAAAGGACACGGGGCAACTGCATAAGGCCAAAAGGTCACCTGTCAAGGTCAAACCGTCACGGGGTTCAAATGTCAAGGTCAAAAGGTCACGAGCCAAGGTCAAAAGGTCACGGGGGTCAAAGGTCAAGGCCAAACGGTCACAGGTTCAAAGTTCAAGGTCAAAAGGTCACTGGTCAAGGTCAAAAGGTCACGGGTCATTGTTGAAAGGTCAAAAGGTCACTTATCAAGGTCAAAAGGTCACGGGGCAATTGCATAAGGTCAAAGGGTCACTGGTAAAGGTCAAAAGGTCACTGGTCAAAATCAAACGGTCACACGAACAACGTTCAAGGTCAAAAGGTCACTGCTCAAGGTCAAAAGGTCCCGTTTCAAGGTCAAACGGTCACGGGGGTGTCAAATGTCAAGGTCAAAAGGTCACGAACCAAGGTCAAAAGGTCACGTGGGTCAAAAATCGAGGTCAAAAGGTCACAAACCAAGGTCAAAAGGTCACGAACCAAGGTTAAAAGGTCACGGGGGTCAAAAATCGAGGTCAAAAGGTCACAATCCAAGGTCAAAAGGTCACGGGACAAGGTGAAAAGGTCACGGGGCAACTGCATAAGGCCAAAAGGTCACCTGTCAAGGTCAAAAGGTCACTGCTCAAGGTCAAAAGGTCCCGTTTCAAGGTCAAACGGTCACGGGGGTGTCAAATGTCAAGGTCAAAAGGTCACGTTTCAAGGTCATAAGGACACGGGGGTCAAAAATCAAGGTCAAAAGGTCACGAACCAAGGTCAAAAGGTCACGGGACAAGGTCATAAGGTCACTTATCAAGGTCAAAAGGTCCCGTTTCAAGGTCAAAAGTTCACAGGGTCAAAGTTCAAGATCAAAAGGTCACTTATCAAGGTCAAACGGTCACGGGGTCAAAAATAAAGGTCAAAAGGTCACTGGTAAAGGTCAAAAGGTCACTGGTCAAAAGCAAACGGTCACAGGATGAAAGTTCAAGGTCAAAAGGTCACTGGTCAGGGTCAAAAGGTCACTGCTGAAGGTAAAAAAGACACAGGGGTTAAAGGTAAAGGTCAAAAGGTCACGGTACAAGGTGAAAAGGTCACGGGACAAGGTCAAAAGGTCACGGGGCAACTGCATAAGGCCAAAAGGTCACCTGTCAAGGTCAAACGGTCACAGGATCAAAGTTCAAGGTCAAAAGGTCACGGGTCAAAGTTCAAGGTCAAAAGGTCACTGGTCAAGGTCAAAAGGTCACGAGTCAATGTAGAAAGGTCACGGGGGTCAAAGGTCTAGGTAAAACAGTACCAGGGTCAAAGTTCAAGGTCAAAAGGTCACTAGTCAAGGTCAAAAGGTCACGTTTCAAGGTCATAAGGACACGGGGGTCAAAAATCAAGGTCAAAAGGTCACGAACCAAGGTCAAAAGGTCACAGGACAAGGTCAGAAGGTCACGGGGCAACTGCATAAGGCCAAAAGGTCACCTGTCAAGGTCAAAAGGTCACTGCTCAAGGTCAAAAGGTCACGTATCAATTCAAAAGGTCACGGGGCAATTGCATAAGGTCAAAAGCTCACTGGTCAAAATCAAACGGTCACAGGATCAAAGTTCAAGGTCATAAGGTCATGGGGGTCAAAAATCAAGGTCAAAAGGTCACTTCTCAAGGTCAAAAGGTCACGGGACAAGGTCATAAGGTCACGGGGGTAAAGGTCAAGGTCAAAAGGTCGCGAATCAAGGTCAAAAGGTCACGGGGCAATTGCCTAAGTTCAAAGGGTCACTGGTAAAGGTCAAAAGGTCACTGCTCAAGGTCAAAAGGTCACGTATCAATTCAAAAGGTCACGGGGCAATTGCATAAGGTCAAAAGCTCACTGGTCAAAATCAAACGGTCACAGGATCAAAGTTCAAGGTCATAAGGTCATGGGGGTCAAAAATAAAGGTCAAAAGGTCACTGGTAAAGGTCAAAAGGTCACTGGTCAAAAGCAAACGGTCACAGGATCAAAGTTCAAGGTCAAAAGGTCACTGGTCAGGGTCAAAAGGTCACTGCTGAAGGTAAAAAAGACACAGGGGTTAAAGGTAAAGGTCAAAAGGTCACGGTACAAGGTGAAAAGGTCACGGGACAAGGTCAAAAGGTCACGGGGCAACTGCATAAGGCCAAAAGGTCACCTGTCAAGGTCAAACGGTCACAGGATCAAAGTTCAAGGTCAAAAGGTCACGGGTCAAAGTTCAAGGTCAAAAGGTCACTAGTCAAGGTCAAAAGGTCACGTTTCAAGGTCATAAGGACACGGGGGTCAAAAATCAAGGTCAAAAGGTCACGAACCAAGGTCAAAAGGTCACGGGACAAGGTCAGAAGGTCACGGGGCAACTGCATAAGGCCAAAAGGTCACCTGTCAAGGTCAAAAGGTCACTGCTCAAGGTCAAAAGGTCACGTATCAATTCAAAAGCTCACGGGGCAATTGCATAAGGTCAAAAGCTCACTGGTCAAAATCAAACGGTCACAGGATCAAAGTTCAAGGTCATAAGGTCATGGGGGTCAAAAACCAAGGTCAAAAGGTCACCGCTCAAGGTCAAAAGGTCACAAACCAAGGTCAAAAGGTCACGGGGCAATTGCATAAGGTCAAAGGGTCACTGGTAAAGGTCAAAAGGTCACTGGTCAAAATCAAACGGTCACACGAACAACGTTCAAGGTCAAAAGGTCACTGCTCAAGGTCAAAAGGTCCCGTTTCAAGGTCAAACGGTCACGGGGGTGTCAAATGTCAAGGTCAAAAGGTCACGAACCAAGGTCAAAAGGTCACGGGGGTCAAAAATCGAGGTCAAAAGGTCACAAACCAAGGTCAAAAGGTCACGGGACAAGGTGAAAAGGTCACGGGGCAACTGCATAAGGCCAAAAGGTCACCTGTCAAGGTCAAAAGGTCACTGCTCAAGGTCAAAAGGTCACGGTTCAAGGTCATAAGGTCACGGGGGTCAAAAATCAAGGTCAAAAGGTCACGGTACAAGGTCAAAAGGTCACGGGACAAGGTCAGAACATCACGGGGCAACGGCATAAGTCCAAAAGGTCACCTGTCAAGGTCAAACGGTCACAGGATCAAAGTTCAAGGTCAAAAGGTCACGGGTCAAAGTTCAAGGTCAAAAGGTCACTGGTCAAGGTCAAAAGGTCACGAGTCAATGTAGAAAGGTCACGGGGTCAAAGGTCTAGGTAAAACAGTGCCAGGATCAAAGTTCAAGGTCAAAAGGTCACTAGTCAAGGTCAAAAGGTCACATTTCAAGGTCAAACTGTCACGGGTCAAAAATCAAGGTCAAAAGGTCACTGGTCAGGGTCAAAAGGTCACTGCTCAAGTTAAAAAAGACACAGGGGTTAAAGGTAAAGGTCAAAAGGTCACGGTACAAGGTGAAAAGGTCACGGGACAAGGTCAAAAGGACACGGGGCAACTGCATAAGGCCAAAAGGTCACCTGTCAAGGTCAAACCGTCACGGGGTTCAAATGTCAAGGTCAAAAGGTCACGAGCCAAGGTCAAAAGGTCACGGGGGTCAAAGGTCAAGGCCAAACGGTCACAGGTTCAAAGTTCAAGGTCAAAAGGTCACTGGTCAAGGTCAAAAGGTCACGGGTCATTGTTGAAAGGTCAAAAGGTCACTTATCAAGGTCAAAAGGTCACGGGGCAATTGCATAAGGTCAAAGGGTCACTGGTAAAGGTCAAAAGGTCACTGGTCAAAATCAAACGGTCACACGAACAACGTTCAAGGTCAAAAGGTCACTGCTCAAGGTCAAAAGGTCCCGTTTCAAGGTCAAACGGTCACGGGGGTGTCAAATGTCAAGGTCAAAATGTCACGAACCAAGGTCAAAAGGTCACGGGGGTCAAAAATCGAGGTCAAAAGGTCACAAACCAAGGTCAAAAGGTCACGAACCAAGGTCAAAAGGTCACGGGGGTCAAAAATCGAGGTCAAAAGGTCACAAACCAAGGTCAAAAGGTCACGGGACAAGGTGAAAAGGTAACGGGGCAACTGCATAAGGCCAAAAGGTCACCTGTCAAGGTCAAAAGGTCACTGCTCAAGGTCAAAAGGTCCCGTTTCAAGGTCAAACGGTCACGGGGGTGTCAAATGTCAAGGTCAAAAGGTCACGTTTCAAGGTCATAAGGACACGGGGGTCAAAAATCAAGGTCAAAAGGTCACGAACCAAGGTCAAAAGGTCACGGGACAAGGTCATAAGGTCACTTATCAAGGTCAAAAGGTCCCGTTTCAAGGTCAAAAGTTCACAGGGTCAAAGTTCAAGATCAAAAGGTCACTTATCAAGGTCAAACGGTCACGGGTTCAAAAATCAAGGTCAAAAGGTCACTGGTAAAGGTCAAAAGGTCACTGGTCAAAAGCAAACGGTCACAGGATGAAAGTTCAAGGTCAAAAGGTCACTGGTCAGGGTCAAAAGGTCACTGCTGAAGGTAAAAAAGACACAGGGGTTAAAGGTAAAGGTCAAAAGGTCACGGTACAAGGTGAAAAGGTCACGGGACAAGGTCAAAAGGTCACGGGGCAACTGCATAAGGCCAAAAGGTCACCTGTCAAGGTCAAACGGTCACAGGATCAAAGTTCAAGGTCAAAAGGTCACGGGTCAAAGTTCAAGGTCAAAAGGTCACTGGTCAAGGTCAAAAGGTCACGAGTCAATGTAGAAAGGTCACGGGGGTCAAAGGTCTAGGTAAAACAGTACCAGGGTCAAAGTTCAAGGTCAAAAGGTCACTAGTCAAGGTCAAAAGGTCACGTTTCAAGGTCATAAGGACACGGGGGTCAAAAATCAAGGTCAAAAGGTCACGAACCAAGGTCAAAAGGTCACAGGACAAGGTCAGAAGGTCACGGGGCAACTGCATAAGGCCAAAAGGTCACCTGTCAAGGTCAAAAGGTCACTGCTCAAGGTCAAAAGGTCACGTATCAATTCAAAAGGTCACGGGGCAATTGCATAAGGTCAAAAGCTCACTGGTCAAAATCAAACGGTCACAGGATCAAAGTTCAAGGTCATAAGGTCATGGGGGTCAAAAATCAAGGTCAAAAGGTCACTTCTCAAGGTCAAAAGGTCACGGGACAAGGTCATAAGGTCACGGGGGTAAAGGTCAAGGTCAAAAGGTCGCGAATCAAGGTCAAAAGGTCACGGGGCAATTGCCTAAGTTCAAAGGGTCACTGGTAAAGGTCAAAAGGTCACTGGTCAAAATCAAACGGTCACACGAACAACGTTCAAGGTCAAAAGGTCACTGCTCAAGGTCAAAAGGTCCCGTTTCAAGGTCAAACGGTCACGGGGTGTCAAATGTCAAGGTCAAAAGGTCACGAACCAAGGTCAAAAGGTCACGGGGGTCAAAAATCGAGGTCAAAAGGTCACAAACCAAGGTCAAAAGGTCACGGGACAAGGTGAAAAGGTCACGGGGCAACTGCATAAGGCCAAAAGGTCACCTGTCAAGGTCAAAAGGTCACTGCTCAAGGTCAAAAGGTCACGGTTCAAGGTCATAAGGTCACGGGGGTCAAAGGTCAAGGTCAAAAGGTCACGAACCAAGGTCGAAAGGTCACGGGACAAGGTCATAAGGTCACTTATCAAGGTCAAAAGGTCCCGTTTCAAGGTCAAAAGTTCACAGGGTCAAAGTTCAAGGTCAAAAGGTCACTTATCAAGGTCAAACGGTCACGGGGTCAAAAATCAAGGTCAAAAGGTCACTGGTAAAGGTCAAAAGGTCACTGGTCAAAAGCAAACGGTCACAGGATCAAAGTTCAAGGTCAAAAGGTCACTGGTCAGGGTCAAAAGGTCACTGCTGAAGGTAAAAAAGACACAGGGGTTAAAGGTAAAGGTCAAAAGGTCACGGTACAAGGTGAAAAGGTCACGGGACAAGGTCAAAAGGTCACGGGGCAACTGCATAAGGCCAAAAGGTCACCTGTCAAGGTCAAACGGTCACAGGATCAAAGTTCAAGGTCAAAAGGTCACGGGTCAAAGTTCAAGGTCAAAAGGTCACTGGTCAAGGTCAAAAGGTCACGAGTCAATGTAGAAAGGTCACGGGGGTCAAAGGTCTAGGTAAAACAGTACCAGGATCAAAGTTCAAGGTCAAAAGGTCACAAGTCAAGGTCAAAAGGTCACGTTTCAAGGTCATAAGGACACGGGGGTCAAAAATCAAGGTCAAAAGGTCATGAACCAAGGTCAAAAGGTCACGGGACAAGGTCAGAAGGTCACGGGGCAACTGCATAAGGTCAAAAGGTCACCTGTCAAGGTCAAAAGGTCACTGCTCAAGGTCAAAAGGTCACGTATCAATTCAAAAGGTCACGGGGCAATTGCATAAGGTCAAAAGCTCACTGGTCAAAATCAAACGGTCACAGGATCAAAGTTCAAGGTCATAAGGTCATGGGGGTCAAAAATCAAGGTCAAAAGGTCACCGCTCAAGGTCAAAAGGTCACGAACCAAGGCCAAAAGGTCACGGGGCAATTGCATAAGGTCAAAGGGTCACTGGTAAAGGTCAAAAGGTCACTGGTCAAAATCAAACGGTCACACGAACAACGTTCAAGGTCAAAAGGTCACTGCTCAAGGTCAAAAGGTCCCGTTTCAAGGTCAAACGGTCACGGGGGTGTCAAATGTCAAGGTCAAAAGGTCACGAACCAAGGTCAAAAGGTCACGGGGGTCAAAAATCGAGGTCAAAAGGTCACAAACCAAGGTCAAAAGGTCACGGGACAAGGTGAAATGGTCACGGGGCAACTGCATAAGGCCAAAAGGTCACCTGTCAAGGTCAAAAGGTCACTGCTCAAGGTCAAAAGGTCACGGTTCAAGGTCATAAGGTCACGGGGGTCAAAGGTCAAGGTCAAAAGGTCACGAACCAAGGTCAAAAGGTCACGGGACAAGGTCATAAGGTCACTTATCAAGGTCAAAAGTTCACAGGGTCAAAGTTCAAGGTCAAAAGGTCACTTATCAAGGTCAAACGGTCACGGGGTCAAAAATCAAGGTCAAAAGGTCACTGGTAAAGGTCAAAAGGTCACTGGTCAAAAGCAAACGGTCACAGGATCAAAGTTCAAGGTCAAAAGGTCACTGGTCAGGGTCAAAAGGTCACTGCTGAAGGTAAAAAAGACACAGGGGTTAAAGGTAAAGGTCAAAAGGTCACGGTACAAGGTGAAAAGGTCACGGGACAAGGTCAAAAGGTCACGGGGCAACTGCATAAGGCCAAAAGGTCACCTGTCAAGGTCAAACGGTCACAGGATCAAAGTTCAAGGTCAAAAGGTCACGGGTCAAAGTTCAAGGTCAAAAGGTCACTGGTCAAGGTCAAAAGGTCACGAGTCAATGTAGAAAGGTCACGGGGGTCAAAGGTCTAGGTAAAACAGTACCAGGGTCAAAGTTCAAGGTCAAAAGGTCACTAGTCAAGGTCAAAAGGTCACATTTCAAGGTCATAAGGACACGGGACAAGGTCAGAAGGTCACGGGGCAACTGCATAAGGCCAAAAGGTCACCTGTCAAGGTCAAAAGGTCACTGCTCAAGGTCAAAAGGTCACGTATCAATTCAAAAGGTCACGGGGCAATTGCATAAGGTCAAAAGCTCACTGGTCAAAATCAAACGGTCACAGGATCAAAGTTCAAGGTCATAAGGTCATGGGGGTCAAAAATCAAGGTCAAAAGGTCACTGCTCAAGGTCAAAAGGTCACAGGACAAGGTCAGAAGGTCACGGGGCAACTGCATAAGGCCAAAAGGTCACCTGTCAAGGTCAAAAGGTCACTGCTCAAGGTCAAAAGGTCACGTATCAATTCAAAAGGTCACGGGGCAATTGCATAAGGTCAAAAGCTCACTGGTCAAAATCAAACGGTCACAGGATCAAAGTTCAAGGTCATAAGGTCATGGGGGTCAAAAATCAAGGTCAAAAGGTCACTTCTCAAGGTCAAAAGGTCACGGGACAAGGTCATAAGGTCACGGGGGTAAAGGTCAAGGTCAAAAGGTCGCGAATCAAGGTCAAAAGGTCACGGGGCAATTGCCTAAGTTCAAAGGGTCACTGGTAAAGGTCAAAAGGTCACTGGTCAAAATCAAACGGTCACACGAACAACGTTCAAGGTCAAAAGGTCACTGCTCAAGGTCAAAAGGTCCCGTTTCAAGGTCAAACGGTCACGGGGTGTCAAATGTCAAGGTCAAAAGGTCACGAACCAAGGTCAAAAGGTCACGGGGGTCAAAAATCGAGGTCAAAAGGTCACAAACCAAGGTCAAAAGGTCACGGGACAAGGTGAAAAGGTCACGGGGCAACTGCATAAGGCCAAAAGGTCACCTGTCAAGGTCAAAAGGTCACTGCTCAAGGTCAAAAGGTCACGGTTCAAGGTCATAAGGTCACGGGGGTCAAAGGTCAAGGTCAAAAGGTCACGAACCAAGGTCGAAAGGTCACGGGACAAGGTCATAAGGTCACTTATCAAGGTCAAAAGGTCCCGTTTCAAGGTCAAAAGTTCACAGGGTCAAAGTTCAAGGTCAAAAGGTCACTTATCAAGGTCAAACGGTCACGGGGTCAAAAATCAAGGTCAAAAGGTCACTGGTAAAGGTCAAAAGGTCACTGGTCAAAAGCAAACGGTCACAGGATCAAAGTTCAAGGTCAAAAGGTCACTGGTCAGGGTCAAAAGGTCACTGCTGAAGGTAAAAAAGACACAGGGGTTAAAGGTAAAGGTCAAAAGGTCACGGTACAAGGTGAAAAGGTCACGGGACAAGGTCAAAAGGTCACGGGGCAACTGCATAAGGCCAAAAGGTCACCTGTCAAGGTCAAACGGTCACAGGATCAAAGTTCAAGGTCAAAAGGTCACGGGTCAAAGTTCAAGGTCAAAAGGTCACTGGTCAAGGTCAAAAGGTCACGAGTCAATGTAGAAAGGTCACGGGGGTCAAAGGTCTAGGTAAAACAGTACCAGGATCAAAGTTCAAGGTCAAAAGGTCACAAATCAAGGTCAAAAGGTCACGTTTCAAGGTCATAAGGACACGGGGGTCAAAAATCAAGGTCAAAAGGTCATGAACCAAGGTCAAAAGGTCACGGGACAAGGTCAGAAGGTCACGGGGCAACTGCATAAGGCCAAAAGGTCACCTGTCAAGGTCAAAAGGTCACTGCTCAAGGTCAAAAGGTCACGTATCAATTCAAAAGGTCACGGGGCAATTGCATAAGGTCAAAAGCTCACTGGTCAAAATCAAACGGTCACAGGATCAAAGTTCAAGGTCATAAGGTCATGGGGGTCAAAAATCAAGGTCAAAAGGTCACCGCTCAAGGTCAAAAGGTCACGAACCAAGGCCAAAAGGTCACGGGGCAATTGCATAAGGTCAAAGGGTCACTGGTAAAGGTCAAAAGGTCACTGGTCAAAATCAAACGGTCACACGAACAACGTTCAAGGTCAAAAGGTCACTGCTCAAGGTCAAAAGGTCCCGTTTCAAGGTCAAACGGTCACGGGGGTGTCAAATGTCAAGGTCAAAAGGTCACGAACCAAGGTCAAAAGGTCACGGGGGTCAAAAATCGAGGTCAAAAGGTCACAAACCAAGGTCAAAAGGTCACGGGACAAGGTGAAATGGTCACGGGGCAACTGCATAAGGCCAAAAGGTCACCTGTCAAGGTCAAAAGGTCACTGCTCAAGGTCAAAAGGTCACGGTTCAAGGTCATAAGGTCACGGGGGTCAAAGGTCAAGGTCAAAAGGTCACGAACCAAGGTCAAAAGGTCACGGGACAAGGTCATAAGGTCACTTATCAAGGTCAAAAGTTCACA
Source organism: Porphyrio hochstetteri (assembly GCA_020800305.1). Taxonomy (NCBI): domain Eukaryota; kingdom Metazoa; phylum Chordata; class Aves; order Gruiformes; family Rallidae; genus Porphyrio; species Porphyrio hochstetteri. Next base: position 88,024 of record CM036908.1, read on the forward strand.
GGGTCAAAGTTCAAGGTCAAAAGGTCACTTATCAAGGTCAAACGGTCACGGGGTCAAAAATCAAGGTCAAAAGGTCACTGGTAAAGGTCAAAAGGTCACTGGTCAAAAGCAAACGGTCACAGGATCAAAGTTCAAGGTCAAAAGGTCACTGGTCAGGGTCAAAAGGTCACTGCTGAAGGTAAAAAAGACACAGGGGTTAAAGGTAAAGGTCAAAAGGTCACGGTACAAGGTGAAAAGGTCACGGGACAAGGTCAAAAGGTCACGGGGCAACTGCATAAGGCCAAAAGGTCACCTGTCAAGGTCAAACGGTCACAGGATCAAAGTTCAAGGTCAAAAGGTCACGGGTCAAAGTTCAAGGTCAAAAGGTCACTGGTCAAGGTCAAAAGGTCACGAGTCAATGTAGAAAGGTCACGGGGGTCAAAGGTCTAGGTAAAACAGTACCAGGGTCAAAGTTCAAGGTCAAAAGGTCACTAGTCAAGGTCAAAAGGTCACATTTCAAGGTCATAAGGACACGGGACAAGGTCAGAAGGTCACGGGGCAACTGCATAAGGCCAAAAGGTCACCTGTCAAGGTCAAAAGGTCACTGCTCAAGGTCAAAAGGTCACGTATCAATTCAAAAGGTCACGGGGCAATTGCATAAGGTCAAAAGCTCACTGGTCAAAATCAAACGGTCACAGGATCAAAGTTCAAGGTCATAAGGTCATGGGGGTCAAAAATCAAGGTCAAAAGGTCACTGCTCAAGGTCAAAAGGTCACGGGACAAGGTCATAAGGTCACGGGGGTAAAGGTCAAGGTCAAAAGGTCGCGAACCAAGGTCAAAAGGTCACGGGGCAATTGCATAAGGTCAAAGGGTCACTGGTAAAGGTCAAAAGGTCACTGGTCAAAATCAAACGGTCACACGAACAACGTTCAAGGTCAAAAGGTCACTGCTCAAGGTCAAAAGGTCCCGTTTCAAGGTCAAACGGTCACGGGGTGTCAAATGTCAAGGTCAAAAGGTCACGAACCAAGGTCAAAAGGTCACGGGGGTCAAAAATCGAGGTCAAAAGGTCACAAACCAAGGTCAAAAGGTCACGGGACAAGGTGAAAAGGTCACGGGGCAACTGCATAAGGCCAAAAGGTCACCTGTCAAGGTCAAAAGGTCACTGCTCAAGGTCAAAAGGTCACGGTTCAAGGTCATAAGGTCACGGGGGTCAAAGGTCAAGGTCAAAAGGTCACGAACCAAGGTCGAAAGGTCACGGGACAAGGTCATAAGGTCACTTATCAAGTTCAAAAGGTCCCGTTTCAAGGTCAAAAGTTCACAGGGTCAAAGTTCAAGGTCAAAAGGTCACTTATCAAGGTCAAACGGTCACGGGTCAAAAATCAAGGTCAAAAGGTCACTGGTAAAGGTCAAAAGGTCACTGGTCAAAAGCAAACGGTCACAGGATCAAAGTTCAAGGTCAAAAGGTCACTGGTCAGGGTCAAAAGGTCACTGCTGAAGGTAAAAAAGACACAGGGGTTAAAGGTAAAGGTCAAAAGGTCACGGTACAAGGTGAAAAGGTCACGGGACAAGGTCAAAAGGTCACGGGGCAACTGCATAAGGCCAAAAGGTCACCTGTCAAGGTCAAACGGTCACAGGATCAAAGTTCAAGGTCAAAAGGTCACGGGTCAAAGTTCAAGGTCAAAAGGTCACTGGTCAAGGTCAAAAGGTCACGAGTCAATGTAGAAAGGTCACGGGGGTCAAAGGTCTAGGTAAAACAGTACCAGGATCAAAGTTCAAGGTCAAAAGGTCACAAGTCAAGGTCAAAAGGTCACTAGTCAAGGTCATAAGGACACGGGGGTCAAAAATCAAGGTCAAAAGGTCATGAACCAAGGTCAAAAGGTCACGGGACAAGGTCAGAAGGTCACGGGGCAACTGCATAAGGCCAAAAGGTCACCTGTCAAGGTCAAAAGGTCACTGCTCAAGGTCAAAAGGTCACGTATCAATTCAAAAGCTCACGGGGCAATTGCATAAGGTCAAAAGCTCACTGGTCAAAATCAAACGGTCACAGGATCAAAGTTCAAGGTCATAAGGTCATGGGGGTCAAAAATCAAGGTCAAAAGGTCACCGCTCAAGGTCAAAAGGTCACGAACCAAGGTCAAAAGGTCACGGGGCAATTGCATAAGGTCAAAGGGTCACTGGTAAAGGTCAAAAGGTCACTGGTCAAAATCAAACGGTCACACGAACAACGTTCAAGGTCAAAAGGTCACTGCTCAAGGTCAAAAGGTCCCGTTTCAAGGTCAAACGGTCACGGGGGTGTCAAATGTCAAGGTCAAAAGGTCACGAACCAAGGTCAAAAGGTCACGGGGGTCAAAAATCGAGGTCAAAAGGTCACAAACCAAGGTCAAAAGGTCACGGGACAAGGTGAAAAGGTCACGGGGCAACTGCATAAGGCCAAAAGGTCACCTGTCAAGGTCAAAAGGTCACTGCTCAAGGTCAAAAGGTCACGTTTCAAGGTCATAAGGACACGGGGGTCAAAAATCAAGGTCAAAAGGTCACGAACCAAGGTCAAAAGGTCACGGGACAAGGTCATAAGGTCACTTATCAAGGTCAAAAGGTCCCGTTTCAAGGTCAAAAGTTCACAGGGTCAAAGTTCAAGGTCAAAAGGTCACTTATCAAGGTCAAACGGTCACGGGGTCAAAAATCAAGGTCAAAAGGTCACTGGTAAAGGTCAAAAGGTCACTGGTCAAAAGCAAACGGTCACAGGATCAAAGTTCAAGGTCAAAAGGTCACTGGTCAGGGTCAAAAGGTCACTGCTGAAGGTAAAAAAGACACAGGGGTTAAAGGTAAAGGTCAAAAGGTCACGGTACAAGGTGAAAAGGTCACAGGACAAGGTCAAAAGTTCACGGGGCAACTGCATAAGGCCAAAAGGTCACCTGTCAAGGTGAAACGGTCACAGGATCAAAGTTCAAGGTCAAAAGGTCACGGGTCAAAGTTCAAGGTCAAAAGGTCACTGGTCAAGGTCAAAAGGTCACGAGTCAATGTAGAAAGGTCATGGGGGTCAAAGGTCTAGGTAAAACAGTACCAGGGTCAAAGTTCAAGGTCAAAAGGTCACTAGTCAAGGTCAAAAGGTCACATTTCAAGGTCATAAGGACACGGGACAAGGTCAGAAGGTCACGGGGCAACTGCATAAGGCCAAAAGGTCACCTGTCAAGGTCAAAAGGTCACTGCTCAAGGTCAAAAGGTCACGTATCAATTCAAAAGGTCACGGGGCAATTGCATAAGGTCAAAAGCTCACTGGTCAAAATCAAACAGTCACAGGATCAAAGTTCAAGGTCATAAGGTCTTGGGGGGTCAAAAATCAAGGTCAAAAGGTCACTGCTCAAGGTCAAAAGGTCACGGGACAAGGTCATAAGGTCACGGGGTAAAGGTCAAGGTCAAAAGGTCGCGAACCAAGGTCAAAAGGTCACGGGGCAATTGCATAAGGTCAAAGGGTCACTGGTAAAGGTCAAAAGGTCACAGGTCAAAATCAAACGGTCACACGAATAATGTTCAAGGTCAAAAGGTCACTGCTCAAGGTCAAAAGGTCCCGTTTCAAGGTCAAACGGTCACGGGGGTGTCAAATGTCAAGGTCAAAAGGTCACGAACCAAGGTCAAAAGGTCACGGGGGTCAAAAATCGAGGTCAAAAGGTCACAAACCAAGGTCAAAAGGTCACGGGACAAGGTGAAAAGGTCACGGGGCAACTGCATAAGGCCAAAAGGTCACTGCTCAAGGTCAAAAGGTCACTGCTCAAGGTCAAAAGGTCACGGTTCAAGGTCATAAGGTCACGGGGGTCAAAGGTCAAGGTCAAAAGGTCACGAGCCAAGGTCAAAAGGTCACGGTTCAAGGTCATAAGGTCACTTATCAAGGTCAAAAGGTCCCGTTTCAAGGTCAAAAGTTCACAGGGTCAAAGTTCAAGGTCAAAAGGTCACTTATCAAGGTCAAACGGTCACGGGGTCAAAAATCAAGGTCAAAAGGTCACTGGTAAAGGTCAAAAGGTCACTGGTCAAAAGCAAACGGTCACAGGATGAAAGTTCAAGGTCAAAAGGTCACTGGTCAGGGTCAAAAGGTCACTGCTGAAGGTAAAAAAGACACAGGGGTTAAAGGTAAAGGTCAAAAGGTCACGGTACAAGGTGAAAAGGTCACGGGACAAGGTCAAAAGGTCACGGGGCAACTGCATAAGGCCAAAAGGTCACCTGTCAAGGTCAAACGGTCACAGGATCAAAGTTCAAGGTCAAAAGGTCACGGGTCAAAGTTCAAGGTCAAAAGGTCACTGGTCAAGGTCAAAAGGTCACGAGTCAATGTAGAAAGGTCATGGGGGTCAAAGGTCTAGGTAAAACAGTACCAGGGTCAAAGTTCAAGGTCAAAAGGTCACTAGTCAAGGTCAAAAGGTCACATTTCAAGGTCATAAGGACACGGGACAAGGTCAGAAGGTCACGGGGCAACTGCATAAGGCCAAAAGGTCACCTGTCAAGGTCAAAAGGTCACTGCTCAAGGTCAAAAGGTCACGTATCAATTCAAAAGGTCACGGGGCAATTGCATAAGGTCAAAAGCTCACTGGTCAAAATCAAACGGTCACAGGATCAAAGTTCAAGGTCATAAGGTCATGGGGGGTCAAAAATCAAGGTCAAAAGGTCACTGCTCAAGGTCAAAAGGTCACGGGACAAGGTCATAAGGTCACGGGGTAAAGGTCAAGGTCAAAAGGTCGCGAACCAAGGTCAAAAGGTCACGGGGCAATTGCATAAGGTCAAAGGGTCACTGGTAAAGGTCAAAAGGTCACTGGTCAAAATCAAACGGTCACACGAATAATGTTCAAGGTCAAAAGGTCACTGCTCAAGGTCAAAAGGTCCCGTTTCAAGGTCAAACGGTCACGGGGGTGTCAAATGTCAAGGTCAAAAGGTCACGAACCAAGGTCAAAAGGTCACGGGGGTCAAAAATCGAGGTCAAAAGGTCACAAACCAAGGTCAAAAGGTCACGGGACAAGGTGAAAAGGTCACGGGGCAACTGCATAAGGCCAAAAGGTCACTGCTCAAGGTCAAAAGGTCACTGCTCAAGGTCAAAAGGTCACGGTTCAAGGTCATAAGGTCACGGGGGTCAAAGGTCAAGGTCAAAAGGTCACGAACCAAGGTCAAAAGGTCACGGGACAAGGTCATAAGGTCACTTATCAAGGTCAAAATGTCCCGTTTCAAGGTCAAAAGTTCACAGGGTCAAAGTTCAAGGTCAAAAGGTCACTTATCAAGGTCAAACGGTCACGGGGTCAAAAATCAAGGTCAAAAGGTCACTGGTAAAGGTCAAAAGGTCACTGGTCAAAAGCAAACGGTCACAGGATCAAAGTTCAAGGTCAAAAAGTCACTGGTCAGGGTCAAAAGGTCACTGCTGAAGGTAAAAAAGACACAGGGGTTAAAGGTAAAGGTCAAAAGGTCACGGTACAAGGTGAAAAGGTCACGGGACAAGGTCAAAAGGTCACGGGGCAACTGCATAAGGCCAAAAGGTCACCTGTCAAGGTCAAACGGTCACAGGATCAAAGTTCAAGGTCAAAAGGTCACGGGTCAAAGTTCAAGGTCAAAAGGTCACTGGTCAAGGTCAAAAGGTCACGAGTCAATGTAGAAAGGTCACGGGGGTCAAAGGTCTAGGTAAAACAGTACCAGGATCAAAGTTCAAGGTCAAAAGGTCACTAGTCAAGGTCAAAAGGTCACGTTTCAAGGTCATAAGGACACGGGGGTCAAAAATCAAGGTCAAAAGGTCACGAACCAAGGTCAAAAGGTCACGGGACAAGGTCAGAAGGTCACGGGGCAACTGCATAAGGCCAAAAGGTCACCTGTCAAGGTCAAAAGGTCACTGCTCAAGGTCAAAAGGTCACGTATCAATTCAAAAGGTCACGGGGCAATTGCATAAGGTCAAAAGCTCACTGGTCAAAATCAAACGGTCACAGGATCAAAGTTCAAGGTCATAAGGTCATGGGGGTCAAAAATCAAGGTCAAAAGGTCACTGCTCAAGGTCAAAAGGTCACGGGACAAGGTCATAAGGTCACAGGGTAAAGGTCAAGGTCAAAAGGTCGCGAATCAAGGTCAAAAGGTCACGGGGCAATTGCCTAAGTTCAAAGGGTCACTGGTAAAGGTCAAAAGGTCACTGGTCAAAATCAAACGGTCACACGAACAACGTTCAAGGTCATAAGGTCACTTATCAAGGTCAAAAGGTCCCGTTTCAAGGTCAAAAGTTCACAGGGTCAAAGTTCAAGGTCAAAAGGTCACTTATCAAGGTCAAACGGTCACGGGGTCAAAAATAAAGGTCAAAAGGTCACTGGTAAAGGTCAAAAGGTCACTGGTCAAAAGCAAACGGTCACAGGATCAAAGTTCAAGGTCAAAAGGTCACTGGTCAGGGTCAAAAGGTCACTGCTGAAGGTAAAAAAGACACAGGGGTTAAAGGTAAAGGTCAAAAGGTCACGGTACAAGGTGAAAAGGTCACGGGACAAGGTCAAAAGGTCACGGGGCAACTGCATAAGGCCAAAAGGTCACCTGTCAAGGTCAAACGGTCACAGGATCAAAGTTCAAGGTCAAAAGGTCACGGGTCAAAGTTCAAGGTCAAAAGGTCACTGGTCAAGGTCAAAAGGTCACGAGTCAATGTAGAAAGGTCACGGGGGTCAAAGGTCTAGGTAAAACAGTACCAGGGTCAAAGTTCAAGGTCAAAAGGTCACTAGTCAAGGTCAAAAGGTCACGTTTCAAGGTCATAAGGACACGGGGGTCAAAAATCAAGGTCAAAAGGTCACGAACCAAGGTCAAAAGGTCACAGGACAAGGTCAGAAGGTCACGGGGCAACTGCATAAGGCCAAAAGGTCACCTGTCAAGGTCAAAAGGTCACTGCTCAAGGTCAAAAGGTCACGTATCAATTCAAAAGGTCACGGGGCAATTGCATAAGGTCAAAAGCTCACTGGTCAAAATCAAACGGTCACAGGATCAAAGTTCAAGGTCATAAGGTCATGGGGGTCAAAAATCAAGGTCAAAAGGTCACCGCTCAAGGTCAAAAGGTCACAAACCAAGGTCATAAGGTCACGGGGCAATTGCATAAGGTCAAAGGGTCACTGGTAAAGGTCAAAAGGTCACTGGTCAAAATCAAACGGTCACACGAACAACGTTCAAGGTCAAAAGGTCACTGCTCAAGGTCAAAAGGTCCCGTTTCAAGGTCAAACGGTCACGGGGGTGTCAAATGTCAAGGTCAAAAGGTCACGAACCAAGGTCAAAAGGTCACGGGGGTCAAAAATCGAGGTCAAAAGGTCACAAACCAAGGTCAAAAGGTCACAGGACAAGGTGAAAAGGTCACGGGGCAACTGCATAAGGCCAAAAGGTCACCTGTCAAGGTCAAAAGGTCACTGCTCAAGGTCAAAAGGTCACGGTTCAAGGTCATAAGGTCACGGGGGTCAAAGGTCAAGGTCAAAAGGTCACGAACCAAGGTCAAAAGGTCACGGGACAAGGTAATAAGTTCACTTATCAAGGTCAAAAGGTCCCGTTTCAAGGTCAAAAGTTCACAGGGTCAAAGTTCAAGGTCAAAAGGTCACTTATCAAGGTCAAACGGTCACGGGGGTCAAAAATCAAGGTCAAAAGGTCACTGGTAAAGGTCAAAAGGTCACTGGTCAAAAGCAAACGGTCACAGGATGAAAGTTCAAGGTCAAAAGGTCACTGGTCAGGGTCAAAAGGTCACTGCTGAAGGTAAAAAAGACACAGGGGTTAAAGGTAAAGGTCAAAAGGTCACGGTACAAGGTGAAAAGGTCATGGGACAAGGTCAAAAGGTCACGGGGCAACTGCATAAGGCCAAAAGGTCACCTGTCAAGGTCAAACGGTCACAGGATCAAAGTTCAAGGTCAAAAGGTCACGGGTCAAAGTTCAAGGTCAAAAGGTCACTGGTCAAGGTCAAAAGGTCACGAGTCAATGTAGAAAGGTCACGGGGGTCAAAGGTCTAGGTAAAACAGTACCAGGGTCAAAGTTCAAGGTCAAAAGGTCACTAGTCAAGGTCAAAAGGTCACGTTTCAAGGTCATAAGGACACAGGGGTCAAAAATCAAGGTCAAAAGGTCACGAACCAAGGTCAAAAGGTCACGGGACAAGGTCAGAAGGTCACGGGGCAACTGCATAAGGCCAAAAGGTCACCTGTCAAGGTCAAAAGGTCACTGCTCAAGGTCAAAAGGTCACGTATCAATTCAAAAGCTCACGGGGCAATTGCATAAGGTCAAAAGCTCACTGGTCAAAATCAAACGGTCACAGGATCAAAGTTCAAGGTCATAAGGTCATGGGGGTCAAAAATCAAGGTCAAAAGGTCACCGCTCAAGGTCAAAAGGTCACGGGACAAGGTCATAAGGTCACGGGGGTAAAGGTCAAGGTCAAAAGGTCGCGAATCAAGGTCAAAAGGTCACGGGGCAATTGCCTAAGTTCAAAGGGTCACTGGTAAAGGTCAAAAGGTCACTGGTCAAAATCAAACGGTCACACGAACAACGTTCAAGGTCATAAGGTCACTTATCAAGGTCAAAAGGTCCCGTTTCAAGGTCAAAAGTTCACAGGGTCAAAGTTCAAGGTCAAAAGGTCACTTATCAAGGTCAAACGGTCACGGGGTCAAAAATAAAGGTCAAAAGGTCACTGGTAAAGGTCAAAAGGTCACTGGTCAAAAGCAAACGGTCACAGGATCAAAGTTCAAGGTCAAAAAGTCACTGGTCAGGGTCAAAAGGTCACTGCTGAAGGTAAAAAAGACACAGGGGTTAAAGGTAAAGGTCAAAAGGTCACGGTACAAGGTGAAAAGGTCACGGGACAAGGTCAAAAGGTCACGGGGCAACTGCATAAGGCCAAAAGGTCACCTGTCAAGGTCAAACGGTCACAGGATCAAAGTTCAAGGTCAAAAGGTCACGGTTCAAAGTTCAAGGTCAAAAGGTCACTGGTCAAGGTCAAAAGGTCACGAGTCAATGTAGAAAGGTCACGGGGGTCAAAGGTCTAGGTAAAACAGTACCAGGGTCAAAGTTCAAGGTCAAAAGGTCACTAGTCAAGGTCAAAAGGTCACATTTCAAGGTCATAAGGACACGGGGGGTCAAAAATCAAGGTCAAAAGGTGACGAACCAAGGTCAAAAGGTCACGGGACAAGGTCAGAAGGTCACGGGGCAACTGCATAAGGCCAAAAGGTCACCTGTCAAGGTCAAAAGGTCACTGATCAAGGTCAAAAGGTCACGTATCAATTCAAAAGGTCACGGGGCAATTGCATAAGGTCAAAAGGTCACTGGTCAAAATCAAACGGTCACAGGATCAAAGTTCAAGGTCATAAGGTCATGGGGGTCAAAAATCAAGGTCAAAAGGTCACCGCTCAAGGTCAAAAGGTCACGGGACAAGGTCATAAGGTCACGGGGTAAAGGTCAAGGTCAAAAGGTCACAAACCAAGGTCAAAAGGTCACGGGACAAGGTCATAAGGTCACTTATCAAGGTCAAAAGGTCCCGTTTCAAGGTCAAAAGTTCACAGGGTCAAAGTTCAAGGTCAAAAGGTCACTTATCAAGGTCAAACGGTCACGGGGTCAAAAATCAAGGTCAAAAGGTCACTGGTAAAGGTCAAAAGGTCACTGGTCAAAAGCAAACGGTCACAGGATGAAAGTTCAAGGTCAAAAGGTCACTGGTCAGGGTCAAAAGGTCACTGCTGAAGGTAAAAAAGACACAGGGGTTAAAGGTAAAGGTCAAAAGGTCACGGTACAAGGTGAAAAGGTCACGGGACAAGGTCAAAAGGTCACGGGGCAACTGCATAAGGCCAAAAGGTCACCTGTCAAGGTCAAACGGTCACAGGATCAAAGTTCAAGGTCAAAAGGTCACGGGTCAAAGTTCAAGGTCAAAAGGTCACTGGTCAAGGTCAAAAGGTCACGAGTCAATGTAGAAAGGTCACGGGGGTCAAAGGTCTAGGTAAAACAGTACCAGGATCAAAGTTCAAGGTCAAAAGGTCACTAGTCAAGGTCAAAAGGTCACGTTTCAAGGTCATAAGGACACGGGGGTCAAAAATCAAGGTCAAAAGGTCACGAACCAAGGTCAAAAGGTCACGGGACAAGGTCAGAAGGTCACGGGGCAACTGCATAAGGCCAAAAGGTCACCTGTCAAGGTCAAAAGGTCACTGCTCAAGGTCAAAAGGTCACGTATCAATTCAAAAGGTCACGGGGCAATTGCATAAGGTCAAAAGCTCACTGGTCAAAATCAAACGGTCACAGGATCAAAGTTCAAGGTCATAAGGTCATGGGGTCAAAAATCAAGGTCAAAAGGTCACCGCTCAAGGTCAAAAGGTCACGGGACAAGGTCATAAGGTCACGGGGTAAAGGTCAAGGTCAAAAGGTCAAGAACCAAGGTCAAAAGGTAACGGGGCAATTGCATAAGGTCAAAGGGTCACTGGTAAAGGTCAAAAGGTCACTGGTCAAAATCAAACGGTCACACGAACAACGTTCAAGGTCAAAAGGTCACTGCTCAAGGTCAAAAGGTCCCGTTTCAAGGTCAAACGGTCACGGGAGTGTCAAATGTCAAGGTCAAAAGGTCACGAACCAAGGTCAAAAGGTCACGGGGGTCAAAAATCGAGGTCAAAAGGTCACAAACCAAGGTCAAAAGGTCACAGGACAAGGTGAAAAGGTCACGGGGCAACTGCATAAGGCCAAAAGGTCACCTGTCAAGGTCAAAAGGTCACTGCTCAAGGTCAAAAGGTCACGGTTCAAGGTCATAAGGTCACGGGGTCAAAGGTCAAGGTCAAAAGGTCATGAACCAAGGTCAAAAGGTCACGGGACAAGGTCATAAGGTCACTTATCAAGGTCAAAAGTTCCCGTTTCAAGGTCAAAAGTTCACAGGGTCAAAGTTCAAGGTCAAAAGGTCACTTATCAAGGTCAAACGGTCACGGGGGTCAAAAATCAAGGTCAAAAGGTCACTGCTCAAGGTCAAAAGGTCCCGTTTCAAGGTCAAACGGTCACGGGGGTGTCAAATGTCAAGGTCAAAAGGTCACGAACCAAGGTCAAAAGGTCACGGGGGTCAAAAATCGAGGTCAAAAGGTCACGGGGCCAAAGTTCAAGGTCAAAAAAGGTCACGGGACAAGGTCAAAAGTTCACAGGTCAATGTCAGAAGGTCACGGGGTCAAAGGTCTAGGTCAAACAGTACCAGGATCAAAGTTCAAGGTCAAAAGGTCACGTTTCAATGTCAAAAGGTCACGGGACAAGGTCAGAAGGTCACGGGGCAACTGCATAAGGCCAAAAGGTCACCTGTCAAGGTCAAAAGGTCACTGCTCAAGGTCAAAAGGTCACGTATCAATTCAAAAGGTCACGGGGCAATTGCATAAGGTCAAAAGCTCACTGGTCAAAATCAAACGGTCACAGGATCAAAGTTCAAGGTCATAAGGTCATGGGGCAAAAATCAAGGTCAAAAGGTCACTGCTCAAGGTCAAAAGGTCCCGTTTCAAGGTCAAACGGTAACGGGGGTGTCAAATGTCAAGGTCAAAAGGTCACGAACCAAGGTCAAAAGGTCACGGGGTCAAAAATCGAGGTCAAAAGGTCACAAACCAAGGTCAAAAGGTCACAGGACAAGGTGAAAAGGTCACAGGGCAACTGCATAAGGCCAATAGGTCACCTGTCAAGGTCAAACGGTCACTGCTCAAGGTCAAAAGGTCACGGTTCAAGGTCATAAGGTCACGGGGGTCAAAGGTCAAGGTCAAAAGGTCACGAACCAAGGTCAAAAGGTCACGGGACAAGGTCATAAGTTCACTTATCAAGGTCAAAAGGTCCCGTTTCAAGGTCAAAAGATCACAGGGTCAAAGTTCAAGGTCAAAAGGTCACTTATCAAGGTCAAACGGTCACGGGGGTCAAAAATCAAGGTCAAAAGGTCACTGGTAAAGGTCAAAAGGTCACTGGTCAAAAGCAAACGGTCACAGGATGAAAGTTCAAGGTCAAAAGGTCACTGGTCAGGGTCAAAAGGTCACTGCTCAAGGTAAAAAAGACAGAGGGGTTAAAGGTAAAGGTCAAAAGGTCACGGTACAAGGTGAAAAGGTCACGGGACAAGGTCAAAAGGACACGGGGCAACTGCATAAGGCCAAAAGGTCACCTGTCAAGGTCAAAAGGTCACTGCTCAAGGTCAAAAGGTCCCGTTTCAAGGTCAAAAGGTCACGGGGTGTCAAATGTCAAGGTCAAAAGGTCACGTTTCAAGGTCATAAGGACACGGGGGTCAAAAATCAAGGTCAAAAGGTCACGAACCAAGGTCAAAAGGTCACGGGACAAGGTCATAAGGTCACTTATCAAGGTCAAAAGGTCCCGTTTCAAGGTCAAAAGTTCACAGGGTCAAAGTTCAAGGTCAAAAGGTCACTTATCAAGGTCAAACGATCACGGGTCAAAAATCAAGGTCAAAAGGTCACTGGTAAAGGTCAAAAGGTCACGGGTCAAAAATCAAGGTCAAAAGGTCACTGGTCAGGGTCAAAAGGTCACTGCTGAAGGTAAAAAAGACACAGGGGTTAAAGGTAAAGGTCAAAAGGTCACGGTACAAGGTGAAAAGGTCACGGGACAAGGTCAAAAGGACACGGGGCAACTGCATAAGGCCAAAAGGTCACCTGTCAAGGTCAAACGGTCACGGGGTTCAAATGTCAAGGTCAAAAGGTCACGAGCCAAGGTCAAAAGGTCACGGGGGTCAAAGGTCAAGGCCAAACGGTCACAGGTTCAAAGTTCAAGGTCAAAAGGTCACTGGTCAAGGTCAAAAGGTCACGGGTCATTGTTGAAAGGTCAAAAGGTCACTTATCAAGGTCAAAAGGTCACGGGGCAATTGCATAAGGTCAAAGGGTCACTGGTAAAGGTCAAAAGGTCACTGGTCAAAATCAAACGGTCACACGAACAACGTTCAAGGTCAAAAGGTCACTGCTCAAGGTCAAAAGGTCCCGTTTCAAGGTCAAACGGTCACGGGGGTGTCAAATGTCAAGGTCAAAAGGTCACGAACCAAGGTCAAAAGGTCACGGGGGTCAAAAATCGAGGTCAAAAGGTCACAAACCAAGGTCAAAAGGTCACGGGACAAGGTGAAAAGGTCACGGGGCAACTGCATAAGGCCAAAAGGTCACCTGTCAAGGTCAAAAGGTCACTGCTCAAGGTCAAAAGGTCCCGTTTCAAGGTCAAACGGTCACGGGGGTGTCAAATGTCAAGGTCAAAAGGTCACGTTTCAAGGTCATAAGGACACGGGGGTCAAAGGTCAAGGTCAAAAGGTCACTGGTCAAGGTCAAAAGGTCACGGGTCATTGTTGAAAGGTCAAAAGGTCACTTATCAAGGTCAAAAGGACACGGCACAAGGTCAAAAGGTCACGGGGTCAAAGGTTTAGGTCAAACAGTACCAGGATCAAAGTTCAAGGTCAAAAGGTCACTAGTCAAGGTCAAAAAGTCACGTTTCAAGGTCAAAAGGTCACGGGGTCAAAGGTCAAGGCCAAACGATCACTGGATCAAAGTTCAAGGTCAAAAGGGTTTGTGTCAAGGCCAAAAGGTCACTGCTCAAGGTCAAAAGGGCACGAACCAAGGTCAAAAATGTCACAGGGGTTAAAGGTAAAGGCCAAAAGGTCAAAGTTCAAAATCAAACGGTCACGGGACAAGGTCAAAAGTTCACCGGGTCAAAGGTGAAGGCCAAAAAGTCACTGGTCAAGGTTAAAAGGTCACAGGATCAAAGTTCAAGGTCAAAAGGTCACTAGTCAAGGTCAAAAGGGCATGTTTCAAGGTCATAGGGTCATGGGGTCAAAAATCAAGGTCAAAAGGTCATGGGGCCAAAGGTCAATATCAAAAGGTCACTTATCAAGGTCAAAATGTCCCGTTTCAAGGTCAAAAGTTCACAGGGTCAAAGTTCAAGGTCAAAAGGTCACCTATCAAGGTCAAACGATCACAGGTCAAAAATCAAGGTCAAAAGGTCACTGGTAAAGGTCAAAAGGTCACTGGTCAAAAGCAAACGGTCACAGGATCAAAGTTCAAGGTCAAAAGGTCACTGGTCAGGGTCAAAAGGTCACTGCTGAAGGTAAAAAAGACACAGGGGTTAAAGGTAAAGGTCAAAAGGTCATGGTACAAGGTGAAAAGGTCATGGGACAAGGTCAAACGGTCACAGGGCAACTGCATAAGGCCAAAAGGTCACCTGTCAAGGTCAAACGGTCACAGGATCAAAGTTCAAGGTCAAAAGGTCACGGGTCAAAGTTCAAGGTCAAAAGGTCACTGGTCAAGGTCAAAAGGTCACGAGTCAATGTAGAAAGGTCACGGGGGTCAAAGGTCTAGGTAAAACAGTACCAGGATCAAAGTTCAAGGTCAAAAGGTCACTAGTCAAGGTCAAAAGGTCACGTTTCAAGGTCATAAGGACACGGGGGTCAAAAATCTAGGTCAAAAGGTCACGAACCAAGGTCAAAAGGTCACGGGACAAGGTCAGAAGGTCACGGGGCAACTGCATAAGGCCAAAAGGTCACCTGTCAAGGTCAAAAGGTCACTGCTCAAGGTCAAAAGGTCACGTATCGATTCAAAAGGTCACGGGGCAATTGCATAAGGTCAAAAGCTCACTGGTCAAAATCAAACGGTCACAGGATCAAAGTTCAAGGTCATAAGGTCATGGGGGTCAAAAATCAAGGTCAAAAGGTCACCGCTCAAGGTCAAAAGGTCACGGGACAAGGTCATAAGGTCACGGGGTAAAGGTCAAGGTCAAAAGGTCACGAACCAAGGTCAAAAGGTAACGGGGCAATTGCATAAGGTCAAAGGGTCACTGGTAAAGGTCAAAAGGTCACTGCTCAAGGTCAAAAGGTCCCGTTTCAAGGTCAAACGGTCACGGGGGTGTCAAATGTCAAGGTCAAAAGGTCACGAACCAAGGTCAAAAGGTCACAGGGGTCAAAAATCGAGGTCAAAAGGTCACAAACCAAGGTCAAAAGGTCACGGGACAAGGTGAAATGGTCACGGGGCAACTGCATAAGGTCAAAGGGTCACTGGTAAAGGTCAAAAGGTCACTGGTCAAAATCAAACGGTCACACGAACAACGTTCAAGGTCAAAAGGTCACTGCTCAAGGTCAAAAGGTCCCGTTTCAAGGTCAAAAGTTCACAGGGTCAAAGTTCAAGGTCAAAAGGTCACTTATCAAGGTCAAACGGTCACGGGGTCAAAAATCAAGGTCAAAAGGTCACTGGTAAAGGTCAAAAGGTCACTGGTCAAAAGCAAACGGTCACAGGATGAAAGTTCAAGGTCAAAAGGTCACTGGTCAGGGTCAAAAGGTCACTGCTGAAGGTAAAAAAGACACAGGGGTTAAAGGTAAAGGTCAAAAGGTCACGGTACAAGGTGAAAAGGTCACGGGACAAGGTCAAAAGGTCACGGGGCAACTGCATAAGGCCAAAAGGTCACCTGTCAAGGTCAAACGGTCACAGGATCAAAGTTCAAGGTCAAAAGGTCACGGGTCAAAGTTCAAGGTCAAAAGGTCACTGGTCAAGGTCAAAAGGTCACGAGTCAATGTAGAAAGGTCACGGGGGTCAAAGGTCTAGGTAAAACAGTACCAGGATCAAAGTTCAAGGTCAAAAGGTCACTAGTCAAGGTCAAAAGGTCACGTTTCAAGGTCATAAGGACACGGGGGTCAAAAATCAAGGTCAAAAGGTCACGAACCAAGGTCAAAAGGTCACGGGACAAGGTCAGAAGGTCACGGGGCAACTGCATAAGGCCAAAAGGTCACCTGTCAAGGTCAAAAGGTCACTGCTCAAGGTCAAAAGGTCACGTATCAATTCAAAAGGTCACGGGGCAATTGCATAAGGTCAAAAGCTCACTGGTCAAAATCAAACGGTCACAGGATCAAAGTTCAAGGTCATAAGGTCATGGGGGTCAAAAATCAAGGTCAAAAGGTCACTGCTCAAGGTCAAAAGGTCACGGGACAAGGTCATAAGGTCACGGGGTAAAGGTCAAGGTCAAAAGGTCGCGAATCAAGGTCAAAAGGTCACGGGGCAATTGCCTAAGTTCAAAGGGTCACTGGTAAAGGTCAAAAGGTCACTGGTCAAAATCAAACGGTCACACGAACAACGTTCAAGGTCATAAGGTCACTTATCAAGGTCAAAAGGTCCCGTTTCAAGGTCAAAAGTTCACAGGGTCAAAGTTCAAGGTCAAAAGGTCACTTATCAAGGTCAAACGGTCACGGGGGTCAAAAATCAAGGTCAAAAGGTCACTGGTAAAGGTCAAAAGGTCACTGGTCAAAAGCAAACGGTCACAGGATGAAAGTTCAAGGTCAAAAGGTCACTGGTCAGGGTCAAAAGGTCACTGCTGAAGGTAAAAAAGACACAGGGGTTAAAGGTAAAGGTCAAAAGGTCACGGTACAAGGTGAAAAGGTCACGGGACAAGGTCAAAAGGTCACGGGGCAACTGCATAAGGCCAAAAGGTCACCTGTCAAGGTCAAACGGTCACAGGATCAAAGTTCAAGGTCAAAAGGTCACGGGTCAAAGTTCAAGGTCAAAAGGTCACTAGTCAAGGTCAAAAGGTCACGTTTCAAGGTCATAAGGACACGGGGGTCAAAAATCAAGGTCAAAAGGTCACGAACCAAGGTCAAAAGGTCACGGGACAAGGTGAAAAGGTCACGGGGCAACTGCATAAGGCCAAAAGGTCACCTGTCAAGGTCAAAAGGTCACTGCTCAAGGTCAAAAGGTCACGTATCAATTCAAAAGGTCACGGGGCAATTGCATAAGGTCATAAGCTCACTGGTCAAAATCAAACGGACACAGGATCAAATTTCAAGGTCATAAGGTCACGGGGGTCAAAAATCAAGGTCAAAAGGTCACCGCTCAAGGTCAAAAGGTCACGGGACAAGGTCATAAGCTCACGGGGGTAAAGGTAAAGGTCAAAAGGTCGCGAATCAAGGTCAAAAGGTCACGGGGCAATTGCATAAGGTCAAAGGGTCACTGGTAAAGGTCAAAAGGTCACTGGTCAAAATCAAACGGTCACACGAACAACGTTCAAGGTCAAAAGGTCACTGCTCAAGGTCAAAAGGTCCCGTTTCAAGGTCAAACGGTCACGGGGGTGTCAAATGTCAAGGTCAAAAGGTCACGAACCAAGGTCAAAAGGTCACGGGGGTCAAAAATCGAGGTCAAAAGGTCACAAACCAATGTCAAAAGGTCACGGGACAAGGCGAAAAGGTCACGGGGCAACTGCATAAGGCCAAAAGGTCACCTGTCAAGGTCAAAAGGTCACTGCTCAAGGTCAAAAGGTCACGGTTCAAGGTCATAAGGTCACTTATCAAGGTCAAAAGGTCCCGTTTCAAGGTCAAAAGTTCACAGGGTCAAAGTTCAAGGTCAAAATGTCACTTATCAAGGTCAAACGGTCACGGGGTCAAAAATCAAGGTCAAAAGGTCACTGGTAAAGGTCAAAAGGTCACTGGTCAAAAGCAAACGGTCACAGGATCAAAGTTCAAGGTCAAAAGGTCACTGGTCAGGGTCAAAAGGTCACTGCTGAAGGTAAAAAAGACACAGGGGTTAAAGGTAAAGGTCAAAAGGTCACGGTACAAGGTGAAAAGGTCACGGGACAAGGTCAAAAGGTCACGGGGCAACTGCATAAGGCCAAAAGGTCACCTGTCAAGGTCAAACGGTCACAGGATCAAAGTTCAAGGTCAAAAGGTCACGGGTCAAAGTTCAAGGTCAAAAGGTCACTGGTCAAGGTCAAAAGGTCACGAGTCAATGTAGAAAGGTCACGGGGGTCAAAGGTCTAGGTAAAACAGTACCAGGATCAAAGTTCAAGGTCAAAAGGTCACTAGTCAAGGTCAAAAGGTCACGTTTCAAGGTCATAAGGACACGGGGGTCAAAAATCAAGGTCAAAAGGTCACGAACCAAGGTCAAAAGGTCACGGGACAAGGCCAGAAGGTCACGGGGCAACTGCATAAGGCCAAAAGGTCACCTGTCAAGGTCAAAAGGTCACTGCTCAAGGTCAAAAGGTCACGTATCAATTCAAAAGGTCACGGGGCAATTGCATAAGGTCAAAAGCTAACTGGTCAAAATCAAACGGTCACAGGATCAAATTTCAAGGTCATAAGGTCATGGGGGTCAAAAATCAAGGTCAAAAGGTCACCGCTCAAGGTCAA
Organism: Porphyrio hochstetteri; assembly: GCA_020800305.1. Lineage (NCBI taxonomy): Eukaryota > Metazoa > Chordata > Aves > Gruiformes > Rallidae > Porphyrio > Porphyrio hochstetteri. The sequence continues at coordinate 106,076 of CM036908.1, forward strand.
AAGGTCACGGGACAAGGTCATAAGGTCACGGGGGTAAAGGTAAAGGTCAAAAGGTCGCGAATCAAGGTCAAAAGGTCACGGGGCAATTGCATAAGGTCAAAGGGTCACTGGTAAAGGTCAAAAGGTCACTGGTCAAAATCAAACGGTCACACGAACAACGTTCAAGGTCAAAAGGTCACTGCTCAAGGTCAAAAGGTCCCGTTTCAAGGTCAAACGGTCACGGGGGGTCAAATGTCAAGGTCAAAAGGTCACAAACCAAGGTCAAAAGGTCACGGGGCAACTGCATAAGGCCAAAAGGTCACCTGTCAAGGTCAAACGGTCACAGGATCAAAGTTCAAGGTCAAAAGGTCACGGGTCAAAGTTCAAGGTCAAAAGGTCACTGGTCAAGGTCAAAAGGTCACGAGTCAATGTAGAAAGGTCACGGGGGTCAAAGGTCTAGGTAAAACAGTACCAGGATCAAAGTTCAAGGTCAAAAGGTCACTAGTCAAGGTCAAAAGGTCACGTTTCAAGGTCATAAGGACACGGGGGTCAAAAATCAAGGTCAAAAGGTCACGAACCAAGGTCAAAAGGTCACGGGACAAGGCCAGAAGGTCACGGGGCAACTGCATAAGGCCAAAAGGTCACCTGTCAAGGTCAAAAGGTCACTGCTCAAGGTCAAAAGGTCACGTATCAATTCAAAAGGTCACGGGGCAATTGCATAAGGTCAAAAGCTCACTGGTCAAAATCAAACGGTCACAGGATCAAATTTCAAGGTCATAAGGTCATGGGGGTCAAAAATCAAGGTCAGAAGGTCACCGCTCAAGGTCAAAAGGTCACGGGACAAGGTCATAAGGTCACGGGGTAAAGGTAAAGGTCAAAAGGTCGCGAATCAAGGTCAAAAGGTCACGGGGCAATTGCATAAGGTCAAAGGGTCACTGGTAAAGGTCAGAAGGTCACTGGTCAAAATCAAACGGTCACACGAACAACGTTCAAGGTCAAAAGGTCACTGCTCAAGGTCAAAAGGTCCCGTTTCAAGGTCAAACGGTCACGGGGTGTCAAATGTCAAGGTCAAAAGGTCACAAACCAAGGTCAAAAGGTCACGGGGGTCAAAAATCGAGGTCAAAAGGTCACAAACCAAGGTCAAAAGGTCATGGGACAAGGAGAAAATGTCACGGGGCAACTGCATAAGGCCAAAAGGTCACCTGTCAAGGTCAAAAGGTCACTGCTCAAGGTCAAAAGGTCACGGTTCAAGGTCATAAGGTCACGGGACAAGGTCATAAGGTCACTTATCAAGGTCAAAATGTCCCGTTTCAAGGTCAAAAGTTCACAGGGTCAAAGTTCAAGGTCAAAAGGTCACTTATCAATGTCAAACGGTCACGGGGTCAAAAATCAAGGTCAAAAGGTCACTGGTAAAGGTCAAAAGGTCACTGGTCAAAAGCAAACGGTCACAGGATCAAAGTTCAAGGTCAAAAGGTCACTGGTCAGGGTCAAAAGGTCACTGCTGAAGGTAAAAAAGACACAGGGGTTAAAGGTAAAGGTCAAAAGGTCACGGTACAAGGTGAAAAGGTCACGGGACAAGGTCAAAAGGTCACGGGGCAACTGCATAAGGCCAAAAGGTCACCTGTCAAGGTCAAACGGTCACAGGATCAAAGTTCAAGGTCAAAAGGTCACGGGTCAAAGTTCAAGGTCAAAAGGTCACTGGTCAAGGTCAAAAGGTCACGAGTCAATGTAGAAAGGTCACGGGGGTCAAAGGTCTAGGTAAAACAGTACCAGGATCAAAGTTCAAGGTCAAAAGGTCACTAGTCAAGGTCAAAAGGTCACGTTTCAAGGTCATAAGGACACGGGGGTCAAAAATCAAGGTCAAAAGGTCACGAACCAAGGTCAAAAGGTCACGGGACAAGGTCAGAAGGTCACGGGGCAACTGCATAACGCCAAAAGGTCACCTGTCAAGGTCAAACGGTCACAGGATCAAAGTTCAAGGTCATAAGGTCATGGGGGTCAAAAATCAAGGTCAAAAGGTCACTGCTCAAGGTCAAAAGGTCACGGGACAAGGTCATAAGGTCATGGGGTAAAGGTCAAGGTCAAAAGGTCGCGAACCAAGGTGAAAAAGTCACGGGGCAATTGCATAAGGTCAAAGGGTCACTGGTAAAGGTCAAAAGGTCACTGGTCAAAATCAAACGGTCACACGAACAACGTTCAAGGTCAAAAGGTCACTGCTCAAGGTCAAAAGGTCCCGTTTCAAGGTCAAACGGTCACGGGGGTGTCAAATGTCAAGGTCAAAAGGTCACGAACCAAGGTCAAAAGGTCACGGGGGTCAAAAATCGAGGTCAAAAGGTCACAAACCAATGTCAAAAGGTCACGGGACAAGGCGAAAAGGTCACGGGGCAACTGCATAAGGCCAAAAGGTCACCTGTCAAGGTCAAAAGGTCACTGCTCAAGGTCAAAAGGTCACGGTTCAAGGTCATAAGGTCACTTATCAAGGTCAAAAGGTCCCGTTTCAAGGTCAAAAGTTCACAGGGTCAAAGTTCAAGGTCAAAATGTCACTTATCAAGGTCAAACGGTCACGGGGTCAAAAATCAAGGTCAAAAGGTCACTGGTAAAGGTCAAAAGGTCACTGGTCAAAAGCAAACGGTCACAGGATCAAAGTTCAAGGTCAAAAGGTCACTGGTCAGGGTCAAAAGGTCACTGCTGAAGGTAAAAAAGACACAGGGGTTAAAGGTAAAGGTCAAAAGGTCACGGTACAAGGTGAAAAGGTCACGGGACAAGGTCAAAAGGTCACGGGGCAACTGCATAAGGCCAAAAGGTCACCTGTCAAGGTCAAACGGTCACAGGATCAAAGTTCAAGGTCAAAAGGTCACGGGTCAAAGTTCAAGGTCAAAAGGTCACTGGTCAAGGTCAAAAGGTCACGAGTCAATGTAGAAAGGTCACGGGGGTCAAAGGTCTAGGTAAAACAGTACCAGGATCAAAGTTCAAGGTCAAAAGGTCACTAGTCAAGGTCAAAAGGTCACGTTTCAAGGTCATAAGGACACGGGGGTCAAAAATCAAGGTCAAAAGGTCACGAACCAAGGTCAAAAGGTCACGGGACAAGGCCAGAAGGTCACGGGGCAACTGCATAAGGCCAAAAGGTCACCTGTCAAGGTCAAAAGGTCACTGCTCAAGGTCAAAAGGTCACGTATCAATTCAAAAGGTCACGGGGCAATTGCATAAGGTCAAAAGCTAACTGGTCAAAATCAAACGGTCACAGGATCAAATTTCAAGGTCATAAGGTCATGGGGGTCAAAAATCAAGGTCAAAAGGTCACGAACCAAGGTCAAAAGGTCACGGGACAAGGTCATAAGGTCACGGGGGTAAAGGTAAAGGTCAAAAGGTCGCGAATCAAGGTCAAAAGGTCACGGGGCAATTGCATAAGGTCAAAGGGTCACTGGTAAAGGTCAAAAGGTCACTGGTCAAAATCAAACGGTCACACGAACAACGTTCAAGGTCAAAAGGTCACTGCTCAAGGTCAAAAGGTCCCGTTTCAAGGTCAAACGGTCACGGGGGTGTCAAATGTCAAGGTCAAAAGGTCACAAACCAAGGTCAAAAGGTCACGGGGCAACTGCATAAGGCCAAAAGGTCACCTGTCAAGGTCAAACGGTCACAGGATCAAAGTTCAAGGTCAAAAGGTCACGGGTCAAAGTTCAAGGTCAAAAGGTCACTGGTCAAGGTCAAAAGGTCACGAGTCAATGTAGAAAGGTCACGGGGGTCAAAGGTCTAGGTAAAACAGTACCAGGATCAAAGTTCAAGGTCAAAAGGTCACTAGTCAAGGTCAAAAGGTCACGTTTCAAGGTCATAAGGACACGGGGGTCAAAAATCAAGGTCAAAAGGTCACGAACCAAGGTCAAAAGGTCACGGGACAAGGTCAGAAGGTCACGGGGCAACTGCATAAGGCCAAAAGGTCACCTGTCAAGGTCAAAAGGTCACTGCTCAAGGTCAAAAGGTCACGTATCAATTCAAAAGGTCACGGGGCAATTGCATAAGGTCAAAAGCTCACTGGTCAAAATCAAACGGTCACAGGATCAAATTTCAAGGTCATAAGGTCATGGGGGTCAAAAATCAAGGTCAAAAGGTCACGAACCAAGGTCAAAAGGTCACGGGACAAGGTCATAAGGTCACGGGGTAAAGGTAAAGGTCAAAAGGTCGCGAATCAAGGTCAAAAGGTCACGGGGCAATTGCATAAGGTCAAAGGGTCACTGGTAAAGGTCAAAAGGTCACTGGTCAAAATCAAACGGTCACACGAACAACGTTCAAGGTCAAAAGGTCACTGCTCAAGGTCAAAAGGTCCCGTTTCAAGGTCAAACGGTCACGGGGTGTCAAATGTCAAGGTCAAAAGGTCACAAACCAAGGTCAAAAGGTCACGGGGGTCAAAAATCGAGGTCAAAAGGTCACAAACCAAGGTCAAAAGGTCACGGGACAAGGTGAAAAGGTCACGGGGCAACTGCATAAGGCCAAAAGGTCACCTGTCAAGGTCAAAAGGTCACTGCTCAAGGTCAAAAGGTCACGGGACAAGGTCATAAGGTCACTTATCAAGGTCAAAAGGTCCCGTTTCAAGGTCAAAAGTTCACAGGGTCAAAGTTCAAGGTCAAAATGTCACTTATCAAGGTCAAACGGTCACGGGGTCAAAAATCAAGGTCAAAAGGTCACTGGTAAAGGTCAAAAGGTCACTGGTCAAAAGCAAACGGTCACAGGATCAAAGTTCAAGGTCAAAAGGTCACTGGTCAGGGTCAAAAGGTCACTGCTGAAGGTAAAAAAGACACAGGGGTTAAAGGTAAAGGTCAAAAGGTCACGGGACAAGGTGAAAAGGTCACGGGACAAGGTCAAAAGGTCACGGGGCAACTGCATAAGGCCAAAAGGTCACCTGTCAAGGTCAAACGGTCACAGGATCAAAGTTCAAGGTCAAAAGGTCACGGGTCAAAGTTCAAGGTCAAAAGGTCACTGGTCAAGGTCAAAAGGTCACGAGTCAATGTAGAAAGGTCACGGGGGTCAAAGGTCTAGGTAAAACAGTACCAGGATCAAAGTTCAAGGTCAAAAGGTCACTAGTCAAGGTCAAAAGGTCACGTTTCAAGGTCATAAGGACACGGGGGTCAAAAATCAAGGTCAAAAGGTCACAAACCAAGGTCAAAAGGTCACGGGACAAGGCCAGAAGGTCACGGGGCAACTGCATAAGGCCAAAAGGTCACCTGTCAAGGTCAAAAGGTCACTGCTCAAGGTCAAAAGGTCACGGGACAAGGTCATAAGGTCACGGGGTAAAGGTCAAGGTCAAAAGGTCACGAACCAAGGTCAAAAGGTCACGGGGCAATTGCATAAGGTCAAAGGGTCACTGGTAAAGGTCAAAAGGTCACTGGTCAAAATCAAACGGTCACACGAACAACGTTCAAGGTCAAAAGGTCACTGCTCAAGGTCAAAAGGTCCTGTTTCAAGGTCAAACGGTCACGGGGGTGTCAAATGTCAAGGTCAAAAGGTCACGAACCAAGGTCAAAAGGTCACGGGGGACAAAAATCGAGGTCAAAAGGTCACAAACCAAGGTCAAAAGGTCACGGGACAAGGTGAAAAGGTCACGGGGCAACTGCATAAGGCCAAAAGGTCACCTGTCAAGGTCAAAAGGTCACTGCTCAAGGTCAAAAGGTCACGAACCAAGGTCAAAAGGTCACGGGACAAGGTCATAAGGTCACTTATCAAGGTCAAAATGTCCCGTTTCAAGGTCAAAAGTTCACAGGGTCAAAGTTCAAGGTCAAAAGGTCACTTATCAAGGTCAAACGGTCACGGGTTCAAAAATCAAGGTCAAAAGGTCACTGGTAAAGGTCAAAAGGTCACTGGTCAAAAGCAAACGGTCACAGGATGAAAGGTCAAGGTCAAAAGGTCACTGGTCAGGGTCAAAAGGTCACTGCTGAAGGTAAAAAAGACACAGGGGTTAAAGGTAAAGGTCAAAAGGTCACGGGACAAGGTGAAAAGGTCACGGGACAAGGTCAAAAGGTCACGGGGCAACTGCATAAGGCCAAAAGGTCACCTGTCAAGGTCAAACGGTCACAGGATCAAAGTTCAAGGTCAAAAGGTCACGGGTCAAAGTTCAAGGTCAAAAGGTCACTGGTCAAGGTCAAAAGGTCACGAGTCAATGTAGAAAGGTCACGGGGGTCAAAGGTCTAGGTAAAACAGTACCAGGATCAAAGTTCAAGGTCAAAAGGTCACTAGTCAAGGTCAAAAGGTCACGTTTCAAGGTCATAAGGACACGGGGGTCAAAAATCAAGGTCAAAAGGTGACGAACCAAGGTCAAAAGGTCACGGGACAAGGTCAGAAGGTCACGGGGCAACTGCATAAGGCCAAAAGGTCACCTGTCAAGGTCAAAAGGTCACTGCTCAAGGTCAAAAGGTCACGTATCAATTCAAAAGGTCACGGGGCAATTGCATAAGGTCAAAAGCTAACTGGTCAAAATCAAACGGTCACAGGATCAAAGTTCAAGGTCATAAGGTCATGGGGGTCAAAAATCAAGGTCAAAAGGTCACCGCTCAAGGTCAAAAGGTCACGGGACAAGGTCATAAGGTCACGGGGTAAAGGTCAAGGTCAAAAGGTCAAGAACCAAGGTCAAAAGGTAACGGGGCAATTGCATAAGGTCAAAGGGTCACTGGTAAAGGTCAAAAGGTCACTGGTCAAAATCAAACGGTCACACGAACAACGTTCAAGGTCAAAAGGTCACTGCTCAAGGTCAAAAGGTCCCGTTTCAAGGTCAAACGGTCACGGGGGGTCAAATGTCAAGGTCAAAAGGTCACGAACCAAGGTCAAAAGGTCACGGGGGTCAAAAATCGAGGTCAAAAGGTCACAAACCAAGGTCAAAAGGTCACAGGACAAGGTGAAAAGGTCACGGGGCAACTGCATAAGGCCAAAAGGTCACCTGTCAAGGTCAAAAGGTCACTGCTCAAGGTCAAAAGGTCACGGTTCAAGGTCATAAGGTCACGGGGGTCAAAGGTCAAGGTCAAAAGGTCACGAACCAAGGTCAAAAGGTCACGGGACAATGTCATAAGGTCACTTATCAAGGTCAAAAGGTCCCATTTCAAGGTCAAAAGTTCACAGGGTCAAAGTTCAAGGTCAAAAGGTCACTTATCAAGGTCAAACGGTCACGGGGTCAAAAATCAAGGTCAAAAGGTCACTGGTAAAGGTCAAAAGGTCACTGGTCAAAAGCAAACGGTCACAGGATGAAAGTTCAAGGTCAAAAGGTCACTGGTCAGGGTCAAAAGGTCACTGCTGAAGGTAAAAAAGACACAGGGGTTAAAGGTAAAGGTCAAAAGGTCACGGTACAAGGTGAAAAGGTCACGGGACAAGGTCAAAAGGTCACGGGGCAACTGCATAAGGCCAAAAGGTCACCTGTCAAGGTCAAACGGTCACAGGATCAAAGTTCAAGGTCAAAAGGTCACGGGTCAAAGTTCAAGGTCAAAAGGTCACTGGTCAAGGTCAAAAGGTCACGAGTCAATGTAGAAAGGTCACGGGGGTCAAAGGTCTAGGTAAAACAGTACCAGGATCAAAGTTCAAGGTCAAAAGGTCACTAGTCAAGGTCAAAAGGTCACGTTTCAAGGTCATAAGGACACGGGGGTCAAAAATCAAGGTCAAAAGGTCACGAACCAAGGTCAAAAGGTCACGGGACAAGGTCAGAAGGTCACGGGGCAACTGCATAACGCCAAAAGGTCACCTGTCAAGGTCAAACGGTCACAGGATCAAAGTTCAAGGTCATAAGGTCATGGGGGTCAAAAATCAAGGTCAAAAGGTCACTGCTCAAGGTCAAAAGGTCACGGGACAAGGTCATAAGGTCATGGGGTAAAGGTCAAGGTCAAAAGGTCGCGAACCAAGGTGAAAAAGTCACGGGGCAATTGCATAAGGTCAAAGGGTCACTGGTAAAGGTCAAAAGGTCACTGGTCAAAATCAAACGGTCACACGAACAACGTTCAAGGTCAAAAGGTCACTGCTCAAGGTCAAAAGGTCCCGTTTCAAGGTCAAACGGTCACGGGGGTGTCAAATGTCAAGGTCAAAAGGTCACGAACCAAGGTCAAAAGGTCACGGGGGTCAAAAATCGAGGTCAAAAGGTCACAAACCAATGTCAAAAGGTCACGGGACAAGGCGAAAAGGTCACGGGGCAACTGCATAAGGCCAAAAGGTCACCTGTCAAGGTCAAAAGGTCACTGCTCAAGGTCAAAAGGTCACGGTTCAAGGTCATAAGGTCACTTATCAAGGTCAAAAGGTCCCGTTTCAAGGTCAAAAGTTCACAGGGTCAAAGTTCAAGGTCAAAATGTCACTTATCAAGGTCAAACGGTCACGGGGTCAAAAATCAAGGTCAAAAGGTCACTGGTAAAGGTCAAAAGGTCACTGGTCAAAAGCAAACGGTCACAGGATCAAAGTTCAAGGTCAAAAGGTCACTGGTCAGGGTCAAAAGGTCACTGCTGAAGGTAAAAAAGACACAGGGGTTAAAGGTAAAGGTCAAAAGGTCACGGTACAAGGTGAAAAGGTCACGGGACAAGGTCAAAAGGTCACGGGGCAACTGCATAAGGCCAAAAGGTCACCTGTCAAGGTCAAACGGTCACAGGATCAAAGTTCAAGGTCAAAAGGTCACGGGTCAAAGTTCAAGGTCAAAAGGTCACTGGTCAAGGTCAAAAGGTCACGAGTCAATGTAGAAAGGTCACGGGGGTCAAAGGTCTAGGTAAAACAGTACCAGGATCAAAGTTCAAGGTCAAAAGGTCACTAGTCAAGGTCAAAAGGTCACGTTTCAAGGTCATAAGGACACGGGGGTCAAAAATCAAGGTCAAAAGGTCACGAACCAAGGTCAAAAGGTCACGGGACAAGGCCAGAAGGTCACGGGGCAACTGCATAAGGCCAAAAGGTCACCTGTCAAGGTCAAAAGGTCACTGCTCAAGGTCAAAAGGTCACGTATCAATTCAAAAGGTCACGGGGCAATTGCATAAGGTCAAAAGCTAACTGGTCAAAATCAAACGGTCACAGGATCAAATTTCAAGGTCATAAGGTCATGGGGGTCAAAAATCAAGGTCAAAAGGTCACGAACCAAGGTCAAAAGGTCACGGGACAAGGTCATAAGGTCACGGGGGTAAAGGTAAAGGTCAAAAGGTCGCGAATCAAGGTCAAAAGGTCACGGGGCAATTGCATAAGGTCAAAGGGTCACTGGTAAAGGTCAAAAGGTCACTGGTCAAAATCAAACGGTCACACGAACAACGTTCAAGGTCAAAAGGTCACTGCTCAAGGTCAAAAGGTCCCGTTTCAAGGTCAAACGGTCACGGGGGTGTCAAATGTCAAGGTCAAAAGGTCACAAACCAAGGTCAAAAGGTCACGGGGCAACTGCATAAGGCCAAAAGGTCACCTGTCAAGGTCAAACGGTCACAGGATCAAAGTTCAAGGTCAAAAGGTCACGGGTCAAAGTTCAAGGTCAAAAGGTCACTGGTCAAGGTCAAAAGGTCACGAGTCAATGTAGAAAGGTCACGGGGGTCAAAGGTCTAGGTAAAACAGTACCAGGATCAAAGTTCAAGGTCAAAAGGTCACTAGTCAAGGTCAAAAGGTCACGTTTCAAGGTCATAAGGACACGGGGGTCAAAAATCAAGGTCAAAAGGTCACGAACCAAGGTCAAAAGGTCACGGGACAAGGTCAGAAGGTCACGGGGCAACTGCATAAGGCCAAAAGGTCACCTGTCAAGGTCAAAAGGTCACTGCTCAAGGTCAAAAGGTCACGTATCAATTCAAAAGGTCACGGGGCAATTGCATAAGGTCAAAAGCTCACTGGTCAAAATCAAACGGTCACAGGATCAAATTTCAAGGTCATAAGGTCATGGGGGTCAAAAATCAAGGTCAAAAGGTCACGAACCAAGGTCAAAAGGTCACGGGACAAGGTCATAAGGTCACGGGGTAAAGGTAAAGGTCAAAAGGTCGCGAATCAAGGTCAAAAGGTCACGGGGCAATTGCATAAGGTCAAAGGGTCACTGGTAAAGGTCAAAAGGTCACTGGTCAAAATCAAACGGTCACACGAACAACGTTCAAGGTCAAAAGGTCACTGCTCAAGGTCAAAAGGTCCCGTTTCAAGGTCAAACGGTCACGGGGTGTCAAATGTCAAGGTCAAAAGGTCACAAACCAAGGTCAAAAGGTCACGGGGGTCAAAAATCGAGGTCAAAAGGTCACAAACCAAGGTCAAAAGGTCACGGGACAAGGTGAAAAGGTCACGGGGCAACTGCATAAGGCCAAAAGGTCACCTGTCAAGGTCAAAAGGTCACTGCTCAAGGTCAAAAGGTCACGGGACAAGGTCATAAGGTCACTTATCAAGGTCAAAAGGTCCCGTTTCAAGGTCAAAAGTTCACAGGGTCAAAGTTCAAGGTCAAAATGTCACTTATCAAGGTCAAACGGTCACGGGGTCAAAAATCAAGGTCAAAAGGTCACTGGTAAAGGTCAAAAGGTCACTGGTCAAAAGCAAACGGTCACAGGATCAAAGTTCAAGGTCAAAAGGTCACTGGTCAGGGTCAAAAGGTCACTGCTGAAGGTAAAAAAGACACAGGGGTTAAAGGTAAAGGTCAAAAGGTCACGGGACAAGGTGAAAAGGTCACGGGACAAGGTCAAAAGGTCACGGGGCAACTGCATAAGGCCAAAAGGTCACCTGTCAAGGTCAAACGGTCACAGGATCAAAGTTCAAGGTCAAAAGGTCACGGGTCAAAGTTCAAGGTCAAAAGGTCACTGGTCAAGGTCAAAAGGTCACGAGTCAATGTAGAAAGGTCACGGGGGTCAAAGGTCTAGGTAAAACAGTACCAGGATCAAAGTTCAAGGTCAAAAGGTCACTAGTCAAGGTCAAAAGGTCACGTTTCAAGGTCATAAGGACACGGGGGTCAAAAATCAAGGTCAAAAGGTCACAAACCAAGGTCAAAAGGTCACGGGACAAGGCCAGAAGGTCACGGGGCAACTGCATAAGGCCAAAAGGTCACCTGTCAAGGTCAAAAGGTCACTGCTCAAGGTCAAAAGGTCACGGGACAAGGTCATAAGGTCACGGGGTAAAGGTCAAGGTCAAAAGGTCACGAACCAAGGTCAAAAGGTCACGGGGCAATTGCATAAGGTCAAAGGGTCACTGGTAAAGGTCAAAAGGTCACTGGTCAAAATCAAACGGTCACACGAACAACGTTCAAGGTCAAAAGGTCACTGCTCAAGGTCAAAAGGTCCTGTTTCAAGGTCAAACGGTCACGGGGGTGTCAAATGTCAAGGTCAAAAGGTCACGAACCAAGGTCAAAAGGTCACGGGGGACAAAAATCGAGGTCAAAAGGTCACAAACCAAGGTCAAAAGGTCACGGGACAAGGTGAAAAGGTCACGGGGCAACTGCATAAGGCCAAAAGGTCACCTGTCAAGGTCAAAAGGTCACTGCTCAAGGTCAAAAGGTCACGAACCAAGGTCAAAAGGTCACGGGACAAGGTCATAAGGTCACTTATCAAGGTCAAAATGTCCCGTTTCAAGGTCAAAAGTTCACAGGGTCAAAGTTCAAGGTCAAAAGGTCACTTATCAAGGTCAAACGGTCACGGGTTCAAAAATCAAGGTCAAAAGGTCACTGGTAAAGGTCAAAAGGTCACTGGTCAAAAGCAAACGGTCACAGGATGAAAGGTCAAGGTCAAAAGGTCACTGGTCAGGGTCAAAAGGTCACTGCTGAAGGTAAAAAAGACACAGGGGTTAAAGGTAAAGGTCAAAAGGTCACGGGACAAGGTGAAAAGGTCACGGGACAAGGTCAAAAGGTCACGGGGCAACTGCATAAGGCCAAAAGGTCACCTGTCAAGGTCAAACGGTCACAGGATCAAAGTTCAAGGTCAAAAGGTCACGGGTCAAAGTTCAAGGTCAAAAGGTCACTGGTCAAGGTCAAAAGGTCACGAGTCAATGTAGAAAGGTCACGGGGGTCAAAGGTCTAGGTAAAACAGTACCAGGATCAAAGTTCAAGGTCAAAAGGTCACTAGTCAAGGTCAAAAGGTCACGTTTCAAGGTCATAAGGACACGGGGGTCAAAAATCAAGGTCAAAAGGTGACGAACCAAGGTCAAAAGGTCACGGGACAAGGTCAGAAGGTCACGGGGCAACTGCATAAGGCCAAAAGGTCACCTGTCAAGGTCAAAAGGTCACTGCTCAAGGTCAAAAGGTCACGTATCAATTCAAAAGGTCACGGGGCAATTGCATAAGGTCAAAAGCTAACTGGTCAAAATCAAACGGTCACAGGATCAAAGTTCAAGGTCATAAGGTCATGGGGGTCAAAAATCAAGGTCAAAAGGTCACCGCTCAAGGTCAAAAGGTCACGGGACAAGGTCATAAGGTCACGGGGTAAAGGTCAAGGTCAAAAGGTCAAGAACCAAGGTCAAAAGGTAACGGGGCAATTGCATAAGGTCAAAGGGTCACTGGTAAAGGTCAAAAGGTCACTGGTCAAAATCAAACGGTCACACGAACAACGTTCAAGGTCAAAAGGTCACTGCTCAAGGTCAAAAGGTCCCGTTTCAAGGTCAAACGGTCACGGGGGGTCAAATGTCAAGGTCAAAAGGTCACGAACCAAGGTCAAAAGGTCACGGGGGTCAAAAATCGAGGTCAAAAGGTCACAAACCAAGGTCAAAAGGTCACAGGACAAGGTGAAAAGGTCACGGGGCAACTGCATAAGGCCAAAAGGTCACCTGTCAAGGTCAAAAGGTCACTGCTCAAGGTCAAAAGGTCACGGTTCAAGGTCATAAGGTCACGGGGGTCAAAGGTCAAGGTCAAAAGGTCACGAACCAAGGTCAAAAGGTCACGGGACAATGTCATAAGGTCACTTATCAAGGTCAAAAGGTCCCATTTCAAGGTCAAAAGTTCACAGGGTCAAAGTTCAAGGTCAAAAGGTCACTTATCAAGGTCAAACGGTCACGGGGGTCAAAAATCAAGGTCAAAAGGTCACTGGTAAAGGTCAAAAGGTCACTGGTCAAAAGCAAACGGTCACAGGATGAAAGTTCAAGGTCAAAAGGTCACTGGTCAGGGTCAAAAGGTCACTGCTGAAGGTAAAAAAGACACAGGGGTTAAAGGTAAAGGTCAAAAGGTCACGGTACAAGGTGAAAAGGTCACGGGACAAGGTCAAAAGGTCACGGGGCAACTGCATAAGGCCAAAAGGTCACCTGTCAAGGTCAAACGGTCACAGGATCAAAGTTCAAGGTCAAAAGGTCACGGGTCAAAGTTCAAGGTCAAAAGGTCACTGGTCAAGGTCAAAAGGTCACGAGTCAATGTAGAAAGGTCATGGGGGTCAAAGGTCTAGGTAAAACAGTACCAGGATCAAAGTTCAAGGTCAAAAGGTCACTAGTCAAGGTCAAAAGGTCACGTTTCAAGGTCATAAGGACACGGGGGTCAAAAATCAAGGTCAAAAGGTCACGAACCAAGGTCAAAAGTTCACGGGACAAGGTCAAAAGGTCACGGGGCAACTGCATAAGGCCAAAAGGTCACCTGTCAAGGTCAAAAGGTCACTGCTCAAGGTCAAAAGGTCACGTATCAATTCAAAAGCTCACGGGGCAATTGCATAAGGTCAAAAGCTCACTGGTCAAAATCAAACGGTCACAGGATCAAAGTTCAAGGTCATAAGGTCATGGGGGTCAAAAATCAAGGTCAAAAGGTCACCGCTCAAGGTCAAAAGGTCACAAACCAAGGTCAAAAGGTCACGGGGCAATTGCATAAGGTCAAAGGGTCACTGGTAAAGGTCAAAAGGTCACTGGTCAAAATCAAACGGTCACACGAACAACGTTCAAGGTCAAAAGGTCACTGCTCAAGGTCAAAAGGTCCCGTTTCAAGGTCAAACGGTCACGGGGGTGTCAAATGTCAAGGTCAAAAGGTCACGAACCAAGGTCAAAAGGTCACGGGGGTCAAAAATCGAGGTCAAAAGGTCACGGGGCCAAAGTTCAAGGTCAAAAAAGGTCACGGGACAAGGTCAAAAGTTCACGGGTCAATGTCAGAAGGTCACGGGGTCAAAGGTCTAGGTCAAACAGTACCAGGATCAAAGTTCAAGGTCAAAAGGTCACGTTTCAAGGTCAAAAGGTCACGGGACAAGGTCAGAAGGTCACGGGGCAACTGCATAAGGCCAAAAGGTCACCTGTCAAGGTCAAAAGGTCACTGCTCAAGGTCAAAAGGTCACGTATCGATTCAAAAGCTCACGGGGCAATTGCATAAGGTCAAAAGCTCACTGGTCAAAATCGAACGGTCACAGGATCAAAGTTCAAGGTCATAAGGTCATGGGGCAAAAATCAAGGTCAAAAGGTCACTGCTCAAGGTCAAAAGGTCCCGTTTCAAGGTCAAACGGTAACGGGGGTGTCAAATGTCAAGGTCAAAAGGTCACGAACCAAGGTCAAAAGGTCACGGGGTCAAAAATCGAGGTCAAAAGGTCACAAACCAAGGTGAAAAGGTCACAGGACAAGGTGAAAAGGTCACAGGGCAACTGCATAAGGCCAATAGGTCACCTGTCAAGGTCAAACGGTCACTGCTCAAGGTCAAAAGGTCACGGTTCAAGGTCATAAGGTCACGGGGGTCAAAGGTCAAGGTCAAAAGGTCACGAACCAAGGTCAAAAGGTCACGGGACAAGGTCATAAGGTCACTTATCAAGGTCAAAAGGTCCCGTTTCAAGGTCAAAAGGTCACAGGGTCAAAGTTCAAGGTCAAAAGGTCACTTATCAAGGTCAAACGGTCACGGGGTCAAAAATCAAGGTCAAAAGGTCACTTATCAAGGTCAAACTGTCACGGGTCAAAAATCAAGGTCAAAAGGTCACTGGTCAGGGTCAAAAGGTCACTGCTCAAGGTAAAAAAGACACAGGGGTTAAAGGTAAAGGTCAAAAGGTCACGGTACAAGGTGAAAAGGTCACGGGACAAGGTCAAAAGGACACGGGGCAACTGCATAAGGCCAAAAGGTCACCTGTCAAGGTCAAACGGTACGGGGTTCAAATGTCAAGGTCAAAAGGTCACGAGCCAAGGTCAAAAGGTCACGGGGGTCAAAGGTCAAGGCCAAACGGTCACAGGATCAAAGTTCAAGGTCAAAAGGTCACTGGTCAAGGTCAAAAGGTCACGGGTCATTGTTGAAAGGTCAAAAGGTCACTTATCAAGGTCAAAAGGTCACGGGGCAATTGCATAAGGTCAAAGGGTCACTGGTAAAGGTCAAAAGGTCACTGGTCAAAATCAAACGGTCACACGAACAACGTTCAAGGTCAAAAGGTCACTGCTCAAGGTCAAAAGGTCCCGTTTCAAGGTCAAACGGTCACGGGGGTGTCAAATGTCAAGGTCAAAAGGTCACGAACCAAGGTCAAAAGGTCACGGGGGTCAAAAATCGAGGTCAAAAGGTCACAAACCAAGGTCAAAAGGTCACGGGACAAGGTGAAAAGGTCACGGGGCAACTGCATAAGGCCAAAAGGTCACCTGTCAAGGTCAAAAGGTCACTGCTCAAGGTCAAAAGGTCCCGTTTCAACGTCAAACGGTCACGGGGGTGTCAAATGTCAAGGTCAAAAGGTCACGTTTCAAGGTCATAAGGACACGGGGGTCAAAAATCAAGGTCAAAAGGTCACGAACCAAGGTCAAAAGGTCACGGGACAAGGTCATAAGGTCACTTATCAAGGTCAAAAGGTCCCGTTTCAAGGTCAAAAGTTCACAGGGTCAAAGTTCAAGGTCAAAAGGTCACTTATCAAGGTCAAACGGTCACGGGGTCAAAAATAAAGGTCAAAAGGTCACTGGTAAAGGTCAAAAGGTCACTGGTCAAAAGCAAACGGTCACAGGATGAAAGTTCAAGGTCAAAAGGTCACTGGTCAGGGTCAAAAGGTCACTGCTGAAGGTAAAAAAGACACAGGGGTTAAAGGTAAAGGTCAAAAGGTCACGGTACAAGGTGAAAAGGTCACGGGACAAGGTCAAAAGGTCACGGGGCAACTGCATAAGGCCAAAAGGTCACCTGTCAAGGTCAAACGGTCACAGGATCAAAGTTCAAGGTCAAAAGGTCACGGGTCAAAGTTCAAGGTCAAAAGGTCACTGGTCAAGGTCAAAAGGTCACGAGTCAATGTAGAAAGGTCACGGGGGTCAAAGGTCTAGGTAAAACAGTACCAGGATCAAAGTTCAAGGTCAAAAGGTCACTAGTCAAGGTCAAAAGGTCACGTTTCAAGGTCATAAGGACACGGGGGTCAAAAATCAAGGTCAAAAGGTGACGAACCAAGGTCAAAAGGTCACGGGACAAGGTCAGAAGGTCACGGGGCAACTGCATAAGGCCAAAAGGTCACCTGTCAAGGTCAAAAGGTCACTGCTCAAGGTCAAAAGGTCACGTATCAATTCAAAAGGTCACGGGGCAATTGCATAAGGTCAAAAGCTCACTGGTCAAAATCAAACGGTCACAGGATCAAAGTTCAAGGTCATAAGGTCATGGGGGTCAAAAATCAAGGTCAAAAGGTCACCGCTCAAGGTCAAAAGGTCACGGGACAAGGTCATAAGGTCACGGGGTAAAGGTCAAGGTCAAAAGGTCACGAACCAAGGTCAAAAGGTAACGGGGCAATTGCATAAGGTCAAAGGGTCACTGGTAAAGGTCAAAAGGTCACTGCTCAAGGTCAAAAGGTCCCGTTTCAAGGTCAAACGGTCACGGGGGTGTCAAATGTCAAGGTCAAAAGGTCACGAACCAAGGTCAAAAGGTCACGGGGGTCAAAAATCGAGGTAAAAAGGTCACGAACCAAGGTCAAAAGGTCACGGGACAAGGTGAAAAGGTCACGGGGCAACTGCATAAGGCCAAAAGGTCACCTGTCAAGGTCAAAAGGTCACTGCTCAAGGTCAAAAGGTCACGGTTCAAGGTCATAAGGTCACGGGGGTCAAAGGTCAAGGTCAAAAGGTCACGAACCAAGGTCAAAAGGTCATGGGACAAGGTCATAAGGTCACTTATCAAGGTCAAAAGGTCCCGTTTCAAGGTCAAAAGTTCACAGGGTCAAAGTTCAAGGTCAAAAGGTCACTTATCAAGGTCAAACGGTCACGGGGGTCAAAAATCAAGGTCAAAAGGTCACTGGTAAAGGTCAAAAGGTCACTGGTCAAAAGCAAACGGTCACAGGATGAAAGTTCAAGGTCAAAAGGTCACTGGTCAGGGTCAAAAGGTCACTGCTGAAGGTAAAAAAGACACAGGGGTTAAAGGTAAAGGTCAAAAGGTCACGGGACAAGGTGAAAAGGTCATGGGACAAGGTCAAAAGGTCACGGGGCAACTGCATAAGGCCAAAAGGTCACCTGTCAAGGTCAAACGGTCACAGGATCAAAGTTCAAGGTCAAAAGGTCACGGGTCAAAGTTCAAGGTCAAAAGGTCACTGGTCAAGGTCAAAAGGTCACGAGTCAATGTAGAAAGGTCACGGGGGTCAAAGGTCTAGGTAAAACAGTACCAGGATCAAAGTTCAAGGTCAAAAGGTCACTAGTCAAGGTCAAAAGGTCACGTTTCAAGGTCATAAGGACACGGGGGTCAAAAATCAAGGTCAAAAGGTGACGAACCAAGGTCAAAAGGTCACGGGACAAGGTCAGAAGGTCACGGGGCAACTGCATAAGGCCAAAAGGTCACCTGTCAAGGTCAAACGGTCACAGGATCAAAGTTCAAGGTCATAAGGTCATGGGGGTCAAAAATCAGGGTCATAAGGTCACCGCTCAAGGTCAAAAGGTCACGGGACAAGGTCATAAGGTCACGGGGTAAAGGTGAAGGTCAAAAGGTCACGAACCAAGGTCAAAAGGTCACGGGGCAATTGCATAAGGTCAAAGGGTCACTGGTAAAGGTCAAAAGGTCACTGGTCAAAATCAAACGGTCACACGAACAACGTTCAAGGTCAAAAGGTCACTGCTCAAGGTCAAAAGGTCCTGTTTCAAGGTCAAACGGTCACGGGGGTGTCAAATGTCAAGGTCAAAAGGTCACGAACCAAGGTCAAAAGGTCACGGGGGACAAAAATCGAGGTCAAAAGGTCACAAACCAAGGTCAAAAGGTCACGGGACAAGGTGAAAAGGTCACGGGGCAACTGCATAAGGCCAAAAGGTCACCTGTCAAGGTCAAAAGGTCACTGCTCAAGGTCAAAAGGTCACGAACCAAGGTCAAAAGGTCACGGGACAAGGTCATAAGGTCACTTATCAAGGTCAAAATGTCCCGTTTCAAGGTCAAAAGTTCACAGGGTCAAAGTTCAAGGTCAAAAGGTCACTAGTCAAGGTCAAAAGGTCACGTTTCAAGGTCATAAGGACACGGGGGGTCAAAAATCAAGGTCAAAAGGTGACGAACCAAGGTCAAAAGGTCACGGGACAAGGTCAGAAGGTCACGGGGCAACTGCATAAGGCCAAAAGGTCACCTGTCAAGGTCAAAAGGTCACTGCTCAAGGTCAAAAGGTCACGTATCAATTCAAAAGGTCACGGGGCAATTGCATAAGGTCAAAAGCTCACTGGTCAAAATCAAACGGTCACAGGATCAAAGTTCAAGGTCATAAGGTCATGGGGGTCAAAAATCAAGGTCAAAAGGTCACCGCTCAAGGTCAAAAGGTCACGGGACAAGGTCATAAGGTCACGGGGTAAAGGTCAAGGTCAAAAGGTCACGAACCAAGGTCAAAAGGTAACGGGGCAATTGCATAAGGTCAAAGGGTCACTGGTAAAGGTCAAAAGGTCACTGCTCAAGGTCAAAAGGTCCCGTTTCAAGGTCAAACGGTCACGGGGGTGTCAAATGTCAAGGTCAAAAGGTCACGAACCAAGGTCAAAAGGTCACGGGGGTCAAAAATCGAGGTAAAAAGGTCACGAACCAAGGTCAAAAGGTCACGGGACAAGGTGAAAAGGTCACGGGGCAACTGCATAAGGCCAAAAGGTCACCTGTCAAGGTCAAAAGGTCACTGCTCAAGGTCAAAAGGTCACGGTTCAAGGTCATAAGGTCACGGGGGTCAAAGGTCAAGGTCAAAAGGTCACGAACCAAGGTCAAAAGGTCATGGGACAAGGTCATAAGGTCACTTATCAAGGTCAAAAGGTCCCGTTTCAAGGTCAAAAGTTCACAGGGTCAAAGTTCAAGGTCAAAAGGTCACTTATCAAGGTCAAACGGTCACGGGGGTCAAAAATCAAGGTCAAAAGGTCACTGGTAAAGGTCAAAAGGTCACTGGTCAAAAGCAAACGGTCACAGGATGAAAGTTCAAGGTCAAAAGGTCACTGGTCAGGGTCAAAAGGTCACTGCTGAAGGTAAAAAAGACACAGGGGTTAAAGGTAAAGGTCAAAAGGTCACGGGACAAGGTGAAAAGGTCATGGGACAAGGTCAAAAGGTCACGGGGCAACTGCATAAGGCCAAAAGGTCACCTGTCAAGGTCAAACGGTCACAGGATCAAAGTTCAAGGTCAAAAGGTCACGGGTCAAAGTTCAAGGTCAAAAGGTCACTGGTCAAGGTCAAAAGGTCACGAGTCAATGTAGAAAGGTCACGGGGGTCAAAGGTCTAGGTAAAACAGTACCAGGATCAAAGTTCAAGGTCAAAAGGTCACTAGTCAAGGTCAAAAGGTCACGTTTCAAGGTCATAAGGACACGGGGGTCAAAAATCAAGGTCAAAAGGTGACGAACCAAGGTCAAAAGGTCACGGGACAAGGTCAGAAGTTCACGGGGCAACTGCATAAGGCCAAAAGGTCACCTGTCAAGGTCAAACGGTCACAGGATCAAAGTTCAAGGTCATAAGGTCATGGGGGTCAAAAATCAGGGTCATAAGGTCACCGCTCAAGGTCAAAAGGTCACGGGACAAGGTCATAAGGTCACGGGGTAAAGGTGAAGGTCAAAAGGTCACGAACCAAGGTCAAAAGGTCACGGGGCAATTGCATAAGGTCAAAGGGTCACTGGTAAAGGTCAAAAGGTCACTGGTCAAAATCAAACGGTCACACGAACAACGTTCAAGGTCAAAAGGTCACTGCTCAAGGTCAAAAGGTCCTGTTTCAAGGTCAAACGGTCACGGGGGTGTCAAATGTCAAGGTCAAAAGGTCACGAACCAAGGTCAAAAGGTCACGGGGGTAAAAAATCGAGGTCAAAAGGTCACAAACCAAGGTCAAAAGGTCACGGGACAAGGTGAAAAGGTCACGGGGCAACTGCATAAGGCCAAAAGGTCACCTGTCAAGGTCAAAAGGTCACTGCTCAAGGTCAAAAGGTCACGAACCAAGGTCAAAAGGTCACGGGACAAGGTCATAAGGTCACTTATCAAGGTCAAAATGTCCCGTTTCAAGGTCAAAAGTTCACAGGGTCAAAGTTCAAGGTCAAAAGGTCACTTATCAAGGTCAAACGGTCACGGGTTCAAAAATCAAGGTCAAAAGGTCACTGGTAAAGGTCAAAAGGTCACTGGTCAAAAGCAAACGGTCACAGGATGAAAGTTCAAGGTCAAAAGGTCACTGGTCAGGGTCAAAAGGTCACTGCTGAAGGTAAAAAAGACACAGGGGTTAAAGGTAAAGGTCAAAAGGTCACGGTACAAGGTGAAAAGGTCACGGGACAAGGTCAAAAGGTCACGGGGCAACTGCATAAGGCCAAAAGGTCACCTGTCAAGGTCAAACGGTCACAGGATCAAAGTTCAAGGTCAAAAGGTCACGGGTCAAAGTTCAAGGTCAAAAGGTCACTGGTCAAGGTCAAAAGGTCACGAGTCAATGTAGAAAGGTCACGGGGGTCAAAGGTCTAGGTAAAACAGTACCAGGATCAAAGTTCAAGGTCAAAAGGTCACTAGTCAAGGTCAAAAGGTCACGTTTCAAGGTCATAAGGACACGGGGGTCAAAAATCAAGGTCAAAAGGTGACGAACCAAGGTCAAAAGGTCACGGGACAAGGTCAGAAGGTCACGGGGCAACTGCATAAGGCCAAAAGGTCACCTGTCAAGGTCAAAAGGTCACTGCTCAAGGTCAAAAGGTCACGTATCAATTCAAAAGGTCACGGGGCAATTGCATAAGGTCAAAAGCTCACTGGTCAAAATCAAACGGTCACAGGATCAAAGTTCAAGGTCATAAGGTCATGGGGGTCAAAAATCAAGGTCAAAAGGTCACCGCTCAAGGTCAAAATGTCACGGGACAAGGTCATAAGGTCACGGGGTAAAGGTCAAGGTCAAAAGGTCGCGAACCAAGGTCAAAAGGTCACGGGGCAATTGCATAAGGTCAAAGGGTCACTGGTAAAGGTCAAAAGGTCACTGGTCAAAATCAAACGGTCACACGAACAACGTTCAAGGTCAAAAGGTCACTGCTCAAGGTCAAAAGGTCCCGTTTCAAGGTCAAACGGTCACGGGGGTGTCAAATGTCAAGGTCAAAAGGTCACGAACCAAGGTCAAAAGGTCACGGGGGTCAAAAATCGAGGTCAAAAGGTCACGAACCAAGGTCAAAAGGTCACGGGACAAGGTGAAATGGTCACGGGGCAACTGCATAAGGCCAAAAGGTCACCTGTCAAGGTCAAAAGGTCACTGCTCAAGGTCAAAAGGTCACGGTTCAAGGTCATAAGGTCACGGGGGTCAAAGGTCAAGGTCAAAAGGTCACGAACCAAGGTCAAAAGGTCACGGGACAAGGTCATAAGGTCACTTATCAAGGTCAAAAGGTCCCGTTTCAAGGTCAAAAGTTCACAGGGTCAAAGTTCAAGGTCAAAAGGTCACTTATCAAGGTCAAATGGTCACGGGGTCAAAAATCAAGGTCAAAAGGTCACTGGTAAAGGTCAAAAGGTCACTGGTCAAAAGCAAACGGTCACAGGATGAAAGTTCAAGGTCAAAAGGTCACTGGTCAGGGTCAAAAGGTCACTGCTGAAGGTAAAAAAGACACAGGGGTTAAAGGTAAAGGTCAAAAGGTCACGGGACAAGGTGAAAAGGTCACGGGACAAGGTCAAAAGGTCACGGGGCAACTGCATAAGGCCAAAAGGTCACCTGTCAAGGTCAAACGGTCACAGGATCAAAGTTCAAGGTCAAAAGGTCACGGGTCAAAGTTCAAGGTCAAAAGGTCACTAGTCAAGGTCAAAAGGTCACGTTTCAAGGTCATAAGGACACGGGGGTCAAAAATCAAGGTCAAAAGGTCACGAACCAAGGTCAAAAGGTCACGGGACAAGGTCAGAAGGTCACGGGGCAACTGCATAAGGCCAAAAGGTCACCTGTCAAGGTCAAAAGGTCACTGCTCAAGGTCAAAAGGTCACGTATCAATTCAAAAGCTCACGGGGCAATTGCATAAGGTCAAAAGCTCACTGGTCAAAATCAAACGGTCACAGGATCAAAGTTCAAGGTCATAAGGTCATGGGGGTCAAAAACCAAGGTCAAAAGGTCACCGCTCAAGGTCAAAAGGTCACAAACCAAGGTCAAAAGGTCACGGGGCAATTGCATAAGGTCAAAGGGTCACTGGTAAAGGTCAAAAGGTCACTGGTCAAAATCAAACGGTCACACGAACAACGTTCAAGGTCAAAAGGTCACTGCTCAAGGTCAAAAGGTCCCGTTTCAAGGTCAAACGGTCACGGGGGTGTCAAATGTCAAGGTCAAAAGGTCACGAACCAAGGTCAAAAGGTCACGGGGGTCAAAAATCGAGGTCAAAAGGTCACAAACCAAGGTCAAAAGGTCACGGGACAAGGTGAAAAGGTCACGGGGCAACTGCATAAGGCCAAAAGGTCACCTGTCAAGGTCAAAAGGTCACTGCTCAAGGTCAAAAGGTCCCGTTTCAAGGTCAAACGGTCACGGGGGTGTCAAATGTCAAGGTCAAAAGGTCACGGTACAAGGTCAAAAGGTCACGGGACAAGGTCAGAACATCACGGGGCAACGGCATAAGTCCAAAAGGTCACCTGTCAAGGTCAAACGGTCACAGGATCAAAGTTCAAGGTCAAAAGGTCACGGGTCAAAGTTCAAGGTCAAAAGGTCACTGGTCAAGGTCAAAAGGTCACGAGTCAATGTAGAAAGGTCACGGGGGTCAAAGGTCTAGGTAAAACAGTGCCAGGATCAAAGTTCAAGGTCAAAAGGTCACATTTCAAGGTCAAAAGGTCACATTTCAAGGTCAAAAGGTCACGGGTCAAAGTTCAAGGTCAAAAGGTCACTGGTCAGGGTCAAAAGGTCACTGCTCAAGGTAAAAAAGACACAGGGGTTAAAGGTAAAGGTCAAAAGGTCACGGTACAAGGTGAAAAGGTCACGGGACAAGGTCAAAAGGACACGGGGCAACTGCATAAGGCCAAAAGGTCACCTGTCAAGGTCAAACCGTCACGGGGTTCAAATGTCAAGGTCAAAAGGTCACGAGCCAAGGTCAAAAGGTCACGGGGGTCAAAGGTCAAGGCCAAACGGTCACAGGTTCAAAGTTCAAGGTCAAAAGGTCACTGGTCAAGGTCAAAAGGTCACGGGTCATTGTTGAAAGGTCAAAAGGTCACTTATCAAGGTCAAAAGGTCACGGGGCAATTGCATAAGGTCAAAGGGTCACTGGTAAAGGTCAAAAGGTCACTGGTCAAAATCAAACGGTCACACGAACAACGTTCAAGGTCAAAAGGTCACTGCTCAAGGTCAAAAGGTCCCGTTTCAAGGTCAAACGGTCACGGGGGTGTCAAATGTCAAGGTCAAAAGGTCACGAACCAAGGTCAAAAGGTCACGGGGGTCAAAAATCGAGGTCAAAAGGTCACAAACCAAGGTCAAAAGGTCACGAACCAAGGTTAAAAGGTCACGGGGGTCAAAAATCGAGGTCAAAAGGTCACAATCCAAGGTCAAAAGGTCACGGGACAAGGTGAAAAGGTCACGGGGCAACTGCATAAGGCCAAAAGGTCACCTGTCAAGGTCAAAAGGTCACTGCTCAAGGTCAAAAGGTCCCGTTTCAAGGTCAAACGGTCACGGGGGTGTCAAATGTCAAGGTCAAAAGGTCACGTTTCAAGGTCATAAGGACACGGGGGTCAAAAATCAAGGTCAAAAGGTCACGAACCAAGGTCAAAAGGTCACGGGACAAGGTCATAAGGTCACTTATCAAGGTCAAAAGGTCCCGTTTCAAGGTCAAAAGTTCACAGGGTCAAAGTTCAAGATCAAAAGGTCACTTATCAAGGTCAAACGGTCACGGGGTCAAAAATAAAGGTCAAAAGGTCACTGGTAAAGGTCAAAAGGTCACTGGTCAAAAGCAAACGGTCACAGGATGAAAGTTCAAGGTCAAAAGGTCACTGGTCAGGGTCAAAAGGTCACTGCTGAAGGTAAAAAAGACACAGGGGTTAAAGGTAAAGGTCAAAAGGTCACGGTACAAGGTGAAAAGGTCACGGGACAAGGTCAAAAGGTCACGGGGCAACTGCATAAGGCCAAAAGGTCACCTGTCAAGGTCAAACGGTCACAGGATCAAAGTTCAAGGTCAAAAGGTCACGGGTCAAAGTTCAAGGTCAAAAGGTCACTGGTCAAGGTCAAAAGGTCACGAGTCAATGTAGAAAGGTCACGGGGGTCAAAGGTCTAGGTAAAACAGTACCAGGATCAAAGTTCAAGGTCAAAAGGTCACTAGTCAAGGTCAAAAGGTCACGTTTCAAGGTCATAAGGACACGGGGGTCAAAAATCAAGGTCAAAAGGTCACGAACCAAGGTCAAAAGGTCACGGGACAAGGTCAGAAGGTCACGGGGCAACTGCATAAGGCCAAAAGGTCACCTGTCAAGGTCAAAAGGTCACTGCTCAAGGTCAAAAGGTCACGTATCAATTCAAAAGGTCACGGGGCAATTGCATAAGGTCAAGGGTCACTGGTAAAGGTCAGAAGGTCACTGGTCAAAATCAAACGGTCACACGAACAACGTTCAAGGTCAAAAGGTCACTGCTCAAGGTCAAAAGGTCCCATTTCAAGGTCAAATGGTCACGGGGGTGTCAAATGTCAAGGTCAAAAGGTCACGAACCAAGGTCAAAAGGTCACGGGTCAAAAATGGAGGTCAAAAGGTCACAAACCAAGGTCAAAAGGTCACGGGACAAGGTGAAAAGGTCACGGGGCAACTGCATAAGGCCAAAAGGTCACCTGTCAAGGTCAAAAGGTCACGGCTCAAGGTCAAAAGGTCACGGTTCAAGGTCATAAGGTCACGGGGGTCAAAGGTCAAGGTCAAAAGGTCACGAACCAAGGTCAAAAGGTCACGGGACAAGGTCATAAGGTCACTTATCAAGGTCAAAAGGTCCCGTTTCAAGGTCAAAAGTTCACAGGGTCAAAGTTCAAGGTCAAAAGGTCACTTATCAAGGTCAAACGGTCACGGGGTCAAAAATCAAGGTCAAAAGGTCACTGGTAAAGGTCAAAAGGTCACTGGTCAAAAGCAAACGGTCACAGGATGAAAGTTCAAGGTCAAAAGGTCACTGGTCAGGGTCAAAAGGTCACTGCTGAAGGTAAAAAAGACACAGGGGTTAAAGGTAAAGGTCAAAAGGTCACGGTACAAGGTGAAAAGGTCACGGGACAAGGTCAAAAGGTCACGGGGCAACTGCATAAGGCCAAAAGTTCACCTGTCAAGGTCAAACGGTCACAGGATCAAAGTTCAAGGTCAAAAGGTCACGGGTCAATGTTCAAGGTCAAAAGGTCACTGGTCAAGGTCAAAAGGTCACGAGTCAATGTAGAAAGGTCACGGGGGTCAAAGGTCTAGGTAAAACAGTACCAGGATCAAAGTTCAAGGTCAAAAGGTCACTAGTCAAGGTCAAAAGGTCACGTTTCAAGGTCATAAGGACACGGGGGTCAAAAATCAAGGTCAAAAGGTCACGAACCAAGGTCAAAAGGTCACGGGACAAGGTCAGAAGGTCACGGGGCAACTGCATAAGGCCAAAAGGTCACCTGTCAAGGTCAAAAGGTCACTGCTCAAGGTCAAAAGGTCACGTATCAATTCAAAAGGTCACGGGGCAATTGCATAAGGTCAAGGGTCACTGGTAAAGGTCAGAAGGTCACTGGTCAAAATCAAACGGTCACACGAACAACGTTCAAGGTCAAAAGGTCACTGCTCAAGGTCAAAAGGTCCCATTTCAAGGTCAAATGGTCACGGGGGTGTCAAATGTCAAGGTCAAAAGGTCACGAACCAAGGTCAAAAGGTCACGGGGTCAAAAATGGAGGTCAAAAGGTCACAAACCAAGGTCAAAAGGTCACGGGACAAGGTGAAAAGGTCACGGGGCAACTGCATAAGGCCAAAAGGTCACCTGTCAAGGTCAAAAGGTCACGGCTCAAGGTCAAAAGGTCACGGTTCAAGGTCATAAGGTCACGGGGGTCAAAGGTCAAGGTCAAAAGGTCACGAATCAAGGTCAAAAGGTCACGGGACAAGGTCATAAGGTCACTTATCAAGGTCAAAAGGTCCCGTTTCAAGGTCAAAAGTTCACAGGGTCAAAGTTCAAGGTCAAAAGGTCACTTATCAAGGTCAAACGGTCACGGGGTCAAAAATCAAGGTCAAAAGGTCACTGGTAAAGGTCAAAAGGTCACTGGTCAAAAGCAAACGGTCACAGGATCAAAGTTCAAGGTCAAAAGGTCACTGGTCAGGGTCAAAAGGTCACTGCTGAAGGTAAAAAAGACACAGGGGTTAAAGGTAAAGGTCAAAAGGTCACGGTACAAGGTGAAAAGGTCACGGGACAAGGTCAAAAGGTCACGGGGCAACTGCATAAGGCCAAAAGTTCACCTGTCAAGGTCAAACGGTCACAGGATCAAAGTTCAAGGTCAAAAGGTCACGGGTCAATGTTCAAGGTCAAAAGGTCACTGGTCAAGGTCAAAAGGTCACGAGTCAATGTAGAAAGGTCACGGGGGTCAAAGGTCTAGGTAAAACAGTACCAGGATCAAAGTTCAAGGTCAAAAGGTCACTAGTCAAGGTCAAAAGGTCACGTTTCAAGGTCATAAGGACACGGGGGTCAAAAATCAAGGTCAAAAGGTCACGAACCAAGGTCAAAAGGTCACGGGACAAGGTCAGAAGGTCACGGGGCAACTGCATAAGGCCAAAAGGTCACCTGTCAAGGTCAAAAGGTCACTGCTCAAGGTCAAAAGGTCACGTATCAATTCAAAAGGTCACGGGGCAATTGCATAAGGTCAAAAGCTCACTGGTCAAAATCAAACGGTCACAGGATCAAAGTTCAAGGTCATAAGGTGATGGGGGTCAAAAATCAGGGTCATAAGGTCACCGCTCAAGGTCAAAAGGTCACGGGACAAGGTCATAAGGTCACGGGGTAAAGGTCAAGGTCAAAAGGTCACGAACCAAGGTCAAAAGGTTACGGGGCAATTGCATAAGGTCAAAGGGTCACTGGTAAAGGTCAAAAGGTCACTGGTCAAAATCAAACGGTCACACGAACAATGTTCAAGGTCAAAAGGTCACTGCTCAAGGTCAAAAGGTCCCGTTTCAAGGTCAAATGGTCACGGGGGTGTCAAATGTCAAGGTCAAAAGGTCACGAACCAAGGTCAAAAGGTCACGGGGGTCAAAAATCGAGGTCAAAGGGTCACAAACCAAGTTTAAAAGGTCACGGGACAAGGTGAAAAGGTCACGGGGCAACTGCATAAGGCCAAAAGGTCACCTGTCAAGGTCAAAAGGTCACTGCTCAAGGTCAAAAGGTCACGGTTCAAGGTCATAAGGTCACTGGGTCAAAGGTCAAGGTCAAAAGGTCACGAACCAAGGTCGAAAGGTCACGGGACAAGGTCATAAGGTCACTTATCAAGGTCAAAAGGTCCCGTTTCAAGGTCAAAAGTTCACAGGGTCAAAGTTCAAGGTCAAAAGGTCACTTATCAAGGTCAAACGGTCACGGGGTCAAAAATCAAGGTCAAAAGGTCACCGGTAAAGGTCAAAAGGTCACTGGTCAGGGTCAAAAGGTCACTGCTGAAGGTAAAAAAGACACAGGGGTTAAAGGTAAAGGTCAAAAGGTCACGGTACAAGGTGAAAAGGTCACGGGACAAGGTCAAAAGGTCACGGGGCAACTGCATAAGGCCAAAAGGTCACCTGTCAAGGTCAAACGGTCACAGGATCAAAGTTCAAGGTCAAAAGGTCACGGGTCAAAGTTCAAGGTCAAAAGGTCACTGGTCAAGGTCGAAAGGTCACGAGTCAATGTAGAAAGGTCACGGGGGTCAAAGGTCTAGGTAAAACAGTACCAGGATCAAAGTTCAAGGTCAAAAGGTCACTAGTCAAGGTCAAAAGGTCACGTTTCAAGGTCATAAGGACACGGGGGTCAAAAATCAAGGTCAAAAGGTCACGAACCAAGGTCAAAAGGTCACGGGACAAGGTCAGAAGGTCACGGGGCAACTGCATAAGGCCAAAAGGTCACCTGTCAAGGTCAAAAGGTCACTGCTCAAGGTCAAAAGGTCACGTATCAATTCAAAAGGTCACGGGGCAATTGCATAAGGTCAAAAGCTCACTGGTCAAAATCAAACGGTCACAGGATCAAAGTTCAAGGTCATAAGGTCATGGGGGGTCAAAAATCAAGGTCAAAAGGTCACCGCTCAAGGGCAAAAGGTCACGAACCAAGGTCAAAAGGTCACGGGGCAATTGCATAAGGTCAAGGGTCACTGGTAAAGGTCAGAAGGTCACTGGTCAAAATCAAACGGTCACACGAACAACGTTCAAGGTCAAAAGGTCACTGCTCAAGGTCAAAAGGTCCCGTTTCAAGGTCAAACGGTCACGGGGGTGTCAAATGTCAAGGTCAAAAGGTCACGAACCAAGGTCAAAAGGTCACGGGGGTCAAAAATCGAGGTCAAAAGGTCACAAACCAAGGTCAAAAGGTCACGGGACAAGGTGAAATGGTCACGGGGCAACTGCATAAGGCCAAAAGGTCACCTGTCAAGGTCAAAAGGTCACTGCTCAAGGTCAAAAGGTCACGGTTCAAGGTCATAAGGTCACGGGGTCAAAGGTCAAGGTCAAAAGGTCACGAATCAAGGTCAAAAGGTCACGGGACAAGGTCATAAGGTCACTTATCAAGGTCAAAAGGTCCCGTTTCAAGGTCAAAAGTTCACAGGGTCAAAGTTCAAGGTCAAAAGGTCACTTATCAAGGTCAAACGGTCACGGGGTCAAAAATCAAGGTCAAAAGGTCACTGGTAAAGGTCAAAAGGTCACTGGTCAAAAGCAAACGGTCACAGGATGAAAGTTCAAGGTCAAAAGGTCACTGGTCAGGGTCAAAAGGTCACTGCTGAAGGTAAAAAAGACACAGGGGTTAAAGGTAAAGGTCAAAAGGTCACGGGACAAGGTGAAAAGGTCACGGGACAAGGTCAAAAGGTCACGGGGCAACTGCATAAGGCCAAAAGTTCACCTGTCAAGGTCAAACGGTCACAGGATCAAAGTTCAAGGTCAAAAGGTCACGGGTCAATGTTCAAGGTCAAAAGGTCACTGGTCAAGGTCAAAAGGTCACGAGTCAATGTAGAAAGGTCACGGGGGTCAAAGGTCTAGGTAAAACAGTACCAGGATCAAAGTTCAAGGTCAAAAGGTCACTAGTCAAGGTCAAAAGGTCACGTTTCAAGGTCATAAGGACACGGGGGTCAAAAATCAAGGTCAAAAGGTCACGAACCAAGGTCAAAAGGTCACGGGACAAGGTCAGAAGGTCACGGGGCAACTGCATAAGGCCAAAAGGTCACCTGTCAAGGTCAAAAGGTCACTGCTCAAGGTCAAAAGGTCACGTATCAATTCAAAAGGTCACGGGGCAATTGCATAAGGTCAAAAGCTCACTGGTCAAAATCAAACGGTCACAGGATCAAAGTTCAAGGTCATAAGGTCATGGGGGGTCAAAAATCAAGGTCAAAAGGTCACCGCTCAAGGGCAAAAGGTCACGAACCAAGGTCAAAAGGTCACGGGGCAATTGCATAAGGTCAAGGGTCACTGGTAAAGGTCAGAAGGTCACTGGTCAAAATCAAACGGTCACACGAACAACGTTCAAGGTCAAAAGGTCACTGCTCAAGGTCAAAAGGTCCCATTTCAAGGTCAAACGGTCACGGGGTGTCAAATGTCAAGGTCAAAAGGTCACGAACCAAGGTCAAAAGGTCACGGGGGTCAAAAATCGAGGTCAAAAGGTCACAAACCAAGGTCAAAAGGTCACGGGACAAGGTGAAAAGGTCACGGGGCAACGGCATAAGGCCAAAAGGTCACCTGTCAAGGTCAAAAGGTCACGGCTCAAGGTCAAAAGGTCACGGTTCAAGGTCATAAGGTCACGGGGGTCAAAGGTCAAGGTCAAAAGGTCACGAACCAAGGTCAAAAGTTCACGGGACACGGTCATAAGGTCACTTATCAAGGTCAAAAGGTCCCGTTTCAAGGTCAAAAGTTCACAGGGTCAAAGTTCAAGGTCAAAAGGTCACTTATCAAGGTCAAACGGTCACGGGGTCAAAAATCAAGGTCAAAAGGTCACCGGTAAAGGTCAAAAGGTCACTGGTCAAAAGCAAACGGTCACAGGATCAAAGTTCAAGGTCAAAAGGTCACTGGTCAGGGTCAAAAGGTCACTGCTGAAGGTAAAAAAGACACAGGGGTTAAAGGTAAAGGTCAAAAGGTCACGGTACAAGGTGAAAAGGTCACGGGACAAGGTCAAAAGGTCACGGGGCAACTGCATAAGGCCAAAAGGTCACCTGTCAAGGTCAAACGGTCACAGGATCAAAGTTCAAGGTCAAAAGGTCACGGGTCAAAGTTCAAGGTCAAAAGGTCACTGGTCAAGGTCAAAAGGTCACGAGTCAATGTAGAAAGGTCACGGGGGTCAAAGGTCTAGGTAAAACAGTACCAGGATCAAAGTTCAAGGTCAAAAGGTCACTGGTCAAGGTCAAAAGGTCACGTTTCAAGGTCATAAGGACACGGGGGTCAAAAATCAAGGTCAAAAGGTCACGAACCAAGGTCAGAAGGTCACGGGACAAGGTCAGAAGGTCACGGGGCAACTGCATAAGGCCAAAAGGTCACCTGTCAAGGTCAAAAGGTCACTGCTCAAGGTCAAAAGGTCACGTATCAATTCAAAAGGTCACGGGGCAATTGCATAAGGTCAAAAGCTCACTGGTCAAAATCAAACGGTCACAGGATCAAAGTTCAAGGTCATAAGGTCATGGGGGTCAAAAATCAGGGTCATAAGGTCACCGCTCAAGGTCAAAAGGTCACGGGACAAGGTCATAAGGTCACGGGGTAAAGGTCAAGGTCAAAAGGTCACGAACCAAGGTCAAAAGGTCACGGGGCAATTGCATAAGGTCAAAGGGTCACTGGTAAAGGTCAAAAGGTCACTGGTCAAAATCAAACGGTCACACGAACAACGTTCAAGGTCAAAAGGTCACTGCTCAAGGTCAAAAGGTCCCGTTTCAAGGTCAAACGGTCACGGGGGTGTCAAATGTCAAGGTCAAAAGGTCACGAACCAAGGTCAAAAGGTCACAGGGGTCAAAAATCGAGGTCAAAAGGTCACAAACCAAGGTCAAAAGGTCACGGGACAAGGTGAAATGGTCACGGGGCAACTGCATAAGGCCAAAAGGTCACCTGTCAAGGTCAAAAGGTCACTGCTCAAGGGCAAAAGGTCACGGTTCAAGGTCATAAGGTCACGGGGGTCAAAGGTCAAGGTCAAAAGGTCACGAACCAAGGTCAAAAGTTCACGGGACAAGGTCATAAGGTCACTTATCAAGGTCAAAAGGTCCCGTTTCAAGGTCAAAAGTTCACAGGGTCAAAGTTCAAGGTCAAAAGGTCACTTATCAAGGTCAAACGGTCACGGGGTCAAAAATCAAGGTCAAAAGGTCACCGGTAAAGGTCAAAAGGTCACTGGTCAAAAGCAAACGGTCACAGGATGAAAGTTCAAGGTCAAAAGGTCACTGGTCAGGGTCAAAAGGTCACTGCTGAAGGTAAAAAAGACACAGGGGTTAAAGGTAAAGGTCAAAAGGTCACGGTACAAGGTGAAAAGGTCACGGGACAAGGTCAAAAGGTCACGGGGCAACTGCATAAGGCCAAAAGGTCACCTGTCAAGGTCAAACGGTCACAGGATCAAAGTTCAAGGTCAAAAGGTCACGGGTCAAAGTTCAAGGTCAAAAGGTCACTGGTCAAGGTCAAAAGGTCACGAGTCAATGTAGAAAGGTCACGGGGGTCAAAGGTCTAGGTAAAACAGTACCAGGATCAAAGTTCAAGGTCAAAAGGTCACTAGTCAAGGTCAAAAGGTCACATTTCAAGGTCATAAGGACACGGGGGTCAAAAATCAAGGTCAAAAGGTCACGAACCAAGGTCAAAAGGTCACGGGACAAGGTCAGAAGGTCACGGGGCAACTGCATAAGGCCAAAAGGTCACCTGTCAAGGTCAAAAGGTCACTGCTCAAGGTCAAAAGGTCACGTATCAATTCAAAAGGTCACGGGGCAATTGCATAAGGTCAAAAGCTCACTGGTCAAAATCAAACGGTCACAGGATCAAAGTTCAAGGTCATAAGGTCATGGGGGTCAAAAATCAAGGTCAAAAGGTCACCGCTCAAGGTCAAAAGGTCACGGGACAAGGTCATAAGGTCATGGGGTAAAGGTCAAGGTCAAAAGGTCACGGGGCAATTGCATAAGGTCAAAGGGTCACTGGTAAAGGTCAAAAAGTCACTGGTCAAAATCAAACGGTCACACGAACAACGTTCAAGGTCAAAAGGTCACTGCTCAAGGTCAAAAGGTCCCGTTTCAAGGTCAAACGGTCACGGGGGTGTCAAATGTCAAGGTCAAAACGTCACGGGACAAGGTCATAAGGTCATGGGGTAAAGGTCAAGGTCAGAAGGTCACGGGGCAACTGCATAAGGCCAAAAGGTCACCTGTCAAGGTCAAAAGGTCACTGCTCAAGGTCAAAAGGTCACGGTTCAAGGTCATAAGGTCACGGGGGTCAAAGGTCAAGGTCAAAAGGTCACGAACCAAGGTCAAAAGGTCACGGGACAATGTCATAAGGTCACTTATCAAGGTCAAAAGGTCCCGTTTCAAGGTCAAAAGTTCACAGGGTCAAAGTTCAAGGTCAAAAGGTCACTTATCAAGGTCAAACGGTCACGGGGTCAAAAATCAAGGTCAAAAGGTCACTGGTCAAAAGCAAACGGTCACAGGATCAAAGTTCAAGGTCAAAAGGTCACTGGTCAGGGTCAAAAGGTCACTGCTGAAGGTAAAAAAGACACAGGGGTTAAAGGTAAAGGTCAAAAGGTCACGGTACAAGGTGAAAAGGTCACGGGACAAGGTCAAAAGGTCACGGGGCAACTGCATAAGGCCAAAGGGTCACTGGTAAAGGTCAAAAGGTCACTGGTCAAAATCAAACGGTCACACGAACAACGTTCAAGGTCAAAAGGTCACTGCTCAAGGTCAAAAGGTCCCATTTCAAGGTCAAACGGTCACGGGGGTCAAATGTCAAGGTCAAAAGGTAACGAACCAAGGTCAAAAGGTCACGGGGGTCAAAAATCGAGGTCAAAATGTCACAAACCAAGGTCAAAAGGTCACGGGACAAGGTGAAAAGGTCACGGGGCAACTGCATAAGGCCAAAAGGTCACCTGTCAAGGTCAAAAGGTCACGGCTCAAGGTCAAAAGGTCACGGTTCAAGGTCATAAGGTCACGGGGGTCAAAGGTCAAGGTCAAAAGGTCACGAACCAAGGTCAAAATGTCACGAGAAAAAGTCATAAGGTCACTTATCAAGGTCAAAAGGTCACTTATCAAGGTCAAACGGTCACGGGGTCAAAAATCAAGGTCAAAAGGTCACTTATCAAGGTCAAACGGTCACGGGGTCAAAAATCAAGGTCAAAAGGTCACTGGTAAAGGTCAAAAGGTCACTACTGAAGGTAAAAAAGACACAGGGGTTAAAGGTAAAGGTCAAAAGGTCACGGGACAAGGTGAAAAGGTCACGGGACAAGGTCAAAAGGTCACGGGGCAACTGCATAAGGCCAAAAGGTCACCTGTCAAGGTCAAACGGTCACAGGATCAAAGTTCAAGGTCAAAAGGTCACGGGTCAAAGTTCAAGGTCAAAAGGTCACTGGTCAAGGTCAAAAGGTCACGAGTCAATGTAGAAAGGTCACGGGGGTCAAAGGTCTAGGTAAAACAGTACCAGGATCAAAGTTCAAGGTCAAAAGGTCACTAGTCAAGGTCAAAAGGTCACGTTTCAAGGTCATAAGGACACGGGGGTCAAAAATCAAGGTCAAAAGGTCACGAACCAAGGTCAAAAGGTCACGGGACAAGGTCAGAAGGTCACGGGGCAACTGCATAAGGCCAAAAGGTCACCTGTCAAGGTCAAAAGGTCACTGCTCAAGGTCAAAAGGTCACGTATCAATTCAAAAGGTCACGGGGCAATTGCATAAGGTCAAGGGTCACTGGTAAAGGTCAGAAGGTCACTGGTCAAAATCAAACGGTCACACGAACAACGTTCAAGGTCAAAAGGTCACTGCTCAAGGTCAAAAGGTCCCATTTCAAGGTCAAATGGTCACGGGGGTGTCAAATGTCAAGGTCAAAAGGTCACGAACCAAGGTCAAAAGGTCACGGGTCAAAAATGGAGGTCAAAAGGTCACAAACCAAGGTCAAAAGGTCACGGGACAAGGTGAAAAGGTCACGGGGCAACTGCATAAGGCCAAAAGGTCACCTGTCAAGGTCAAAAGGTCACGGCTCAAGGTCAAAAGGTCACGGTTCAAGGTCATAAGGTCACGGGGGTCAAAGGTCAAGGTCAAAAGGTCACGAACCAAGGTCAAAAGGTCACGGGACAAGGTCATAAGGTCACTTATCAAGGTCAAAAGGTCCCGTTTCAAGGTCAAAAGTTCACAGGGTCAAAGTTCAAGGTCAAAAGGTCACTTATCAAGGTCAAACGGTCACGGGGTCAAAAATCAAGGTCAAAAGGTCACTGGTAAAGGTCAAAAGGTCACTGGTCAAAAGCAAACGGTCACAGGATGAAAGTTCAAGGTCAAAAGGTCACTGGTCAGGGTCAAAAGGTCACTGCTGAAGGTAAAAAAGACACAGGGGTTAAAGGTAAAGGTCAAAAGGTCACGGGACTAGGTCAAAAGGTCACGGGACAAGGTCAAAAGGTCACGGGGCAACTGCATAAGGCCAAAAGGTCACCTGTCAAGGTCAAACGGTCACAGGATCAAAGTTCAAGGTCAAAAGGTCACGGGTCAAAGTTCAAGGTCAAAAGGTCACTGGTCAAGGTCAAAAGGTCACGAGTCAATGTAGAAAGGTCACGGGGGTCAAAGGTCTAGGTAAAACAGTACCAGGATCAAAGTTCAAGGTCAAAAGGTCACTAGTCAAGGTCAAAAGGTCACGTTTCAAGGTCATAAGGACACGGGGGTCAAAAATCAAGGTCAAAAGGTCACGAACCAAGGTCAAAAGGTCACGGGACAAGGTCAGAAGGTCACGGGGCAACTGCATAAGGCCAAAAGGTCACCTGTCAAGGTCAAAAGGTCACTGCTCAAGGTCAAAAGGTCACGTATCAATTCAAAAGGTCACGGGGCAATTGCATAAGGTCAAAAGCTCACTGGTCAAAATCAAACGGTCACAGGATCAAAGTTCAAGTTCATAAGGTCATGGGGGGTCAAAAATCAAGGTCAAAAGGTCACCGCTCAAGGGCAAAAGGTCACGAAC
The DNA here is from genome assembly GCA_020800305.1 of Porphyrio hochstetteri. Lineage (NCBI taxonomy): Eukaryota > Metazoa > Chordata > Aves > Gruiformes > Rallidae > Porphyrio > Porphyrio hochstetteri. Next base: position 141,458 of record CM036908.1, read on the forward strand.
CAAGGTCAAAAGGTCACGGGGCAATTGCATAAGGTCAAGGGTCACTGGTAAAGGTCAGAAGGTCACTGGTCAAAATCAAACGGTCACACGAACAACGTTCAAGGTCAAAAGGTCACTGCTCAAGGTCAAAAGGTCCCATTTCAAGGTCAAACGGTCACGGGGTGTCAAATGTCAAGGTCAAAAGGTCACGAACCAAGGTCAAAAGGTCACGGGGTCAAAAATCGAGGTCAAAAGGTCACAAACCAAGGTCAAAAGGTCACGGGACAAGGTGAAATGGTCACGGGGCAACTGCATAAGGCCAAAAGGTCACCTGTCAAGGTCAAAAGGTCACTGCTCAAGGTCAAAAGGTCACGGTTCAAGGTCATAAGGTCACGGGGGTCAAAGGTCAAGGTCAAAAGGTCACGAATCAAGGTCAAAAGGTCACGGGACAAGGTCATAAGGTCACTTATCAAGGTCAAAAGGTCCCGTTTCAAGGTCAAAAGTTCACAGGGTCAAAGTTCAAGGTCAAAAGGTCACTTATCAAGGTCAAACGGTCACGGGGTCAAAAATCAAGGTCAAAAGGTCACTGGTAAAGGTCAAAAGGTCACTGGTCAAAAGCAAACGGTCACAGGATCAAAGTTCAAGGTCAAAAGGTCACTGGTCAGGGTCAAAAGGTCACTGCTGAAGGTAAAAAAGACACAGGGGTTAAAGGTAAAGGTCAAAAGGTCACGGTACAAGGTGAAAAGGTCACGGGACAAGGTCAAAAGGTCACGGGGCAACTGCATAAGGCCAAAAGTTCACCTGTCAAGGTCAAACGGTCACAGGATCAAAGTTCAAGGTCAAAAGGTCACGGGTCAATGTTCAAGGTCAAAAGGTCACTGGTCAAGGTCAAAAGGTCACGAGTCAATGTAGAAAGGTCACGGGGGTCAAAGGTCTAGGTAAAACAGTACCAGGATCAAAGTTCAAGGTCAAAAGGTCACTAGTCAAGGTCAAAAGGTCACATTTCAAGGTCATAAGGACACAGGGGTCAAAAATCAAGGTCAAAAGGTCACGAACCAAGGTCAAAAGGTCACGGGACAAGGTCAGAAGGTCACGGGGCAACTGCATAAGGCCAAAAGGTCACCTGTCAAGGTCAAAAGGTCACTGCTCAAGGTCAAAAGGTCACGTATCAATTCAAAAGGTCACGGGGCAATTGCATAAGGTCAAAAGCTCACTGGTCAAAATCAAACGGTCACAGGATCAAAGTTCAAGGTCATAAGGTGATGGGGGTCAAAAATCAGGGTCATAAGGTCACCGCTCAAGGTCAAAAGGTCACGGGACAAGGTCATAAGGTCACGGGGTAAAGGTCAAGGTCAAAAGGTCACGAACCAAGGTCAAAAGGTTACGGGGCAATTGCATAAGGTCAAAGGGTCACTGGTAAAGGTCAAAAGGTCACTGGTCAAAATCAAACGGTCACACGAACAATGTTCAAGGTCAAAAGGTCACTGCTCAAGGTCAAAAGGTCCCGTTTCAAGGTCAAACGGTCACGGGGGTGTCAAATGTCAAGGTCAAAAGGTCACGTTTCAAGGTCAAAAGGTCACGGGGGTCAAAAATCGAGGTCAAAGGGTCACAAACCAAGTTCAAAAGGTCACGGGACAAGGTGAAAAGGTCACGGGGCAACTGCATAAGGCCAAAAGGTCACCTGTCAAGGTCAAAAGGTCACTGCTCAAGGTCAAAAGGTCACGGTTCAAGGTCATAAGGTCACTGGGTCAAAGGTCAAGGTCAAAAGGTCACGAACCAAGGTCAAAAGGTCACGGGACAAGGTCATAAGGTCACTTATCAAGGTCAAAAGGTCCCGTTTCAAGGTCAAACGGTCACGGGGTGTCAAATGTCAAGGTCAAAAGGTCACGAACCAAGGTCAAAAGGTCACGGGGGTCAAAAATCGAGGTCAAAAGGTCACAAACCAAGGTCAAAAGGTCACGGGACAAGGTGAAAAGGTCACGGGGCAACTGCATAAGGCCAAAAGGTCACCTGTCAAGGTCAAAAGGTCACGGCTCAAGGTCAAAAGGTCACGGTTCAAGGTCATAAGGTCACGGGGTCAAAGGTCAAGGTCAAAAGGTCACGAATCAAGGTCAAAAGTTCACAGGGTCAAAGTTCAAGGTCAAAAGGTCACTTATCAAGGTCAAACGGTCACGGGGTCAAAAATCAAGGTCAAAAGGTCACCGGTAAAGGTCAAAAGGTCACTGCTGAAGGTAAAAAAGACACAGGGGTTAAAGGTAAAGGTCAAAAGGTCACGGTACAAGGTGAAAAGGTCACGGGACAAGGTCAAAAGGTCACGGGGCAACTGCATAAGGCCAAAAGGTCACCTGTCAAGGTCAAACGGTCACAGGATCAAAGTTCAAGGTCAAAAGGTCACGGGTCAAAGTTCAAGGTCAAAAGGTCACTGGTCAAGGTCAAAAGGTCACGAGTCAATGTAGAAAGGTCACGGGGGTCAAAGGTCTAGGTAAAACAGTACCAGGATCAAAGTTCAAGGTCAAAAGGTCACTAGTCAAGGTCAAAAGGTCATGTTTCAAGGTCATAAGGACACGGGGGTCAAAAATCAAGGTCAAAAGGTCACGAACCAAGGTCAAAAGGTCACGGGACAAGGTCAGAAGGTCACGGGGCAACAGCATAAGGCCAAAAGGTCACCTGTCAAGGTCAAAAGGTCACTGCTCAAGGTCAAAAGGTCACGTATCAATTCAAAAGGTCACGGGGCAATTGCATAAGGTCAAAAGCTCACTGGTCAAAATCAAACGGTCACAGGATCAAAGTTCAAGGTCATAAGGTCATGGGGGGTCAAAAATCAAGGTCAAAAGGTCACCGCTCAAGGGCAAAAGGTCACGAACCAAGGTCAAAAGGTCACGGGGCAATTGCATAAGGTCAAGGGTCACTGGTAAAGGTCAGAAGGTCACTGGTCAAAATCAAACGGTCACACGAACAACGTTCAAGGTCAAAAGGTCACTGCTCAAGGTCAAAAGGTCCCATTTCAAGGTCAAACGGTCACGGGGTGTCAAATGTCAAGGTCAAAAGGTCACGAACCAAGGTCAAAAGGTCACGGGGGTCAAAAATCGAGGTCAAAAGGTCACAAACCAAGGTCAAAAGGTCACGGGACAAGGTGAAAAGGTCACGGGGCAACGGCATAAGGCCAAAAGGTCACCTGTCAAGGTCAAAAGGTCACGGCTCAAGGTCAAAAGGTCACGGTTCAAGGTCATAAGGTCACGGGGGTCAAAGGTCAAGGTCAAAAGGTCACGAACCAAGGTCAAAAGTTCACGGGACAAGGTCATAAGGTCACTTATCAAGGTCAAAAGGTCCCGTTTCAAGGTCAAAAGTTCACAGGGTCAAAGTTCAAGGTCAAAAGGTCACTTATCAAGGTCAAACGGTCACGGGGTCAAAAATCAAGGTCAAAAGGTCACCGGTAAAGGTCAAAAGGTCACTGGTCAAAAGCAAACGGTCACAGGATCAAAGTTCAAGGTCAAAAGGTCACTGGTCAGGGTCAAAAGGTCACTGCTGAAGGTAAAAAAGACACAGGGGTTAAAGGTAAAGGTCAAAAGGTCACGGTACAAGGTGAAAAGGTCACGGGACAAGGTCAAAAGGTCACGGGGCAACTGCATAAGGCCAAAAGGTCACCTGTCAAGGTCAAACGGTCACAGGATCAAAGTTCAAGGTCAAAAGGTCACGGGTCAAAGTTCAAGGTCAAAAGGTCACTGGTCAAGGTCAAAAGGTCACGAGTCAATGTAGAAAGGTCACGGGGGTCAAAGGTCTAGGTAAAACAGTACCAGGATCAAAGTTCAAGGTCAAAAGGTCACTGGTCAAGGTCAAAAGGTCACGTTTCAAGGTCATAAGGACACGGGGGTCAAAAATCAAGGTCAAAAGGTCACGAACCAAGGTCAGAAGGTCACGGGACAAGGTCAGAAGGTCACGGGGCAACTGCATAAGGCCAAAAGGTCACCTGTCAAGGTCAAAAGGTCACTGCTCAAGGTCAAAAGGTCACGTATCAATTCAAAAGGTCACGGGGCAATTGCATAAGGTCAAAAGCTCACTGGTCAAAATCAAACGGTCACAGGATCAAAGTTCAAGGTCATAAGGTGATGGGGGTCAAAAATCAGGGTCATAAGGTCACCGCTCAAGGTCAAAAGGTCACGGGACAAGGTCATAAGGTCACGGGGTAAAGGTCAAGGTCAAAAGGTCACGAACCAAGGTCAAAAGGTCACGGGGCAATTGCATAAGGTCAAAGGGTCACTGGTAAAGGTCAAAAGGTCACTGGTCAAAATCAAACGGTCACACGAACAACGTTCAAGGTCAAAAGGTCACTGCTCAAGGTCAAAAGGTCCCGTTTCAAGGTCAAACGGTCACGGGGGTGTCAAATGTCAAGGTCAAAAGGTCACGAACCAAGGTCAAAAGGTCACAGGGGTCAAAAATCGAGGTCAAAAGGTCACAAACCAAGGTCAAAAGGTCACGGGACAAGGTGAAATGGTCACGGGGCAACTGCATAAGGCCAAAAGGTCACCTGTCAAGGTCAAAAGGTCACTGCTCAAGGGCAAAAGGTCACGGTTCAAGGTCATAAGGTCACGGGGGTCAAAGGTCAAGGTCAAAAGGTCACGAACCAAGGTCAAAAGTTCACGGGACAAGGTCATAAGGTCACTTATCAAGGTCAAAAGGTCCCGTTTCAAGGTCAAAAGTTCACAGGGTCAAAGTTCAAGGTCAAAAGGTCACTTATCAAGGTCAAACGGTCACGGGGTCAAAAATCAAGGTCAAAAGGTCACCGGTAAAGGTCAAAAGGTCACTGGTCAAGAGCAAACGGTCACAGGATGAAAGTTCAAGGTCAAAAGGTCACTGGTCAGGGTCAAAAGGTCACTGCTGAAGGTAAAAAAGACACAGGGGTTAAAGGTAAAGGTCAAAAGGTCACGGTACAAGGTGAAAAGGTCACGGGACAAGGTCAAAAGGTCACGGGGCAACTGCATAAGGCCAAAAGGTCACCTGTCAAGGTCAAACGGTCACAGGATCAAAGTTCAAGGTCAAAAGGTCACGGGTCAAAGTTCAAGGTCAAAAGGTCACTGGTCAAGGTCAAAAGGTCACATTTCAAGGTCATAAGGACACGGGGGTCAAAAATCAAGGTCAAAAGGTCACGAACCAAGGTCAAAAGGTCACGGGACAAGGTCAGAAGGTCACGGGGCAACTGCATAAGGCCAAAAGGTCACCTGTCAAGGTCAAAAGGTCACTGCTCAAGGTCAAAAGGTCACGTATCAATTCAAAAGGTCACGGGGCAATTGCATAAGGTCAAAAGCTCACTGGTCAAAATCAAACGGTCACAGGATCAAAGTTCAAGGTCATAAGGTCATGGGGGTCAAAAATCAAGGTCAAAAGGTCACCGCTCAAGGTCAAAAGGTCACGGGACAAGGTCATAAGGTCATGGGGTAAAGGTCAAGGTCAAAAGGTCACGGGGCAATTGCATAAGGTCAAAGGGTCACTGGTAAAGGTCAAAAGGTCACTGGTCAAAATCAAACGGTCACACGAACAACGTTCAAGGTCAAAAGGTCACTGCTCAAGGTCAAAAGGTCCCGTTTCAAGGTCAAACGGTCACGGGGGTGTCAAATGTCAAGGTCAAAAGGTCACGGGACAAGGTCATAAGGTCATGGGGTAAAGGTCAAGGTCAGAAGGTCACGGGGCAACTGCATAAGGCCAAAAGGTCACCTGTCAAGGTCAAAAGGTCACTGCTCAAGGTCAAAAGGTCACGGTTCAAGGTCATAAGGTCACGGGGGTCAAAGGTCAAGGTCAAAAGGTCACGAATCAAGGTCAAAAGGTCACGGGACAATGTCATAAGGTCACTTATCAAGGTCAAAAGGTCCCGTTTCAAGGTCAAAAGTTCACAGGGTCAAAGTTCAAGGTCAAAAGGTCACTTATCAAGGTCAAACGGTCACGGGGTCAAAAATCAAGGTCAAAAGGTCACTGGTCAAAAGCAAACGGTCACAGGATCAAAGTTCAAGGTCAAAAGGTCACTGGTCAGGGTCAAAAGGTCACTGCTGAAGGTAAAAAAGACACAGGGGTTAAAGGTAAAGGTCAAAAGGTCACGGTACAAGGTGAAAAGGTCACGGGACAAGGTCAAAAGGTCACGGGGCAATTGCATAAGGTCAAAGGGTCACTGGTAAAGGTCAAAAGGTCACTGGTCAAAATCAAACGGTCACACGAACAACGTTCAAGGTCAAAAGGTCACTGCTCAAGGTCAAAAGGTCCCGTTTCAAGGTCAAACGGTCACGGGGGTGTCAAATGTCAAGGTCAAAAGGTCACGAACCAAGGTCAAAAGGTCACGGGGGTCAAAAATCGAGGTCAAAAGGTCACAAACCAAGGTCAAAAGGTCACGGGACAAGGTGAAAAGGTCACGGGGCAACTGCATAAGGCCAAAAGGTCACCTGTCAAGGTCAAAAGGTCACTGCTCAAGGTCAAAAGGTCCCGTTTCAAGGTCAAACGGTCACGGGGGTGTCAAATGTCAAGGTCAAAAGGTCACGGTACAAGGTCAAAAGGTCACGGGACAAGGTCAGAACATCACGGGGCAACGGCATAAGTCCAAAAGGTCACCTGTCAAGGTCAAACGGTCACAGGATCAAAGTTCAAGGTCAAAAGGTCACGGGTCAAAGTTCAAGGTCAAAAGGTCACTGGTCAAGGTCAAAAGGTCACGAGTCAATGTAGAAAGGTCACGGGGTCAAAGGTCTAGGTAAAACAGTGCCAGGATCAAAGTTCAAGGTCAAAAGGTCACATTTCAAGGTCAAAAGGTCACATTTCAAGGTCAAAAGGTCACGGGTCAAAGTTCAAGGTCAAAAGGTCACTGGTCAGGGTCAAAAGGTCACTGCTCAAGGTAAAAAAGACACAGGGGTTAAAGGTAAAGGTCAAAAGGTCACGGTACAAGGTGAAAAGGTCACGGGACAAGGTCAAAAGGACACGGGGCAACTGCATAAGGCCAAAAGGTCACCTGTCAAGGTCAAACCGTCACGGGGTTCAAATGTCAAGGTCAAAAGGTCACGAGCCAAGGTCAAAAGGTCACGGGGGTCAAAGGTCAAGGCCAAACGGTCACAGGTTCAAAGTTCAAGGTCAAAAGGTCACTGGTCAAGGTCAAAAGGTCACGGGTCATTGTTGAAAGGTCAAAAGGTCACTTATCAAGGTCAAAAGGTCACGGGGCAATTGCATAAGGTCAAAGGGTCACTGGTAAAGGTCAAAAGGTCACTGGTCAAAATCAAACGGTCACACGAACAACGTTCAAGGTCAAAAGGTCACTGCTCAAGGTCAAAAGGTCCCGTTTCAAGGTCAAACGGTCACGGGGGTGTCAAATGTCAAGGTCAAAAGGTCACGAACCAAGGTCAAAAGGTCACGGGGGTCAAAAATCGAGGTCAAAAGGTCACAAACCAAGGTCAAAAGGTCACGAACCAAGGTTAAAAGGTCACGGGGGTCAAAAATCGAGGTCAAAAGGTCACAATCCAAGGTCAAAAGGTCACGGGACAAGGTGAAAAGGTCACGGGGCAACTGCATAAGGCCAAAAGGTCACCTGTCAAGGTCAAAAGGTCACTGCTCAAGGTCAAAAGGTCCCGTTTCAAGGTCAAACGGTCACGGGGGTGTCAAATGTCAAGGTCAAAAGGTCACGTTTCAAGGTCATAAGGACACGGGGGTCAAAAATCAAGGTCAAAAGGTCACGAACCAAGGTCAAAAGGTCACGGGACAAGGTCATAAGGTCACTTATCAAGGTCAAAAGGTCCCGTTTCAAGGTCAAAAGTTCACAGGGTCAAAGTTCAAGATCAAAAGGTCACTTATCAAGGTCAAACGGTCACGGGGTCAAAAATAAAGGTCAAAAGGTCACTGGTAAAGGTCAAAAGGTCACTGGTCAAAAGCAAACGGTCACAGGATGAAAGTTCAAGGTCAAAAGGTCACTGGTCAGGGTCAAAAGGTCACTGCTGAAGGTAAAAAAGACACAGGGGTTAAAGGTAAAGGTCAAAAGGTCACGGTACAAGGTGAAAAGGTCACGGGACAAGGTCAAAAGGTCACGGGGCAACTGCATAAGGCCAAAAGGTCACCTGTCAAGGTCAAACGGTCACAGGATCAAAGTTCAAGGTCAAAAGGTCACGGGTCAAAGTTCAAGGTCAAAAGGTCACTGGTCAAGGTCAAAAGGTCACGAGTCAATGTAGAAAGGTCACGGGGGTCAAAGGTCTAGGTAAAACAGTACCAGGATCAAAGTTCAAGGTCAAAAGGTCACTAGTCAAGGTCAAAAGGTCACGTTTCAAGGTCATAAGGACACGGGGGTCAAAAATCAAGGTCAAAAGGTCACGAACCAAGGTCAAAAGGTCACGGGACAAGGTCAGAAGGTCACGGGGCAACTGCATAAGGCCAAAAGGTCACCTGTCAAGGTCAAAAGGTCACTGCTCAAGGTCAAAAGGTCACGTATCAATTCAAAAGGTCACGGGGCAATTGCATAAGGTCAAGGGTCACTGGTAAAGGTCAGAAGGTCACTGGTCAAAATCAAACGGTCACACGAACAACGTTCAAGGTCAAAAGGTCACTGCTCAAGGTCAAAAGGTCCCATTTCAAGGTCAAATGGTCACGGGGGTGTCAAATGTCAAGGTCAAAAGGTCACGAACCAAGGTCAAAAGGTCACGGGTCAAAAATGGAGGTCAAAAGGTCACAAACCAAGGTCAAAAGGTCACGGGACAAGGTGAAAAGGTCACGGGGCAACTGCATAAGGCCAAAAGGTCACCTGTCAAGGTCAAAAGGTCACGGCTCAAGGTCAAAAGGTCACGGTTCAAGGTCATAAGGTCACGGGGGTCAAAGGTCAAGGTCAAAAGGTCACGAACCAAGGTCAAAAGGTCACGGGACAAGGTCATAAGGTCACTTATCAAGGTCAAAAGGTCCCGTTTCAAGGTCAAAAGTTCACAGGGTCAAAGTTCAAGGTCAAAAGGTCACTTATCAAGGTCAAACGGTCACGGGGTCAAAAATCAAGGTCAAAAGGTCACTGGTAAAGGTCAAAAGGTCACTGGTCAAAAGCAAACGGTCACAGGATGAAAGTTCAAGGTCAAAAGGTCACTGGTCAGGGTCAAAAGGTCACTGCTGAAGGTAAAAAAGACACAGGGGTTAAAGGTAAAGGTCAAAAGGTCACGGTACAAGGTGAAAAGGTCACGGGACAAGGTCAAAAGGTCACGGGGCAACTGCATAAGGCCAAAAGTTCACCTGTCAAGGTCAAACGGTCACAGGATCAAAGTTCAAGGTCAAAAGGTCACGGGTCAATGTTCAAGGTCAAAAGGTCACTGGTCAAGGTCAAAAGGTCACGAGTCAATGTAGAAAGGTCACGGGGGTCAAAGGTCTAGGTAAAACAGTACCAGGATCAAAGTTCAAGGTCAAAAGGTCACTAGTCAAGGTCAAAAGGTCACGTTTCAAGGTCATAAGGACACGGGGGTCAAAAATCAAGGTCAAAAGGTCACGAACCAAGGTCAAAAGGTCACGGGACAAGGTCAGAAGGTCACGGGGCAACTGCATAAGGCCAAAAGGTCACCTGTCAAGGTCAAAAGGTCACTGCTCAAGGTCAAAAGGTCACGTATCAATTCAAAAGGTCACGGGGCAATTGCATAAGGTCAAGGGTCACTGGTAAAGGTCAGAAGGTCACTGGTCAAAATCAAACGGTCACACGAACAACGTTCAAGGTCAAAAGGTCACTGCTCAAGGTCAAAAGGTCCCATTTCAAGGTCAAATGGTCACGGGGGTGTCAAATGTCAAGGTCAAAAGGTCACGAACCAAGGTCAAAAGGTCACGGGGTCAAAAATGGAGGTCAAAAGGTCACAAACCAAGGTCAAAAGGTCACGGGACAAGGTGAAAAGGTCACGGGGCAACTGCATAAGGCCAAAAGGTCACCTGTCAAGGTCAAAAGGTCACGGCTCAAGGTCAAAAGGTCACGGTTCAAGGTCATAAGGTCACGGGGGTCAAAGGTCAAGGTCAAAAGGTCACGAATCAAGGTCAAAAGGTCACGGGACAAGGTCATAAGGTCACTTATCAAGGTCAAAAGGTCCCGTTTCAAGGTCAAAAGTTCACAGGGTCAAAGTTCAAGGTCAAAAGGTCACTTATCAAGGTCAAACGGTCACGGGGTCAAAAATCAAGGTCAAAAGGTCACTGGTAAAGGTCAAAAGGTCACTGGTCAAAAGCAAACGGTCACAGGATCAAAGTTCAAGGTCAAAAGGTCACTGGTCAGGGTCAAAAGGTCACTGCTGAAGGTAAAAAAGACACAGGGGTTAAAGGTAAAGGTCAAAAGGTCACGGTACAAGGTGAAAAGGTCACGGGACAAGGTCAAAAGGTCACGGGGCAACTGCATAAGGCCAAAAGTTCACCTGTCAAGGTCAAACGGTCACAGGATCAAAGTTCAAGGTCAAAAGGTCACGGGTCAATGTTCAAGGTCAAAAGGTCACTGGTCAAGGTCAAAAGGTCACGAGTCAATGTAGAAAGGTCACGGGGGTCAAAGGTCTAGGTAAAACAGTACCAGGATCAAAGTTCAAGGTCAAAAGGTCACTAGTCAAGGTCAAAAGGTCACGTTTCAAGGTCATAAGGACACGGGGGTCAAAAATCAAGGTCAAAAGGTCACGAACCAAGGTCAAAAGGTCACGGGACAAGGTCAGAAGGTCACGGGGCAACTGCATAAGGCCAAAAGGTCACCTGTCAAGGTCAAAAGGTCACTGCTCAAGGTCAAAAGGTCACGTATCAATTCAAAAGGTCACGGGGCAATTGCATAAGGTCAAAAGCTCACTGGTCAAAATCAAACGGTCACAGGATCAAAGTTCAAGGTCATAAGGTGATGGGGGTCAAAAATCAGGGTCATAAGGTCACCGCTCAAGGTCAAAAGGTCACGGGACAAGGTCATAAGGTCACGGGGTAAAGGTCAAGGTCAAAAGGTCACGAACCAAGGTCAAAAGGTTACGGGGCAATTGCATAAGGTCAAAGGGTCACTGGTAAAGGTCAAAAGGTCACTGGTCAAAATCAAACGGTCACACGAACAATGTTCAAGGTCAAAAGGTCACTGCTCAAGGTCAAAAGGTCCCGTTTCAAGGTCAAATGGTCACGGGGGTGTCAAATGTCAAGGTCAAAAGGTCACGAACCAAGGTCAAAAGGTCACGGGGGTCAAAAATCGAGGTCAAAGGGTCACAAACCAAGTTTAAAAGGTCACGGGACAAGGTGAAAAGGTCACGGGGCAACTGCATAAGGCCAAAAGGTCACCTGTCAAGGTCAAAAGGTCACTGCTCAAGGTCAAAAGGTCACGGTTCAAGGTCATAAGGTCACTGGGTCAAAGGTCAAGGTCAAAAGGTCACGAACCAAGGTCGAAAGGTCACGGGACAAGGTCATAAGGTCACTTATCAAGGTCAAAAGGTCCCGTTTCAAGGTCAAAAGTTCACAGGGTCAAAGTTCAAGGTCAAAAGGTCACTTATCAAGGTCAAACGGTCACGGGGTCAAAAATCAAGGTCAAAAGGTCACCGGTAAAGGTCAAAAGGTCACTGGTCAGGGTCAAAAGGTCACTGCTGAAGGTAAAAAAGACACAGGGGTTAAAGGTAAAGGTCAAAAGGTCACGGTACAAGGTGAAAAGGTCACGGGACAAGGTCAAAAGGTCACGGGGCAACTGCATAAGGCCAAAAGGTCACCTGTCAAGGTCAAACGGTCACAGGATCAAAGTTCAAGGTCAAAAGGTCACGGGTCAAAGTTCAAGGTCAAAAGGTCACTGGTCAAGGTCGAAAGGTCACGAGTCAATGTAGAAAGGTCACGGGGGTCAAAGGTCTAGGTAAAACAGTACCAGGATCAAAGTTCAAGGTCAAAAGGTCACTAGTCAAGGTCAAAAGGTCACGTTTCAAGGTCATAAGGACACGGGGGTCAAAAATCAAGGTCAAAAGGTCACGAACCAAGGTCAAAAGGTCACGGGACAAGGTCAGAAGGTCACGGGGCAACTGCATAAGGCCAAAAGGTCACCTGTCAAGGTCAAAAGGTCACTGCTCAAGGTCAAAAGGTCACGTATCAATTCAAAAGGTCACGGGGCAATTGCATAAGGTCAAAAGCTCACTGGTCAAAATCAAACGGTCACAGGATCAAAGTTCAAGGTCATAAGGTCATGGGGGGTCAAAAATCAAGGTCAAAAGGTCACCGCTCAAGGGCAAAAGGTCACGAACCAAGGTCAAAAGGTCACGGGGCAATTGCATAAGGTCAAGGGTCACTGGTAAAGGTCAGAAGGTCACTGGTCAAAATCAAACGGTCACACGAACAACGTTCAAGGTCAAAAGGTCACTGCTCAAGGTCAAAAGGTCCCGTTTCAAGGTCAAACGGTCACGGGGGTGTCAAATGTCAAGGTCAAAAGGTCACGAACCAAGGTCAAAAGGTCACGGGGGTCAAAAATCGAGGTCAAAAGGTCACAAACCAAGGTCAAAAGGTCACGGGACAAGGTGAAATGGTCACGGGGCAACTGCATAAGGCCAAAAGGTCACCTGTCAAGGTCAAAAGGTCACTGCTCAAGGTCAAAAGGTCACGGTTCAAGGTCATAAGGTCACGGGGTCAAAGGTCAAGGTCAAAAGGTCACGAATCAAGGTCAAAAGGTCACGGGACAAGGTCATAAGGTCACTTATCAAGGTCAAAAGGTCCCGTTTCAAGGTCAAAAGTTCACAGGGTCAAAGTTCAAGGTCAAAAGGTCACTTATCAAGGTCAAACGGTCACGGGGTCAAAAATCAAGGTCAAAAGGTCACTGGTAAAGGTCAAAAGGTCACTGGTCAAAAGCAAACGGTCACAGGATGAAAGTTCAAGGTCAAAAGGTCACTGGTCAGGGTCAAAAGGTCACTGCTGAAGGTAAAAAAGACACAGGGGTTAAAGGTAAAGGTCAAAAGGTCACGGGACAAGGTGAAAAGGTCACGGGACAAGGTCAAAAGGTCACGGGGCAACTGCATAAGGCCAAAAGTTCACCTGTCAAGGTCAAACGGTCACAGGATCAAAGTTCAAGGTCAAAAGGTCACGGGTCAATGTTCAAGGTCAAAAGGTCACTGGTCAAGGTCAAAAGGTCACGAGTCAATGTAGAAAGGTCACGGGGGTCAAAGGTCTAGGTAAAACAGTACCAGGATCAAAGTTCAAGGTCAAAAGGTCACTAGTCAAGGTCAAAAGGTCACGTTTCAAGGTCATAAGGACACGGGGGTCAAAAATCAAGGTCAAAAGGTCACGAACCAAGGTCAAAAGGTCACGGGACAAGGTCAGAAGGTCACGGGGCAACTGCATAAGGCCAAAAGGTCACCTGTCAAGGTCAAAAGGTCACTGCTCAAGGTCAAAAGGTCACGTATCAATTCAAAAGGTCACGGGGCAATTGCATAAGGTCAAAAGCTCACTGGTCAAAATCAAACGGTCACAGGATCAAAGTTCAAGGTCATAAGGTCATGGGGGGTCAAAAATCAAGGTCAAAAGGTCACCGCTCAAGGGCAAAAGGTCACGAACCAAGGTCAAAAGGTCACGGGGCAATTGCATAAGGTCAAGGGTCACTGGTAAAGGTCAGAAGGTCACTGGTCAAAATCAAACGGTCACACGAACAACGTTCAAGGTCAAAAGGTCACTGCTCAAGGTCAAAAGGTCCCATTTCAAGGTCAAACGGTCACGGGGTGTCAAATGTCAAGGTCAAAAGGTCACGAACCAAGGTCAAAAGGTCACGGGGGTCAAAAATCGAGGTCAAAAGGTCACAAACCAAGGTCAAAAGGTCACGGGACAAGGTGAAAAGGTCACGGGGCAACGGCATAAGGCCAAAAGGTCACCTGTCAAGGTCAAAAGGTCACGGCTCAAGGTCAAAAGGTCACGGTTCAAGGTCATAAGGTCACGGGGGTCAAAGGTCAAGGTCAAAAGGTCACGAACCAAGGTCAAAAGTTCACGGGACACGGTCATAAGGTCACTTATCAAGGTCAAAAGGTCCCGTTTCAAGGTCAAAAGTTCACAGGGTCAAAGTTCAAGGTCAAAAGGTCACTTATCAAGGTCAAACGGTCACGGGGTCAAAAATCAAGGTCAAAAGGTCACCGGTAAAGGTCAAAAGGTCACTGGTCAAAAGCAAACGGTCACAGGATCAAAGTTCAAGGTCAAAAGGTCACTGGTCAGGGTCAAAAGGTCACTGCTGAAGGTAAAAAAGACACAGGGGTTAAAGGTAAAGGTCAAAAGGTCACGGTACAAGGTGAAAAGGTCACGGGACAAGGTCAAAAGGTCACGGGGCAACTGCATAAGGCCAAAAGGTCACCTGTCAAGGTCAAACGGTCACAGGATCAAAGTTCAAGGTCAAAAGGTCACGGGTCAAAGTTCAAGGTCAAAAGGTCACTGGTCAAGGTCAAAAGGTCACGAGTCAATGTAGAAAGGTCACGGGGGTCAAAGGTCTAGGTAAAACAGTACCAGGATCAAAGTTCAAGGTCAAAAGGTCACTGGTCAAGGTCAAAAGGTCACGTTTCAAGGTCATAAGGACACGGGGGTCAAAAATCAAGGTCAAAAGGTCACGAACCAAGGTCAGAAGGTCACGGGACAAGGTCAGAAGGTCACGGGGCAACTGCATAAGGCCAAAAGGTCACCTGTCAAGGTCAAAAGGTCACTGCTCAAGGTCAAAAGGTCACGTATCAATTCAAAAGGTCACGGGGCAATTGCATAAGGTCAAAAGCTCACTGGTCAAAATCAAACGGTCACAGGATCAAAGTTCAAGGTCATAAGGTCATGGGGGTCAAAAATCAGGGTCATAAGGTCACCGCTCAAGGTCAAAAGGTCACGGGACAAGGTCATAAGGTCACGGGGTAAAGGTCAAGGTCAAAAGGTCACGAACCAAGGTCAAAAGGTCACGGGGCAATTGCATAAGGTCAAAGGGTCACTGGTAAAGGTCAAAAGGTCACTGGTCAAAATCAAACGGTCACACGAACAACGTTCAAGGTCAAAAGGTCACTGCTCAAGGTCAAAAGGTCCCGTTTCAAGGTCAAACGGTCACGGGGGTGTCAAATGTCAAGGTCAAAAGGTCACGAACCAAGGTCAAAAGGTCACAGGGGTCAAAAATCGAGGTCAAAAGGTCACAAACCAAGGTCAAAAGGTCACGGGACAAGGTGAAATGGTCACGGGGCAACTGCATAAGGCCAAAAGGTCACCTGTCAAGGTCAAAAGGTCACTGCTCAAGGGCAAAAGGTCACGGTTCAAGGTCATAAGGTCACGGGGGTCAAAGGTCAAGGTCAAAAGGTCACGAACCAAGGTCAAAAGTTCACGGGACAAGGTCATAAGGTCACTTATCAAGGTCAAAAGGTCCCGTTTCAAGGTCAAAAGTTCACAGGGTCAAAGTTCAAGGTCAAAAGGTCACTTATCAAGGTCAAACGGTCACGGGGTCAAAAATCAAGGTCAAAAGGTCACCGGTAAAGGTCAAAAGGTCACTGGTCAAAAGCAAACGGTCACAGGATGAAAGTTCAAGGTCAAAAGGTCACTGGTCAGGGTCAAAAGGTCACTGCTGAAGGTAAAAAAGACACAGGGGTTAAAGGTAAAGGTCAAAAGGTCACGGTACAAGGTGAAAAGGTCACGGGACAAGGTCAAAAGGTCACGGGGCAACTGCATAAGGCCAAAAGGTCACCTGTCAAGGTCAAACGGTCACAGGATCAAAGTTCAAGGTCAAAAGGTCACGGGTCAAAGTTCAAGGTCAAAAGGTCACTGGTCAAGGTCAAAAGGTCACGAGTCAATGTAGAAAGGTCACGGGGGTCAAAGGTCTAGGTAAAACAGTACCAGGATCAAAGTTCAAGGTCAAAAGGTCACTAGTCAAGGTCAAAAGGTCACATTTCAAGGTCATAAGGACACGGGGGTCAAAAATCAAGGTCAAAAGGTCACGAACCAAGGTCAAAAGGTCACGGGACAAGGTCAGAAGGTCACGGGGCAACTGCATAAGGCCAAAAGGTCACCTGTCAAGGTCAAAAGGTCACTGCTCAAGGTCAAAAGGTCACGTATCAATTCAAAAGGTCACGGGGCAATTGCATAAGGTCAAAAGCTCACTGGTCAAAATCAAACGGTCACAGGATCAAAGTTCAAGGTCATAAGGTCATGGGGGTCAAAAATCAAGGTCAAAAGGTCACCGCTCAAGGTCAAAAGGTCACGGGACAAGGTCATAAGGTCATGGGGTAAAGGTCAAGGTCAAAAGGTCACGGGGCAATTGCATAAGGTCAAAGGGTCACTGGTAAAGGTCAAAAAGTCACTGGTCAAAATCAAACGGTCACACGAACAACGTTCAAGGTCAAAAGGTCACTGCTCAAGGTCAAAAGGTCCCGTTTCAAGGTCAAACGGTCACGGGGGTGTCAAATGTCAAGGTCAAAACGTCACGGGACAAGGTCATAAGGTCATGGGGTAAAGGTCAAGGTCAGAAGGTCACGGGGCAACTGCATAAGGCCAAAAGGTCACCTGTCAAGGTCAAAAGGTCACTGCTCAAGGTCAAAAGGTCACGGTTCAAGGTCATAAGGTCACGGGGGTCAAAGGTCAAGGTCAAAAGGTCACGAACCAAGGTCAAAAGGTCACGGGACAATGTCATAAGGTCACTTATCAAGGTCAAAAGGTCCCGTTTCAAGGTCAAAAGTTCACAGGGTCAAAGTTCAAGGTCAAAAGGTCACTTATCAAGGTCAAACGGTCACGGGGTCAAAAATCAAGGTCAAAAGGTCACTGGTCAAAAGCAAACGGTCACAGGATCAAAGTTCAAGGTCAAAAGGTCACTGGTCAGGGTCAAAAGGTCACTGCTGAAGGTAAAAAAGACACAGGGGTTAAAGGTAAAGGTCAAAAGGTCACGGTACAAGGTGAAAAGGTCACGGGACAAGGTCAAAAGGTCACGGGGCAACTGCATAAGGCCAAAGGGTCACTGGTAAAGGTCAAAAGGTCACTGGTCAAAATCAAACGGTCACACGAACAACGTTCAAGGTCAAAAGGTCACTGCTCAAGGTCAAAAGGTCCCATTTCAAGGTCAAACGGTCACGGGGGTCAAATGTCAAGGTCAAAAGGTAACGAACCAAGGTCAAAAGGTCACGGGGGTCAAAAATCGAGGTCAAAATGTCACAAACCAAGGTCAAAAGGTCACGGGACAAGGTGAAAAGGTCACGGGGCAACTGCATAAGGCCAAAAGGTCACCTGTCAAGGTCAAAAGGTCACGGCTCAAGGTCAAAAGGTCACGGTTCAAGGTCATAAGGTCACGGGGGTCAAAGGTCAAGGTCAAAAGGTCACGAACCAAGGTCAAAATGTCACGAGAAAAAGTCATAAGGTCACTTATCAAGGTCAAAAGGTCACTTATCAAGGTCAAACGGTCACGGGGTCAAAAATCAAGGTCAAAAGGTCACTTATCAAGGTCAAACGGTCACGGGGTCAAAAATCAAGGTCAAAAGGTCACTGGTAAAGGTCAAAAGGTCACTACTGAAGGTAAAAAAGACACAGGGGTTAAAGGTAAAGGTCAAAAGGTCACGGGACAAGGTGAAAAGGTCACGGGACAAGGTCAAAAGGTCACGGGGCAACTGCATAAGGCCAAAAGGTCACCTGTCAAGGTCAAACGGTCACAGGATCAAAGTTCAAGGTCAAAAGGTCACGGGTCAAAGTTCAAGGTCAAAAGGTCACTGGTCAAGGTCAAAAGGTCACGAGTCAATGTAGAAAGGTCACGGGGGTCAAAGGTCTAGGTAAAACAGTACCAGGATCAAAGTTCAAGGTCAAAAGGTCACTAGTCAAGGTCAAAAGGTCACGTTTCAAGGTCATAAGGACACGGGGGTCAAAAATCAAGGTCAAAAGGTCACGAACCAAGGTCAAAAGGTCACGGGACAAGGTCAGAAGGTCACGGGGCAACTGCATAAGGCCAAAAGGTCACCTGTCAAGGTCAAAAGGTCACTGCTCAAGGTCAAAAGGTCACGTATCAATTCAAAAGGTCACGGGGCAATTGCATAAGGTCAAAAGCTCACTGGTCAAAATCAAACGGTCACAGGATCAAAGTTCAAGGTCATAAGGTCATGGGGGGTCAAAAATCAAGGTAAAAAGGTCACCGCTCAAGGTCAAAAGGTCACGAACCAAGGTCAAAAGGTCACGGGGCAATTGCATAAGGTCAAAGGGTCACTGGTAAAGGTCAGAAGGTCACTGGTCAAAATCAAACGGTCACACGAACAACGTTCAAGGTCAAAAGGTCACTGCTCAAGGTCAAAAGGTCCCGTTTCAAGGTCAAACGGTCACGGGGGTGTCAAATGTCAAGGTCAAAAGGTCACGAACCAAGGTCAAAAGGTCACGGGGGTCAAAAATCGAGGTCAAAAGGTCACAAACCAAGGTCAAAAGGTCACGGGACAAGGTGAAATGGTCACGGGGCAACTGCATAAGGCCAAAAGGTCACCTGTCAAGGTCAAAAGGTCACTGCTCAAGGTCAAAAGGTCACGGTTCAAGGTCATAAGGTCACGGGGGTCAAAGGTCAAGGTCAAAAGGTCACGAATCAAGGTCAAAAGGTCACGGGACAAGGTCATAAGGTCACTTATCAAGGTCAAAAGGTCCCGTTTCAAGGTCAAAAGTTCACAGGGTCAAAGTTCAAGGTCAAAAGGTCACTTATCAAGGTCAAACGGTCACGGGGTCAAAAATCAAGGTCAAAAGGTCACTGGTAAAGGTCAAAAGGTCACTGGTCAAAAGCAAACGGTCACAGGATGAAAGTTCAAGGTCAAAAGGTCACTGGTCAGGGTCAAAAGGTCACTGCTGAAGGTAAAAAAGACACAGGGGTTAAAGGTAAAGGTCAAAAGGTCACGGGACTAGGTCAAAAGGTCACGGGACAAGGTCAAAAGGTCACGGGGCAACTGCATAAGGCCAAAAGGTCACCTGTCAAGGTCAAACGGTCACAGGATCAAAGTTCAAGGTCAAAAGGTCACGGGTCAAAGTTCAAGGTCAAAAGGTCACTGGTCAAGGTCAAAAGGTCACGAGTCAATGTAGAAAGGTCACGGGGGTCAAAGGTCTAGGTAAAACAGTACCAGGATCAAAGTTCAAGGTCAAAAGGTCACTAGTCAAGGTCAAAAGGTCACGTTTCAAGGTCATAAGGACACGGGGGTCAAAAATCAAGGTCAAAAGGTCACGAACCAAGGTCAAAAGGTCACGGGACAAGGTCAGAAGGTCACGGGGCAACTGCATAAGGCCAAAAGGTCACCTGTCAAGGTCAAAAGGTCACTGCTCAAGGTCAAAAGGTCACGTATCAATTCAAAAGGTCACGGGGCAATTGCATAAGGTCAAAAGCTCACTGGTCAAAATCAAACGGTCACAGGATCAAAGTTCAAGTTCATAAGGTCATGGGGGGTCAAAAATCAAGGTCAAAAGGTCACCGCTCAAGGGCAAAAGGTCACGAACCAAGGTCAAAAGGTCACGGGGCAATTGCATAAGGTCAAGGGTCACTGGTAAAGGTCAGAAGGTCACTGGTCAAAATCAAACGGTCACACGAACAACGTTCAAGGTCAAAAGGTCACTGCTCAAGGTCAAAAGGTCCCATTTCAAGGTCAAACGGTCACGGGGTGTCAAATGTCAAGGTCAAAAGGTCACGAACCAAGGTCAAAAGGTCACGGGGTCAAAAATCGAGGTCAAAAGGTCACAAACCAAGGTCAAAAGGTCACGGGACAAGGTGAAATGGTCACGGGGCAACTGCATAAGGCCAAAAGGTCACCTGTCAAGGTCAAAAGGTCACTGCTCAAGGTCAAAAGGTCACGGTTCAAGGTCATAAGGTCACGGGGGTCAAAGGTCAAGGTCAAAAGGTCACGAATCAAGGTCAAAAGGTCACGGGACAAGGTCATAAGGTCACTTATCAAGGTCAAAAGGTCCCGTTTCAAGGTCAAAAGTTCACAGGGTCAAAGTTCAAGGTCAAAAGGTCACTTATCAAGGTCAAACGGTCACGGGGTCAAAAATCAAGGTCAAAAGGTCACTGGTAAAGGTCAAAAGGTCACTGGTCAAAAGCAAACGGTCACAGGATCAAAGTTCAAGGTCAAAAGGTCACTGGTCAGGGTCAAAAGGTCACTGCTGAAGGTAAAAAAGACACAGGGGTTAAAGGTAAAGGTCAAAAGGTCACGGTACAAGGTGAAAAGGTCACGGGACAAGGTCAAAAGGTCACGGGGCAACTGCATAAGGCCAAAAGTTCACCTGTCAAGGTCAAACGGTCACAGGATCAAAGTTCAAGGTCAAAAGGTCACGGGTCAATGTTCAAGGTCAAAAGGTCACTGGTCAAGGTCAAAAGGTCACGAGTCAATGTAGAAAGGTCACGGGGGTCAAAGGTCTAGGTAAAACAGTACCAGGATCAAAGTTCAAGGTCAAAAGGTCACTAGTCAAGGTCAAAAGGTCACATTTCAAGGTCATAAGGACACAGGGGTCAAAAATCAAGGTCAAAAGGTCACGAACCAAGGTCAAAAGGTCACGGGACAAGGTCAGAAGGTCACGGGGCAACTGCATAAGGCCAAAAGGTCACCTGTCAAGGTCAAAAGGTCACTGCTCAAGGTCAAAAGGTCACGTATCAATTCAAAAGGTCACGGGGCAATTGCATAAGGTCAAAAGCTCACTGGTCAAAATCAAACGGTCACAGGATCAAAGTTCAAGGTCATAAGGTGATGGGGGTCAAAAATCAGGGTCATAAGGTCACCGCTCAAGGTCAAAAGGTCACGGGACAAGGTCATAAGGTCACGGGGTAAAGGTCAAGGTCAAAAGGTCACGAACCAAGGTCAAAAGGTTACGGGGCAATTGCATAAGGTCAAAGGGTCACTGGTAAAGGTCAAAAGGTCACTGGTCAAAATCAAACGGTCACACGAACAATGTTCAAGGTCAAAAGGTCACTGCTCAAGGTCAAAAGGTCCCGTTTCAAGGTCAAACGGTCACGGGGGTGTCAAATGTCAAGGTCAAAAGGTCACGTTTCAAGGTCAAAAGGTCACGGGGGTCAAAAATCGAGGTCAAAGGGTCACAAACCAAGTTCAAAAGGTCACGGGACAAGGTGAAAAGGTCACGGGGCAACTGCATAAGGCCAAAAGGTCACCTGTCAAGGTCAAAAGGTCACTGCTCAAGGTCAAAAGGTCACGGTTCAAGGTCATAAGGTCACTGGGTCAAAGGTCAAGGTCAAAAGGTCACGAACCAAGGTCAAAAGGTCACGGGACAAGGTCATAAGGTCACTTATCAAGGTCAAAAGGTCCCGTTTCAAGGTCAAACGGTCACGGGGTGTCAAATGTCAAGGTCAAAAGGTCACGAACCAAGGTCAAAAGGTCACGGGGGTCAAAAATCGAGGTCAAAAGGTCACAAACCAAGGTCAAAAGGTCACGGGACAAGGTGAAAAGGTCACGGGGCAACTGCATAAGGCCAAAAGGTCACCTGTCAAGGTCAAAAGGTCACGGCTCAAGGTCAAAAGGTCACGGTTCTAGGTCATAAGGTCACGGGGTCAAAGGTCAAGGTCAAAAGGTCACGAATCAAGGTCAAAAGTTCACAGGGTCAAAGTTCAAGGTCAAAAGGTCACTTATCAAGGTCAAACGGTCACGGGGTCAAAAATCAAGGTCAAAAGGTCACCGGTAAAGGTCAAAAGGTCACTGCTGAAGGTAAAAAAGACACAGGGGTTAAAGGTAAAGGTCAAAAGGTCACGGTACAAGGTGAAAAGGTCACGGGACAAGGTCAAAAGGTCACGGGGCAACTGCATAAGGCCAAAAGGTCACCTGTCAAGGTCAAACGGTCACAGGATCAAAGTTCAAGGTCAAAAGGTCACGGGTCAAAGTTCAAGGTCAAAAGGTCACTGGTCAAGGTCAAAAGGTCACGAGTCAATGTAGAAAGGTCACGGGGGTCAAAGGTCTAGGTAAAACAGTACCAGGATCAAAGTTCAAGGTCAAAAGGTCACTAGTCAAGGTCAAAAGGTCATGTTTCAAGGTCATAAGGACACGGGGGTCAAAAATCAAGGTCAAAAGGTCACGAACCAAGGTCAAAAGGTCACGGGACAAGGTCAGAAGGTCACGGGGCAACAGCATAAGGCCAAAAGGTCACCTGTCAAGGTCAAAAGGTCACTGCTCAAGGTCAAAAGGTCACGTATCAATTCAAAAGGTCACGGGGCAATTGCATAAGGTCAAAAGCTCACTGGTCAAAATCAAACGGTCACAGGATCAAAGTTCAAGGTCATAAGGTCATGGGGGGTCAAAAATCAAGGTCAAAAGGTCACCGCTCAAGGGCAAAAGGTCACGAACCAAGGTCAAAAGGTCACGGGGCAATTGCATAAGGTCAAGGGTCACTGGTAAAGGTCAGAAGGTCACTGGTCAAAATCAAACGGTCACACGAACAACGTTCAAGGTCAAAAGGTCACTGCTCAAGGTCAAAAGGTCCCATTTCAAGGTCAAACGGTCACGGGGTGTCAAATGTCAAGGTCAAAAGGTCACGAACCAAGGTCAAAAGGTCACGGGGGTCAAAAATCGAGGTCAAAAGGTCACAAACCAAGGTCAAAAGGTCACGGGACAAGGTGAAAAGGTCACGGGGCAACGGCATAAGGCCAAAAGGTCACCTGTCAAGGTCAAAAGGTCACGGCTCAAGGTCAAAAGGTCACGGTTCAAGGTCATAAGGTCACGGGGGTCAAAGGTCAAGGTCAAAAGGTCACGAACCAAGGTCAAAAGTTCACGGGACAAGGTCATAAGGTCACTTATCAAGGTCAAAAGGTCCCGTTTCAAGGTCAAAAGTTCACAGGGTCAAAGTTCAAGGTCAAAAGGTCACTTATCAAGGTCAAACGGTCACGGGGTCAAAAATCAAGGTCAAAAGGTCACCGGTAAAGGTCAAAAGGTCACTGGTCAAAAGCAAACGGTCACAGGATCAAAGTTCAAGGTCAAAAGGTCACTGGTCAGGGTCAAAAGGTCACTGCTGAAGGTAAAAAAGACACAGGGGTTAAAGGTAAAGGTCAAAAGGTCACGGTACAAGGTGAAAAGGTCACGGGACAAGGTCAAAAGGTCACGGGGCAACTGCATAAGGCCAAAAGGTCACCTGTCAAGGTCAAACGGTCACAGGATCAAAGTTCAAGGTCAAAAGGTCACGGGTCAAAGTTCAAGGTCAAAAGGTCACTGGTCAAGGTCAAAAGGTCACGAGTCAATGTAGAAAGGTCACGGGGGTCAAAGGTCTAGGTAAAACAGTACCAGGATCAAAGTTCAAGGTCAAAAGGTCACTGGTCAAGGTCAAAAGGTCACGTTTCAAGGTCATAAGGACACGGGGGTCAAAAATCAAGGTCAAAAGGTCACGAACCAAGGTCAGAAGGTCACGGGACAAGGTCAGAAGGTCACGGGGCAACTGCATAAGGCCAAAAGGTCACCTGTCAAGGTCAAAAGGTCACTGCTCAAGGTCAAAAGGTCACGTATCAATTCAAAAGGTCACGGGGCAATTGCATAAGGTCAAAAGCTCACTGGTCAAAATCAAACGGTCACAGGATCAAAGTTCAAGGTCATAAGGTGATGGGGGTCAAAAATCAGGGTCATAAGGTCACCGCTCAAGGTCAAAAGGTCACGGGACAAGGTCATAAGGTCACGGGGTAAAGGTCAAGGTCAAAAGGTCACGAACCAAGGTCAAAAGGTCACGGGGCAATTGCATAAGGTCAAAGGGTCACTGGTAAAGGTCAAAAGGTCACTGGTCAAAATCAAACGGTCACACGAACAACGTTCAAGGTCAAAAGGTCACTGCTCAAGGTCAAAAGGTCCCGTTTCAAGGTCAAACGGTCACGGGGGTGTC
Organism: Porphyrio hochstetteri; assembly: GCA_020800305.1. Lineage (NCBI taxonomy): Eukaryota > Metazoa > Chordata > Aves > Gruiformes > Rallidae > Porphyrio > Porphyrio hochstetteri. The sequence continues at coordinate 165,164 of CM036908.1, forward strand.
AAATGTCAAGGTCAAAAGGTCACGAACCAAGGTCAAAAGGTCACAGGGGTCAAAAATCGAGGTCAAAAGGTCACAAACCAAGGTCAAAAGGTCACGGGACAAGGTGAAATGGTCACGGGGCAACTGCATAAGGCCAAAAGGTCACCTGTCAAGGTCAAAAGGTCACTGCTCAAGGGCAAAAGGTCACGGTTCAAGGTCATAAGGTCACGGGGGTCAAAGGTCAAGGTCAAAAGGTCACGAACCAAGGTCAAAAGTTCACGGGACAAGGTCATAAGGTCACTTATCAAGGTCAAAAGGTCCCGTTTCAAGGTCAAAAGTTCACAGGGTCAAAGTTCAAGGTCAAAAGGTCACTTATCAAGGTCAAACGGTCACGGGGTCAAAAATCAAGGTCAAAAGGTCACCGGTAAAGGTCAAAAGGTCACTGGTCAAGAGCAAACGGTCACAGGATGAAAGTTCAAGGTCAAAAGGTCACTGGTCAGGGTCAAAAGGTCACTGCTGAAGGTAAAAAAGACACAGGGGTTAAAGGTAAAGGTCAAAAGGTCACGGTACAAGGTGAAAAGGTCACGGGACAAGGTCAAAAGGTCACGGGGCAACTGCATAAGGCCAAAAGGTCACCTGTCAAGGTCAAACGGTCACAGGATCAAAGTTCAAGGTCAAAAGGTCACGGGTCAAAGTTCAAGGTCAAAAGGTCACTGGTCAAGGTCAAAAGGTCACATTTCAAGGTCATAAGGACACGGGGGTCAAAAATCAAGGTCAAAAGGTCACGAACCAAGGTCAAAAGGTCACGGGACAAGGTCAGAAGGTCACGGGGCAACTGCATAAGGCCAAAAGGTCACCTGTCAAGGTCAAAAGGTCACTGCTCAAGGTCAAAAGGTCACGTATCAATTCAAAAGGTCACGGGGCAATTGCATAAGGTCAAAAGCTCACTGGTCAAAATCAAACGGTCACAGGATCAAAGTTCAAGGTCATAAGGTCATGGGGGTCAAAAATCAAGGTCAAAAGGTCACCGCTCAAGGTCAAAAGGTCACGGGACAAGGTCATAAGGTCATGGGGTAAAGGTCAAGGTCAAAAGGTCACGGGGCAATTGCATAAGGTCAAAGGGTCACTGGTAAAGGTCAAAAGGTCACTGGTCAAAATCAAACGGTCACACGAACAACGTTCAAGGTCAAAAGGTCACTGCTCAAGGTCAAAAGGTCCCGTTTCAAGGTCAAACGGTCACGGGGGTGTCAAATGTCAAGGTCAAAAGGTCACGGGACAAGGTCATAAGGTCATGGGGTAAAGGTCAAGGTCAGAAGGTCACGGGGCAACTGCATAAGGCCAAAAGGTCACCTGTCAAGGTCAAAAGGTCACTGCTCAAGGTCAAAAGGTCACGGTTCAAGGTCATAAGGTCACGGGGGTCAAAGGTCAAGGTCAAAAGGTCACGAATCAAGGTCAAAAGGTCACGGGACAATGTCATAAGGTCACTTATCAAGGTCAAAAGGTCCCGTTTCAAGGTCAAAAGTTCACAGGGTCAAAGTTCAAGGTCAAAAGGTCACTTATCAAGGTCAAACGGTCACGGGGTCAAAAATCAAGGTCAAAAGGTCACTGGTCAAAAGCAAACGGTCACAGGATCAAAGTTCAAGGTCAAAAGGTCACTGGTCAGGGTCAAAAGGTCACTGCTGAAGGTAAAAAAGACACAGGGGTTAAAGGTAAAGGTCAAAAGGTCACGGTACAAGGTGAAAAGGTCACGGGACAAGGTCAAAAGGTCACGGGGCAACTGCATAAGGCCAAAGGGTCACTGGTAAAGGTCAAAAGGTCACTGGTCAAAATCAAACGGTCACACGAACAACGTTCAAGGTCAAAAGGTCACTGCTCAAGGTCAAAAGGTCCCATTTCAAGGTCAAACGGTCACGGGGGGTCAAATGTCAAGGTCAAAAGGTAACGAACCAAGGTCAAAAGGTCACGGGGGTCAAAAATCGAGGTCAAAAGGTCACAAACCAAGGTCAAAAGGTCACGGGACAAGGTGAAAAGGTCACGGGGCAACTGCATAAGGCCAAAAGGTCACCTGTCAAGGTCAAAAGGTCACTGCTCAAGGTCAAAAGGTCACGTATCAATTCAAAAGGTCACGGGGCAATTGCATAAGGTCAAAAGCTCACTGGTCAAAATCAAACGGTCACAGGATCAAAGTTCAAGGTCATAAGGTCATGGGGGTCAAAAATCAAGGTCAAAAGGTCACCGCTCAAGGTCAAAAGGTCACGGGACAAGGTCATAAGGTCATGGGGTAAAGGTCAAGGTCAAAAGGTCACGGGGCAATTGCATAAGGTCAAAGGGTCACTGGTAAAGGTCAAAAGGTCACTGGTCAAAATCAAACGGTCACACGAACAACGTTCAAGGTCAAAAGGTCACTGCTCAAGGTCAAAAGGTCCCGTTTCAAGGTCAAACGGTCACGGGGGTGTCAAATGTCAAGGTCAAAAGGTCACGGGACAAGGTCATAAGGTCATGGGGTAAAGGTCAAGGTCAGAAGGTCACGGGGCAACTGCATAAGGCCAAAAGGTCACCTGTCAAGGTCAAAAGGTCACTGCTCAAGGTCAAAAGGTCACGGTTCAAGGTCATAAGGTCACGGGGGTCAAAGGTCAAGGTCAAAAGGTCACGAATCAAGGTCAAAAGGTCACGGGACAATGTCATAAGGTCACTTATCAAGGTCAAAAGGTCCCGTTTCAAGGTCAAAAGTTCACAGGGTCAAAGTTCAAGGTCAAAAGGTCACTTATCAAGGTCAAACGGTCACGGGGTCAAAAATCAAGGTCAAAAGGTCACTGGTCAAAAGCAAACGGTCACAGGATCAAAGTTCAAGGTCAAAAGGTCACTGGTCAGGGTCAAAAGGTCACTGCTGAAGGTAAAAAAGACACAGGGGTTAAAGGTAAAGGTCAAAAGGTCACGGTACAAGGTGAAAAGGTCACGGGACAAGGTCAAAAGGTCACGGGGCAACTGCATAAGGCCAAAGGGTCACTGGTAAAGGTCAAAAGGTCACTGGTCAAAATCAAACGGTCACACGAACAACGTTCAAGGTCAAAAGGTCACTGCTCAAGGTCAAAAGGTCCCATTTCAAGGTCAAACGGTCACGGGGGGTCAAATGTCAAGGTCAAAAGGTAACGAACCAAGGTCAAAAGGTCACGGGGGTCAAAAATCGAGGTCAAAAGGTCACAAACCAAGGTCAAAAGGTCACGGGACAAGGTGAAAAGGTCACGGGGCAACTGCATAAGGCCAAAAGGTCACCTGTCAAGGTCAAAAGGTCACGGCTCAAGGTCAAAAGGTCACGGTTCAAGGTCATAAGGTCACGGGGGTCAAAGGTCAAGGTCAAAAGGTCACGAACCAAGGTCAAAAGTTCACGGGAAAAAGTCATAAGGTCACTTATCAAGGTCAAAAGGTCACTTATCAAGGTCAAACGGTCACGGGGTCAAAAATCAAGGTCAAAAGGTCACTTATCAAGGTCAAACGGTCACGGGGTCAAAAATCAAGGTCAAAAGGTCACTGGTAAAGGTCAAAAGGTCACTACTGAAGGTAAAAAAGACACAGGGGTTAAAGGTAAAGGTCAAAAGGTCACGGGACAAGGTGAAAAGGTCACGGGACAAGGTCAAAAGGTCACGGGGCAACTGCATAAGGCCAAAAGGTCACCTGTCAAGGTCAAACGGTCACAGGATCAAAGTTCAAGGTCAAAAGGTCACGGGTCAAAGTTCAAGGTCAAAAGGTCACTGGTCAAGGTCAAAAGGTCACGAGTCAATGTAGAAAGGTCACGGGGGTCAAAGGTCTAGGTAAAACAGTACCAGGATCAAAGTTCAAGGTCAAAAGGTCACTAGTCAAGGTCAAAAGGTCACGTTTCAAGGTCATAAGGACACGGGGGTCAAAAATCAAGGTCAAAAGGTCACGAACCAAGGTCAAAAGGTCACGGGACAAGGTCAGAAGGTCACGGGGCAACTGCATAAGGCCAAAAGGTCACCTGTCAAGGTCAAAAGGTCACTGCTCAAGGTCAAAAGGTCACGTATCAATTCAAAAGGTCACGGGGCAATTGCATAAGGTCAAAAGCTCACTGGTCAAAATCAAACGGTCACAGGATCAAAGTTCAAGGTCATAAGGTCATGGGGGGTCAAAAATCAAGGTAAAAAGGTCACCGCTCAAGGTCAAAAGGTCACGAACCAAGGTCAAAAGGTCACGGGGCAATTGCATAAGGTCAAGGGTCACTGGTAAAGGTCAGAAGGTCACTGGTCAAAATCAAACGGTCACACGAACAACGTTCAAGGTCAAAAGGTCACTGCTCAAGGTCAAAAGGTCCCGTTTCAAGGTCAAACGGTCACGGGGGTGTCAAATGTCAAGGTCAAAAGGTCACGAACCAAGGTCAAAAGGTCACGGGGGTCAAAAATCGAGGTCAAAAGGTCACAAACCAAGGTGAAAAGGTCACGGGACAAGGTGAAATGGTCACGGGGCAACTGCATAAGGCCAAAAGGTCACCTGTCAAGGTCAAAAGGTCACGGCTCAAGGTCAAAAGGTCACGGTTCAAGGTCATAAGGTCACGGGGGTCAAAGGTCAAGGTCAAAAGGTCACGAACCAAGGTCAAAAGTTCACGGGACAAGGTCATAAGGTCACTTATCAAGGTCAAAAGGTCCCGTTTCAAGGTCAAAAGTTCACAGGGTCAAAGTTCAAGGTCAAAAAGTCACTTATCAAGGTCAAACGGTAACGGGGTCAAAAATCAAGGTCAAACGGTCACCGGTAAAGGTCAAAAGGTCACTGCTGAAGGTAAAAAAGACACAGGGGTTAAAGGTAAAGGTCAAAAGGTCACGGTACAAGGTGAAAAGGTCACGGGACAAGGTCAAAAGGTCACGGGGCAACTGCATAAGGCCAAAAGGTCACCTGTCAAGGTCAAACGGTCACAGGATCAAAGTTCAAGGTCAAAAGGTCACGGGTCAAAGTTCAAGGTCAAAAGGCCACTGGTCAAGGTCAAAAGGTCACGAGTCAATGTAGAAAGGTCACGGGGGTCAAAGGTCTAGGTAAAACAGTACCAGGATCAAAGTTCAAGGTCAAAAGGTCACTAGTCAAGGTCAAAAGGTCACGTTTCAAGGTCATAAGGACACGGGGGTCAAAAATCAAGGTCAAAAGGTCACGAACCAAGGTCAAAAGGTCACGGGACAAGGTCAGAAGGTCACGGGGCAACTGCATAAGGCCAAAAGGTCACCTGTCAAGGTCAAAAGGTCACTGCTCAAGGTCAAAAGGTCACGTATCAATTCAAAAGGTCACGGGGCAATTGCATAAGGTCAAAAGCTCACTGGTCAAAATCAAACGGTCACAGGATCAAAGTTCAAGGTCATAAGGTCATGGGGGGTCAAAAATCAAGGTAAAAAGGTCACCGCTCAAGGTCAAAAGGTCACGAACCAAGGTCAAAAGGTCACGGGGCAATTGCATAAGGTCAAAGGGTCACTGGTAAAGGTCAAAAGGTCACTGGTCAAAATCAAACGGTCACACGAACAACGTTCAAGGTCAAAAGGTCACTGCTCAAGGTCAAAAGGTCCCGTTTCAAGGTCAAACGGTCACGGGGTGTCAAATGTCAAGGTCAAAAGGTCACGAACCAAGGTCAAAAGGTCACGGGGTCAAAAATCGAGGTCAAAAGGTCACAAACCAAGGTCAAAAGGTCACGGGACAAGGTGAAAAGGTCACGGGGCAACTGCATAAGGCCAAAAGGTCACCTGTCAAGGTCAAAAGGTCACGGCTCAAGGTCAAAAGGTCACGGTTCAAGGTCATAAGGTCACGGGGTCAAAGGTCAAGGTCAAAAGGTCACGAACCAAGGTCAAAAGTTCACGGGACAAGGTCATAAGGTCACTTATCAAGGTCAAAAGGTCCCGTTTCAAGGTCAAAAGTTCACAGGGTCAAAGTTCAAGGTCAAAAAGTCACTTATCAAGGTCAAACGGTCACGGGGTCAAAAATCAAGGTCAAAAGGTCACCGGTAAAGGTCAAAAGGTCACTGCTGAAGGTAAAAAAGACACAGGGGTTAAAGGTAAAGGTCAAAAGGTCACGGTACAAGGTGAAAAGGTCACGGGACAAGGTCAAAAGGTCACGGGGCAACTGCATAAGGCCAAAAGGTCACCTGTCAAGGTCAAACGGTCACAGGATCAAAGTTCAAGGTCAAAAGGTCACGGGTCAAAGTTCAAGGTCAAAAGGTCACTGGTCAAGGTCAAAAGGTCACGAGTCAATGTAGAAAGGTCACGGGGGTCAAAGGTCTAGGTAAAACAGTACCAGGATCAAAGTTCAAGGTCAAAAGGTCACTGGTCAAGGTCAAAAGGTCACATTTCAAGGTCATAAGGACACGGGGGTCAAAAATCAAGGTCAAAAGGTCACGAACCAAGGTCAAAAGGTCACGGGACAAGGTCAGAAGGTCACGGGGCAACTGCATAAGGCCAAAAGGTCACCTGTCAAGGTCAAAAGGTCACTGCTCAAGGTCAAAAGGTCACGTATCAATTCAAAAGGTCACGGGGCAATTGCATAAGGTCAAAAGCTCACTGGTCAAAATCAAACGGTCACAGGATCAAAGTTCAAGGTCATAAGGTCATGGGGGTCAAAAATCAAGGTCAAAAGGTCACCGCTCAAGGTCAAAAGGTCACGGGACAAGGTCATAAGGTCATGGGGTAAAGGTCAAGGTCAAAAGGTCACGGGGCAATTGCATAAGGTCAAAGGGTCACTGGTAAAGGTCAAAAGGTCACTGGTCAAAATCAAACGGTCACACGAACAACGTTCAAGGTCAAAAGGTCACTGCTCAAGGTCAAAAGGTCCCGTTTCAAGGTCAAACGGTCACGGGGGTGTCAAATGTCAAGGTCAAAAGGTCACGGGACAAGGTCATAAGGTCATGGGGTAAAGGTCAAGGTCAGAAGGTCACGGGGCAACTGCATAAGGCCAAAAGGTCACCTGTCAAGGTCAAAAGGTCACTGCTCAAGGTCAAAAGGTCACGGTTCAAGGTCATAAGGTCACGGGGGTCAAGGTCAAGGTAAAAAGGTCACAAACCAAGGTCAAAAGGTCACGGGACAAGGTCATAAGGTCACTTATCAAGGTCAAAAGGTCCCGTTTCAAGGTCAAAAGTTCACAGGGTCAAAGTTCAAGGTCAAAAGGTCACTTATCAAGGTCAAACGGTCACGGGGTCAAAAATCAAGGTCAAAAGGTCACCGGTAAAGGTCAAAAGGTCACTGGTCAGGGTCAAAAGGTCACTGCTGAAGGTAAAAAAGACACAGGGGTTAAAGGTAAAGGTCAAAAGGTCACGGTACAAGGTGAAAAGGTCACGGGACAAGGTCAAAAGGTCACGGGGCAACTGCATAAGGCCAAAAGGTCACCTGTCAAGGTCAAACGGTCACAGGATCAAAGTTCAAGGTCAAAAGGTCACGGGTCAAAGTTCAAGGTCAAAAGGTCACTGGTCAAGGTCAAAAGGTCACGAGTCAATGTAGAAAGGTCACGGGGGTCAAAGGTCTAGGTAAAACAGTACCAGGATCAAAGTTCAAGGTCAAAAGGTCACTAGTCAAGGTCAAAAGGTCACGTTTCAAGGTCATAAGGACACGGGGGTCAAAAATCAAGGTCAAAAGGTCACGAACCAAGGTCAAAAGGTCACGGGACAAGGTCAGAAGGTCACGGGGCAACTGCATAAGGCCAAAAGGTCACCTGTCAAGGTCAAAAGGTCACTGCTCAAGGTCAAAAGGTCACGTATCAATTCAAAAGGTCACGGGGCAATTGCATAAGGTCAAGGGTCACTGGTAAAGGTCAGAAGGTCACTGGTCAAAATCAAACGGTCACACGAACAACGTTCAAGGTCAAAAGGTCACCGCTCAAGGTCAAAAGGTCCCATTTCAAGGTCAAATGGTCACGGGGGTGTCAAATGTCAAGGTCAAAAGGTCACGAACCAAGGTCAAAAGGTCACGGGGTCAAAAATGGAGGTCAAAAGGTCACAAACCAAGGTCAAAAGGTCACGGGACAAGGTGAAAAGGTCACGGGGCAACTGCATAAGGCCAAAAGGTCACCTGTCAAGGTCAAAAGGTCACTGCTCAAGGTCAAAAGGTCACGGGTCAAGGTCAAACGGTCACGGGGGTGTCAAATGTCAAGGTCAAAAGGTCACGAACCAAGGTCAAAAGGTCACGGGACAAGGTCATAAGGTCACTTATCAAGGTCAAAAGGTCCCGTTTCAAGGTCAAAAGTTCACAGGGTCAAAGTTCAAGGTCAAAAGGTCACTTATCAAGGTCAAACGGTCACGGGGTCAAAAATCAAGGTCAAAAGGTCACTGGTAAAGGTCAAAAGGTCACTGGTCAAAAGCAAACGGTCACAGGATCAAAGTTCAAGGTCAAAAGGTCACTGGTCAGGGTCAAAAGGTCACTGCTGAAGGTAAAAAAGACACAGGGGTTAAAGGTAAAGGTCAAAAGGTCACGGTACAAGGTGAAAATGTCACGGGACAAGGTCAAAAGGTCACGGGGCAACTGCATAAGGCCAAAAGGTCACCTGTCAAGGTCAAACGGTCACAGGATCAAAGTTCAAGGTCAAAAGGTCACGGGTCAAAGTTCAAGGTCAAAAGGTCACTGGTCAAGGTCAAAAGGTCACGAGTCAATGTAGAAAGGTCACGGGGGTCAAAGGTCTAGGTAAAACAGTACCAGGATCAAAGTTCAAGGTCAAAAGGTCACTAGTCAAGGTCAAAAGGTCACGTTTCAAGGTCATAAGGACACGGGGGTCAAAAATCAAGGTCAAAAGGTCACGAACCAAGGTCAAAAGGTCACGGGACAAGGTCAGAAGGTCACGGGGCAACTGCATAAGGCCAAAAGGTCACCTGTCAAGGTCAAAAGGTCACTGCTCAAGGTCAAAAGGTCACGTATCAATTCAAAAGGTCACGGGGCAATTGCATAAGGTCAAAAGCTCACTGGTCAAAATCAAACGGTCACAGGATCAAAGTTCAAGGTCATAAGGTCATGGGGGGGTAAAAAATCAAGGTCAAAAGGTCACCGCTCAAGGTCAAAAGGTCACGGGGCAATTGCATAAGGTCAAAGGGTCACTGGTAAAGGTCAAAAGGTCACTGGTCAAAATCAAACGGTCACACGAACAACGTTCAAGGTCAAAAGATCACTGCTCAAGGTCAAAAGGTCCCGTTTCAAGGTCAAACGGTCACGGGGGTGTCAAATGTCAAGGTCAAAAGGTCACAAACCAAGGTCAAAAGGTCACGGGGGTCAAAAATCGAGGTCAAAAGGTCACAAACCAAGGTCAAAAGGTCACGGGACAAGGTGAAAAGGTCACGGGGCAACTGCATAAGGCCAAAAGTCACCTGTCAAGGTCAAAAGGTCACTGCTCAAGGTCAAAAGGTCACGGTTCAAGGTCATAAGGTCACGGGGGTCAAAGGTCAAGGTCAAAAGGTCACGAACCAAGGTCAAAAGGTCACGGGACAAGGTCATAAGGTCACTTATCAAGGTCAAAAGGTCACTGGTCAGGGTCAAAAGGTCACTGCTGAAGGTAAAAAAGACACAGGGGTTAAAGGTAAAGGTCACGGTACAAGGTGAAAAGGTCACGGGACAAGGTCAAAAGGTCACGGGTCAAAGTTCAAGGCCAAAAGGTCACCTGTCAAGCTCAAAAGGTCACTGCTCAAGGTCAAAAGGTCACGTATCAATTCAAAAGGTCACGGGGCAATTGCATAAGGTCAAAAGCTCACTGGTCAAAATCAAACGGTCACAGGATCAAAGTTCAAGGTCATAAGGTCATGGGGGTCAAAAATCAAGGTCAAAAGGTCACTGCTCAAGGTCAAAAGGTCAGGAATCAAGGTCAAAAGCTCACGGGGCAATTGCATAAGGTCAAAGGGTCACTGGTAAAGGTCAAAAGGTCACAGGTCAAAATCAAACGGTCACACGAACAACGTTCAAGGTCAAAAGGTCACTGCTCAAGGTCAAAAGGTCACGGGTCAAGGTCAAACGGTCACGGGGTGTCAAATGTCAAGGTCAAAAGGTCACGAACCAAGGTCAAAAGGTCACGGGACAAGGTCATAAGGTCACTTATCAAGGTCAAAAGGTCCCGTTTCAAGGTCAAAAGTTCACAGGGTCAAAGTTCAAGGTCAAAAGGTCACTTATCAAGGTCAAACGGTCACGGGGTCAAAAATCAAGGTCAAAAGGTCACTGGTAAAGGTCAAAAGGTCACTGGTCAAAAGCAAACGGTCACAGGATGAAAGTTCAAGGTCAAAAGGTCACTGGTCAGGGTCAAAAGGTCACTGCTGAAGGTAAAAAAGACACAGGGGTTAAAGGTAAAGGTCAAAAGGTCACGGTACAAGGTGAAAAGGTCACGGGACAAGGTCAAAAGGTCACGGGGCAACTGCATAAGGCCAAAAGGTCACCTGTCAAGGTCAAACGGTCACAGGATCAAAGTTCAAGGTCAAAAGGTCACGGGTCAAAGTTCAAGGTCAAAAGGTCACTGGTCAAGGTCAAAAGGTCACGAGTCAATGTAGAAAGGTCACGGGGGTCAAAGGTCTAGGTAAAACAGTACCAGGATCAAAGTTCAAGGTCAAAAGGTCACTAGTCAAGGTCAAAAGGTCACGTTTCAAGGTCATAAGGACACGGGGGTCAAAAATCAAGGTCAAAAGGTCACGAACCAAGGTCAAAAGGTCACGGGACAAGGTCAGAAGGTCACGGGGCAACTGCATAAGGCCAAAAGGTCACCTGTCAAGGTCAAAAGGTCACTGCTCAAGGTCAAAAGGTCACGTATCTATTCAAAAGGTCACGGGGCAATTGCATAAGGTCAAAAGCTCACTGGTCAAAATCAAACGGTCACAGGATCAAAGTTCAAGGTCATAAGGTCATGGGGGTCAAAAATCAAGGTCAAAAGGTCACCGCTCAAGGTCAAAAGGTCACGGGACAAGGTCATAAGGTCACGGGGGTAAAGGTCAAGGTCAAAAGGTCGCGAACCAAGGTCAAAAGGTCACGGGGCAATTGCATAAGGTCAAAGGGTCACTGGTAAAGGTCAAAAGGTCACTGGTCAAAATCAAACGGTCACACGAACAACGTTCAAGGTCAAAAGGTCACTGCTCAAGGTCAAAAGGTCCCGTTTCAAGGTCAAACGGTCACGGGGTGTCAAATGTCAAGGTCAAAAGGTCACGAACCAAGGTCAAAAGGTCACGGGGGGTCAAAAATCGAGGTCAAAAGGTCACAAACCAAGGTCAAAAGGTCACGGGACAAGGTGAAAAGGTCACGGGGCAACTGCATAAGGCCAAAAGGTCACTTGTCAAGGTCAAAAGGTCACTGCTCAAGGTCAAAAGGTCACGGTTCAAGGTCATAAGGTCACGGGGGTCAAATGTCAAGGTCAAAAGGTCACGAACCAAGGTCAAAAGGTCCCGTTTCAAGGTCAAAAGTTCACAGGGTCAAAGTTCAAGGTCAAAAGGTCACTTATCAAGGTCAAACGGTCACGGGGTCAAAAATCAAGGTCAAAAGGTCACTGGTAAAGGTCAAAAGGTCACTGGTCAAAAGCAAACGGTCACAGGATGAAAGTTCAAGGTCAAAAGGTCACTGGTCAGGGTCAAAAGGTCACTGCTGAAGGTAAAAAAGACACAGGGGTTAAAGGTAAAGGTCAAAAGGTCACGGTACAAGGTGAAAAGGTCACGGGACAAGGTCAAAAGGTCACGGGGCAACTGCATAAGGCCAAAAGGTCACCTGTCAAGGTCAAACGGTCACAGGATCAAAGTTCAAGGTCAAAAGGTCACGGGTCAAAGTTCAAGGTCAAAAGGTCACTGGTCAAGGTCAAAAGGTCACGAGTCAATGTAGAAAGGTCACGGGGGTCAAAGGTCTAGGTAAAACAGTACCAGGATCAAAGTTCAAGGTCAAAAGGTCACTAGTCAAGGTCAAAAGGTCACGTTTCAAGGTCATAAGGACACGGGGGTCAAAAATCAAGGTCAAAAGGTCACGAACCAAGGTCAAAAGGTCACGGGACAAGGTCAGAAGGTCACGGGGCAACTGCATAAGGCCAAAAGGTCACCTGTCAAGGTCAAAAGGTCACTGCTCAAGGTCAAAAGGTCACGTATCAATTCAAAAGGTCACGGGGCAATTGCATAAGGTCAAAAGCTCACTGGTCAAAATCAAACGGTCACAGGATCAAAGTTCAAGGTCATAAGGTCATGGGGGTCAAAAATCAAGGTCAAAAGGTCACCGCTCAAGGTCAAAAGGTCACGGGACAAGGTCATAAGGTCACGGGGTAAAGTTCAAGGTCAAAAGGTCACGAACCAAGGTCAAAAGGTCACGGGGCAATTGCATAAGGTCAAAGGGTCACTGGTAAAGGGCAAAAGGTCACTGGTCAAAATCAAACGGTCACACGAACAACGTTCAAGGTCAAAAGGTCACTGCTCAAGGTCAAAAGGTCCCGTTTCAAGGTCAAACGGTCACGGGGGTGTCAAATGTCAAGGTCAAAAGGTCACGAACCAAGGTCAAAAGGTCATGGGACAAGGTCATAAGGTCACTTATCAAGGTCAAAAGGTCACGTTTCAAGGTCAAAAGTTCACAGGGTCAAAGTTCAAGGTCAAAAGGTCACTGGTCAGGGTCAAAAGGTCACTGCTGAAGGTAAAAATGACACAGGGGTTAAAGGTAAAGGTCAAAAGGTCATGGTACAAGGTGAAAAGGTCACGGGACAAAGTCAAAAGATCACGGGGCAACTGCATAAGGCCAAAAGGTCACCTGTCAAGGTCAAACGGTCACAAGATCAAAGTTCAAGGTCAAAAGGTCACGGGTCAAAGTTCAAGGTCAAATGGTCACTGGTCAAGGTCAAAAGGTCACGAGTCAATGTAGAAAGGTCACGGGGGTCAAAGGTCTAGGTAAAACAGTACCAGGATCAAAGTTCAAGGTCAAAAGGTCACTAGTCAAGGTCAAAAGGTCACGTTTCAAGGTCATAAGGACACGGGGGTCAAAAATCAAGGTCAAAAGGTCACGAACCAAGGTCAAAAGGTCACGGGACAAGGTCAGAAGGTCACGGGGCAACTGCATAAGGCCAAAAGGTCACCTGTCAAGGTCAAAAGGTCACCGCTCAAGGTCAAAAGGTCACGTATAAATTCAAAAGGTCACGGGGCAATTGCATAAGGTCAAAAGCTCACTGGTCAAAATCAAACGGTCACAGGATCAAAGTTCAAGGTCATAAGGTCATGGGGGTCAAAAATCAAGGTCAAAAGGTCACCGCTCAAGGTCAAAAGGTCACGGTACAAGGTCATAAGGTCACGGGGTAAAGTTCAAGGTCAAAAGGTCACGAACCAAGGCCAAAAGGTCACGGGGCAATTGCATAAGGTCAAAGGGTCACTGGTAAAGGTCAAAAGGTCACTGGTCAAAATCAAACGGTCACACGAACAACGTTCAAGGTCAAAAGGTCACTGCTCAAGGTCAAAAGGTCCCGTTTCAAGGTCAAACGGTCACGGGGGTGTCAAATGTCAAGGTCAAAAGGTCACGAACCAAGGTCAAAAGGTCACGGGGGTCAAAAATCGAGGTCAAAAGGTCACAAACCAAGGTCAAAAGGTCACGGGACAAGGTGAAATGGTCACGGGGCAACTGCATAAGGCCAAAAGGTCACCTGTCAAGGTCAAAAGGTCACTGCTCAAGGTCAAAAGGTCACGGTTCAAGGTCATAAGGTCACGGGGGTCAAAGGTCAAGGTCAAAAGGTCACGAACCAAGGTCAAAAGGTCACGGGACAAGGTCATAAGGTCACTTATCAAGGTCAAAAGGTCCCGTTTCAAGGTCAAAAGTTCACAGGGTCAAAGTTCAAGGTCAAAAGGTCACTTTTCAAGGTCAAACGGTCACGGGGTCAAAAATCAAGGTCAAAAGGTCACTGGTAAAGGTCAAAAGGTCACTGGTCAAAAGCAAACGGTCACAGGATGAAAGTTCAAGGTCAAAAGGTCACTGGTCAGGGTCAAAAGGTCACTGCTGAAGGTAAAAAAGACACAGGGGTTAAAGGTAAAGGTCACGGTACAAGGTGAAAAGGTCACGGGACAAGGTCAAAAGGTCACGGGTCAAAGTTCAAGGTCAAAAGGTCACTGGTCAAGGTCAAAAGGTCACGAGTCAATGTAGAAAGGTCACGGGGGTCAAAGGTCTAGGTAAAACAGTACCAGGATCAAAGTTCAAGGTCAAAAGGTCACTAGTCAAGGTCAAAAGGTCACGTTTCAAGGTCATAAGGACACGGGGGTCAAAAATCAAGGTCAAAAGGTCACGAACCAAGGTCAAAAGGTCACGGGACAAGGTCAGAAGGTCACGGGGCAACTGCATAAGGCCAAAAGGTCACATGTCAAGGTCAAAAGGTCACTGCTCAAGGTCAAAAGGTCACGTATCAATTCAAAAGGTCACGGGGCAATTGCATAAGGTCAAAAGCTCACTGGTCAAAATCAAACGGTCACAGGATCAAAGTTCAAGGTCATAAGGTCATGGGGGTCAAAAATCAAGGTCAAAAGGTCACCGATCAAGGTCAAAAGGTCACGGGACAAGGTCATAAGGTCACGGGGTAAAGGTCAAGGTCAAAAGGTCACGAACCAGGCTCAAAAGCTCACGGGGCAATTGCATAAGGTCAAAGGGTCACTGGTAAAGGTCAAAAGGTCACTGGTCAAAATCAAACGGTCACACGAACAACGTTCAAGGTCAAAAGGTCACTGCTCAAGGTCAAAAGGTCCCGTTTCAAGGTCAAACGGTCACGGGGTGTCAAATGTCCAGGTCAAAAGGTCACGAACCAAGGTCAAAAGGTCACGGGGTCAAAAATCGAGGTCAAAAGGTCACAAACCAAGGACAAAAGGTCACGGGACAAGGTGAAAAGGTCACAGGGCAACTGCATAAGGCCAAAAGGTCACCTGTCAAGGTCAAAAGGTCACTGCTCAAGGTCAAAAGGTCACGGTTCAAGGTCATAAGGTCACGGGGGTCAAAGGTCAAGGTCAAAAGGTCACGAACCAAGGTCAAAAGGTCACGGGACAAGGTCAGAAGGTCACGGGGCAACTGCATAAGGCCAAAAGGTCACCTGTCAAGGTCAAAAGGTCACTGCTCAAGGTCAAAAGGTCACGTATCTATTCAAAAGGTCACGGGGCAATTGCATAAGGTCAAAAGCTCACTGGTCAAAATCAAACGGTCACAGGATCAAAGTTCAAGGTCATAAGGTCATGGGGGTCAAAAATCAAGGTCAAAAGGTCACGAACCAAGGTCAAAAGGTCCCGCTTCAAGGTCAAAAGTTCACAGGGTCAAAGTTCAAGGTCAAAAGGTCACTTATCAAGGTCAAACGTTCACGGGGTCAAAAATCAAGGTCAAAAGGTCACTGGTAAAGGTCAAAAGGTCACTGGTCAAAAGCAAACGGTCACAGGATGAAAGTTCAAGGTCAAAAGGTCACTGGTCAGGGTCAAAAGGTCACTGCTGAAGGTAAAAAAGACACAGGGGTCAAAGGTAAAGGTCAAAAGGTCACGGTACAAGGTGAAAAGGTCACGGGACAAGGTCAAAAGGTCACGGGGCAACTGCATAAGGCCAAAAGGTCACCTGTCAAGGTCAAACGGTCACAGGATCAAAGTTCAAGGTCAAAAGGTCACGGGTCAAAGTTCAAGGTCAAAAGGTCACTGGTCAAGGTCAAAAGGTCACGAGTCAATGTAGAAAGGTCACGGGGGTCAAAGGTCTAGGTAAAACAGTACCAGGATCAAAGTTCAAGGTCAAAAGGTCACTAGTCAAGGTCAAAAGGTCACGTTTCAAGGTCATAAGGACACGGGGGTCAAAAATCAAGGTCAAAAGGTCACGAACCAAGGTCAAAAGGTCACGGGACAAGGTCAGAAGGTCACGGGGCAACTGCATAAGGCCAAAAGGTCACATGTCAAGGTCAAAAGGTCACTGCTCAAGGTCAAAAGGTCACGTATCAATTCAAAAGGTCACGGGGCAATTGCATAAGGTCAAAAGCTCACTGGTCAAAATCAAACGGTCACAGGATCAAAGTTCAAGGTCATAAGGTCATGGGGGTCAAAAATCAAGGTCAAAAGGTCACCGCTCAAGGTCAAAAGGTCACGGGACAAGGTCATAAGGTCACGGGGTAAAGGTCAAGGTCAAAAGGTCACGAACCAGGCTCAAAAGCTCACGGGGCAATTGCATAAGGTCAAAGGGTCACTGGTAAAGGTCAAAAGGTCACTGGTCAAAATCAAACGGTCACACGAACAACGTTCAAGGTCAAAAGGTCACTGCTCAAGGTCAAAAGGTCCCGTTTCAAGGTCAAACGGTCACGGGGTGTCAAATGTCCAGGTCAAAAGGTCACGAACCAAGGTCAAAAGGTCACGGGGTCAAAAATCGAGGTCAAAAGGTCACAAACCAAGGACAAAAGGTCACGGGACAAGGTGAAAAGGTCACAGGGCAACTGCATAAGGCCAAAAGGTCACCTGTCAAGGTCAAAAGGTCACTGCTCAAGGTCAAAAGGTCACGGTTCAAGGTCATAAGGTCACGGGGGTCAAAGGTCAAGGTCAAAAGGTCACGAACCAAGGTCAAAAGGTCACGGGACAAGGTCATAAGGTCACTTATCAAGGTCAAAAGGTCCCGTTTCAAGGTCAAAAGTTCACAGGGTCAAAGTTCAAGGTCAAAAGGTCACTTTTCAAGGTCAAACGGTCACGGGGTCAAAAATCAAGGTCAAAAGGTCACTGGTAAAGGTCAAAAGGTCACTGGTCAAAAGCAAACGGTCACAGGATGAAAGTTCAAGGTCAAAAGGTCACTGGTCAGGGTCAAAAGGTCACTGCTGAAGGTAAAAAAGACACAGGGGTTAAAGGTAAAGGTCAAAAGGTCACGGTACAAGGTGAAAAGGTCACGGGACAAGGTCAGAAGGTCACGGGGCAACTGCATAAGGCCAAAAGGTCACCTGTCAAGGTCAAAAGGTCACTGCTCAAGGTCAAAAGGTCACGTATCTATTCAAAAGGTCACGGGGCAATTGCATAAGGTCAAAAGCTCACTGGTCAAAATCAAACGGTCACAGGATCAAAGTTCAAGGTCATAAGGTCATGGGGGTCAAAAATCAAGGTCAAAAGGTCACAAACCAAGGTCAAAAGGTCCCGCTTCAAGGTCAAAAGTTCACAGGGTCAAAGTTCAAGGTCAAAAGGTCACTTATCAAGGTCAAACGGTCACGGGGTCAAAAATCAAGGTCAAAAGGTCACTGGTAAAGGTCAAAAGGTCACTGGTCAAAAGCAAACGGTCACAGGATGAAAGTTCAAGGTCAAAAGGTCACTGGTCAGGGTCAAAAGGTCACTGCTGAAGGTAAAAAAGACACAGGGGTCAAAGGTAAAGGTCAAAAGGTCACGGTACAAGGTGAAAAGGTCACGGGACAAGGTCAAAAGGTCACGGGGCAACTGCATAAGGCCAAAAGGTCACCTGTCAAGGTCAAACGGTCACAGGATCAAAGTTCAAGGTCAAAAGGTCACGGGTCAAAGTTCAAGGTCAAAAGGTCACTGGTCAAGGTCAAAAGGTCACGAGTCAATGTAGAAAGGTCACGGGGGTCAAAGGTCTAGGTAAAACAGTACCAGGATCAAAGTTCAAGGTCAAAAGGTCACTAGTCAAGGTCAAAAGGTCACGTTTCAAGGTCATAAGGACACGGGGGTCAAAAATCAAGGTCAAAAGGTCACGAACCAAGGTCAAAAGGTCACGGGACAAGGTCAGAAGGTCACGGGGCAACTGCATAAGGCCAAAAGGTCACCTGTCAAGGTCAAAAGGTCACTGCTCAAGGTCAAAAGGTCACGTATCAATTCAAAAGGTCACGGGGCAATTGCATAAGGTCAAAAGCTCACTGGTCAAAATCAAACGGTCACAGGATCAAAGTTCAAGGTCATAAGGTCATGGGGGTCAAAAATCAAGGTCAAAAGGTCACCGCTCAAGGTCAAAAGGTCACGGGACAAGGTCATAAGGTCACGGGGTAAAGTTCAAGGTCAAAAGGTCACGAATCAAGGTCAAAAGCTCACGGGGCAATTGCATAAGGTCAAAGGGTCACTGGTAAAGGTCAAAAGGTCACAGGTCAAAATCAAACGGTCACACGAACAACGTTCAAGGTCAAAAGGTCACTGCTCAAGGTCAAAAGGTCACGGGTCAAGGTCAAACGGTCACGGGGGTGTCAAATGTCAAGGTCAAAAGGTCACGAACCAAGGTCAAAAGGTCACGGGACAAGGTCATAAGGTCACTTATCAAGGTCAAAAGGTCCCGTTTCAAGGTCAAAAGTTCACAGGGTCAAAGTTCAAGGGCAAAAGGTCACTTATCAAGGTCAAACGGTCACGGGGTCAAAAATCAAGGTCAAAAGGTCACTGGTAAAGGTCAAAAGGTCACTGGTCAAAAGCAAACGGTCACAGGATGAAAGTTCAAGGTCAAAAGGTCACTGGTCAGGGTCAAAAGGTCACTGCTGAAGGTAAAAAAGACACAGGGGTTAAAGGTAAAGGTCAAAAGGTCACGGTACAAGGTGAAAAGGTCACGGGACAAGGTCAAAAGGTCACGAGTCAATGTAGAAAGGTCACGGGGGTCAAAGGTCTAGGTAAAACAGTACCAGGATCAAAGTTCAAGGTCAAAAGGTCACTGGTCAAAATCAAACGGTCACACGAACAACGTTCAAGGTCAAAAGGTCACTGCTCAAGGTCAAAAGGTCCCGTTTCAAGGTCAAACGGTCACGGGGGTGTCAAATGTCAAGGTCAAAAGGTCACGAACCAAGGTCAAAAGGTCACGGGGTCAAAAATCGAGGTCAAAAGGTCACAAACCAAGGTCAAAAGGTCACGGGACAAGGTGAAATGGTCACGGGGCAACTGCATAAGGCCAAAAGGTCACCTGTCAAGGTCAAAAGGTCACTGCTCAAGGTCAAAAGGTCACGGTTCAAGGTCATAAGGTCACGGGGGTCAAATGTCAAGGTCAAAAGGTCACGAACCAAGGTCAAAAGGTCCCGTTTCAAGGTCAAAAGTTCACAGGGTCAAAGTTCAAGGTCAAAAGGTCACTTTTCAAGGTCAAACGGTCACGGGGTCAAAAATCAAAAGGTCACTGGTAAAGGTCAAAAGGTCACTGGTCAAAAGCAAACGGTCACAGGATGAAAGTTCAAGGTCAAAAGGTCACTGGTCAGGGTCAAAAGGTCACTGCTGAAGGTAAAAAAGACACAGGGGTTAAAGGTAAAGGTCAAAAGGTCACGGTACAAGGTGAAAAGGTCACGGGACAAGGTCAAAAGGTCACGGGGCAACTGCATAAGGCCAAAAGGTCACCTGTCAAGGTCAAAAGGTCACTGGTCAAAATCAAACGGTCACACGAACAACGTTCAAGGTCAAAAGGTCACTGCTCAAGGTCAAAAGGTCCCGTTTCAAGGTCAAACGGTCACGGGGTGTCAAATTTCAAGGTCAAAAGGTCACGAACCAAGGTCAAAAGGTCACGGGGGGTCAAAAATCGAGGTCAAAAGGTCACAAACCAAGGTCAAAAGGTCACGGGACAAGGTGAAAAGGTCACGGGGCAACTGCATAAGGCCAAAAGATCACTTGTCAAGGTCAAAAGGTCACTGCTCAAGGTCAAAAGGTCACGGTTCAAGGTCATAAGGTCACGGGGGTCAAATGTCAAGGTCAAAAGGTCACGAACCAAGGTCAAAAGGTCACGGGACAAGGTCATAAGGTCACTTATCAAGGTCAAAAGGTCCCGTTTCAAGGTCAAAAGTTCACAGGGTCAAAGTTCAAGGTCAAAAGGTCACTTTTCAAGGTCAAACGGTCACGGGGTCAAAAATCAAGGTCAAAAGGTCACTGGTAAAGGTCAAAAGGTCACTGGTCAAAAGCAAACGGTCACAGGATGAAAGTTCAAGGTCAAAAGGTCACTGGTCAGGGTCAAAAGGTCACTGCTGAAGGTAAAAAAGACACAGGGGTTAAAGGTAAAGGTCAAAAGGTCACGGTACAAGGTGAAAAGGTCACGGGACAAGGTCAAAAGGTCACGGGGCAACTGCATAAGGCCAAAAGGTCACCTGTCAAGGTCAAACGGTCACAGGATCAAAGTTCAAGGTCAAAAGGTCACGGGTCAAAGTTCAAGGTCAAAAGGTCACTGGTCAAGGTCAAAAGGTCACGAGTCAATGTAGAAAGGTCACGGGGGTCAAAGGTCTAGGTAAAACAGTACCAGGATCAAAGTTCAAGGTCAAAAGGTCACTAGTCAAGGTCAAAAGGTCACGTTTCAAGGTCATAAGGACACGGGGGTCAAAAATCAAGGTCAAAAGGTCACGAACCAAGGTCAAAAGGTCACGGGACAAGGTCAGAAGGTCACGGGGCAACTGCATAAGGCCAAAAGGTCACCTGTCAAGGTCAAAAGGTCACTGCTCAAGGTCAAAAGGTCACGTATCAATTCAAAAGGTCACGGGGCAATTGCATAAGGTCAAAAGCTCACTGGTCAAAATCAAACGGTCACAGGATCAAAGTTCAAGGTCATAAGGTCATGGGGGTCAAAAATCAAGGTCAAAAGGTCACCGCTCAAGGTCAAAAGGTCACGGGACAAGGTCATAAGGTCACGGGGTAAAGTTCAAGGTCAAAAGGTCACGAACCAAGGTCAAAAGGTCACGGGGCAATTGCATAAGGTCAAAGGGTCACTGGTAAAGGGCAAAAGGTCACTGGTCAAAATCAAACGGTCACACGAACAACGTTCAAGGTCAAAAGGTCACTGCTCAAGGTCAAAAGGTCCCGTTTCAAGGTCAAACGGTCACGGGGGTGTCAAATGTCAAGGTCAAAAGGTCACGAACCAAGGTCAAAAGGTCACGGGGTCAAAAATCGAGGTCAAAAGGTCACAAACCAAGGTCAAAAGGTCACGGGACAAGGTGAAATGGTCACGGGGCAACTGCATAAGGCCAAAAGGTCACCTGTCAAGGTCAAAAGGTCACTGCTCAAGGTCAAAAGGTCACGGTTCAAGGTCATAAGGTCACGGGGTCAAATGTCAAGGTCAAAAGGTCACGAACCAAGGTCAAAAGGTCCCGTTTCAAGGTCAAAAGTTCACAGGGTCAAAGTTCAAGGTCAAAAGGTCACTTATCAAGGTCAAACGGTCACGGGTCAAAAATCAAGGTCAAAAGGTCACTGGTAAAGGTCAAAAGGTCACTGGTCAAAAGCAAACGGTCACAGGATGAAAGTTCAAGGTCAAAAGGTCACTGGTCAGGGTCAAAAGGTCACTGCTGAAGGTAAAAAAGACACAGGGGTTAAAGGTAAAGGTCAAAAGGTCACGGTACAAGGTGAAAAGGTCACGGGACAAGGTCAAAAGGTCACGGGGCAACTGCATAAGGCCAAAAGGTCACCTGTCAAGGTCAAACGGTCACAGGATCAAAGTTCAAGGTCAAAAGGTCACGGGTCAAAGTTCAAGGTCAAAAGGTCACTGGTCAAGGTCAAAAGGTCACGAGTCAATGTAGAAAGGTCACGGGGGTCAACGGTCTAGGTAAAACAGTACCAGGATCAAAGTTCAAGGTCAAAAGGTCACTAGTCAAGGTCAAAAGGTCACATTTCAAGGTCATAAGGACACGGGGGTCAAAAATCAAGGTCAAAAGGTCACGAACCAAGGTCAAAAGGTCACGGGACAAGGTCAGAAGGTCACGGGGCAACTGCATAAGGCCAAAAGGTCACCTGTCAAGGTCAAAAGGTCACTGCTCAAGGTCAAAAGGTCACGTATCAATTCAAAAGGTCACGGGGCAATTGCATAAGGTCAAAAGCTCACTGGTCAAAATCAAACGGTCACAGGATCAAAGTTCAAGTTCATAAGGTCATGGGGGGTCAAAAATCAAGGTCAAAAGGTCACCGCTCAAGGTCAAAAGGTCACGGGACAAGGTCATAAGGTCACGGGGGTAGAGGTCAAGGTCAAAAGGTCGCGAACCAAGGTCAAAAGGTCACGGGGCAATTGCATAAGTTCAAAGGGTCACTGGTAAAGGTCAAAAGGTCACTGGTCAAAATCAAACGGTCACACGAACAACGTTCAAGGTCAAAAGGTCACTGCTCAAGGTCAAAAGGTCCCGTTTCAAGGTCAAACGGTCACGGGGTGTCAAATTTCAAGGTCAAAAGGTCACGAACCAAGGTCAAAAGGTCACGGGGTCAAAAATCGAGGTCAAAAGGTCACAAACCAAGGACAAAAGGTCACGGGACAAGGTGAAAAGGTCACAGGGCAACTGCATAAGGCCAAAAGGTCACCTGTCAAGGTCAAAAGGTCACTGCTCAAGGTCAAAAGGTCACGGTTCAAGGTCATAAGGTCACGGGGGTCAAAGGTCAAGGTCAAAAGGTCACGAACCAAGGTCAAAAGGTCACGGGACAAGGTCATAAGGTCACTTATCAAGGTCAAAAGGTCCCGTTTCAAGGTCAAAAGTTCACAGGGTCAAAGTTCAAGGTCAAAAGGTCACTTATCAAGGTCAAACGGTCACGGGGTCAAAAATCAAGGTCAAAAGGTCACTGGTAAAGGTCAAAAGGTCACTGGTCAAAAGCAAACGGTCACAGGATGAAAGTTCAAGGTCAAAAGGTCACTGGTCAGGGTCAAAAGGTCACTGCTGAAGGTAAAAAAGACACAGGGGTTAAAGGTAAAGGTCAAAAGGTCACGGTACAAGGTGAAAAGGTCACGGGACAAGGTCAAAAGGTCACGAGTCAATGTAGAAAGGTCACGGGGGTCAAAGGTCTAGGTAAAACAGTACCAGGATCAAAGTTCAAGGTCAAAAGGTCACTGGTCAAAATCAAACGGTCACACGAACAACGTTCAAGGTCAAAAGGTCACTGCTCAAGGTCAAAAGGTCCCGTTTCAAGGTCAAACGGTCACGGGGGTGTCAAATGTCAAGGTCAAAAGGTCACGAACCAAGGTCAAAAGGTCACGGGGTCAAAAATCGAGGTCAAAAGGTCACAAACCAAGGTCAAAAGGTCACGGGACAAGGTGAAATGGTCACGGGGCAACTGCATAAGGCCAAAAGGTCACCTGTCAAGGTCAAAAGGTCACTGCTCAAGGTCAAAAGGTCACGGTTCAAGGTCATAAGGTCACGGGGGTCAAATGTCAAGGTCAAAAGGTCACGAACCAAGGTCAAAAGGTCCCGTTTCAAGGTCAAAAGTTCACAGGGTCAAAGTTCAAGGTCAAAAGGTCACTTTTCAAGGTCAAACGGTCACGGGGTCAAAAATCAAAAGGTCACTGGTAAAGGTCAAAAGGTCACTGGTCAAAAGCAAACGGTCACAGGATGAAAGTTCAAGGTCAAAAGGTCACTGGTCAGGGTCAAAAGGTCACTGCTGAAGGTAAAAAAGACACAGGGGTTAAAGGTAAAGGTCAAAAGGTCACGGTACAAGGTGAAAAGGTCACGGGACAAGGTCAAAAGGTCACGGGGCAACTGCATAAGGCCAAAAGGTCACCTGTCAAGGTCAAAAGGTCACTGGTCAAAATCAAACGGTCACACGAACAACGTTCAAGGTCAAAAGGTCACTGCTCAAGGTCAAAAGGTCCCGTTTCAAGGTCAAACGGTCACGGGGTGTCAAATTTCAAGGTCAAAAGGTCACGAACCAAGGTCAAAAGGTCACGGGGGGTCAAAAATCGAGGTCAAAAGGTCACAAACCAAGGTCAAAAGGTCACGGGACAAGGTGAAAAGGTCACGGGGCAACTGCATAAGGCCAAAAGATCACTTGTCAAGGTCAAAAGGTCACTGCTCAAGGTCAAAAGGTCACGGTTCAAGGTCATAAGGTCACGGGGGTCAAATGTCAAGGTCAAAAGGTCACGAACCAAGGTCAAAAGGTCACGGGACAAGGTCATAAGGTCACTTATCAAGGTCAAAAGGTCCCGTTTCAAGGTCAAAAGTTCACAGGGTCAAAGTTCAAGGTCAAAAGGTCACTTTTCAAGGTCAAACGGTCACGGGGTCAAAAATCAAGGTCAAAAGGTCACTGGTAAAGGTCAAAAGGTCACTGGTCAAAAGCAAACGGTCACAGGATGAAAGTTCAAGGTCAAAAGGTCACTGGTCAGGGTCAAAAGGTCACTGCTGAAGGTAAAAAAGACACAGGGGTTAAAGGTAAAGGTCAAAAGGTCACGGTACAAGGTGAAAAGGTCACGGGACAAGGTCAAAAGGTCACGGGGCAACTGCATAAGGCCAAAAGGTCACCTGTCAAGGTCAAACGGTCACAGGATCAAAGTTCAAGGTCAAAAGGTCACGGGTCAAAGTTCAAGGTCAAAAGGTCACTGGTCAAGGTCAAAAGGTCACGAGTCAATGTAGAAAGGTCACGGGGGTCAAAGGTCTAGGTAAAACAGTACCAGGATCAAAGTTCAAGGTCAAAAGGTCACTAGTCAAGGTCAAAAGGTCACGTTTCAAGGTCATAAGGACACGGGGGTCAAAAATCAAGGTCAAAAGGTCACGAACCAAGGTCAAAAGGTCACGGGACAAGGTCAGAAGGTCACGGGGCAACTGCATAAGGCCAAAAGGTCACCTGTCAAGGTCAAAAGGTCACTGCTCAAGGTCAAAAGGTCACGTATCAATTCAAAAGGTCACGGGGCAATTGCATAAGGTCAAAAGCTCACTGGTCAAAATCAAACGGTCACAGGATCAAAGTTCAAGGTCATAAGGTCATGGGGGTCAAAAATCAAGGTCAAAAGGTCACCGCTCAAGGTCAAAAGGTCACGGGACAAGGTCATAAGGTCACGGGGTAAAGTTCAAGGTCAAAAGGTCACGAACCAAGGTCAAAAGGTCACGGGGCAATTGCATAAGGTCAAAGGGTCACTGGTAAAGGGCAAAAGGTCACTGGTCAAAATCAAACGGTCACACGAACAACGTTCAAGGTCAAAAGGTCACTGCTCAAGGTCAAAAGGTCCCGTTTCAAGGTCAAACGGTCACGGGGGTGTCAAATGTCAAGGTCAAAAGGTCACGAACCAAGGTCAAAAGGTCACGGGGTCAAAAATCGAGGTCAAAAGGTCACAAACCAAGGTCAAAAGGTCACGGGACAAGGTGAAATGGTCACGGGGCAACTGCATAAGGCCAAAAGGTCACCTGTCAAGGTCAAAAGGTCACTGCTCAAGGTCAAAAGGTCACGGTTCAAGGTCATAAGGTCACGGGGTCAAATGTCAAGGTCAAAAGGTCACGAACCAAGGTCAAAAGGTCCCGTTTCAAGGTCAAAAGTTCACAGGGTCAAAGTTCAAGGTCAAAAGGTCACTTATCAAGGTCAAACGGTCACGGGTCAAAAATCAAGGTCAAAAGGTCACTGGTAAAGGTCAAAAGGTCACTGGTCAAAAGCAAACGGTCACAGGATGAAAGTTCAAGGTCAAAAGGTCACTGGTCAGGGTCAAAAGGTCACTGCTGAAGGTAAAAAAGACACAGGGGTTAAAGGTAAAGGTCAAAAGGTCACGGTACAAGGTGAAAAGGTCACGGGACAAGGTCAAAAGGTCACGGGGCAACTGCATAAGGCCAAAAGGTCACCTGTCAAGGTCAAACGGTCACAGGATCAAAGTTCAAGGTCAAAAGGTCACGGGTCAAAGTTCAAGGTCAAAAGGTCACTGGTCAAGGTCAAAAGGTCACGAGTCAATGTAGAAAGGTCACGGGGGTCAACGGTCTAGGTAAAACAGTACCAGGATCAAAGTTCAAGGTCAAAAGGTCACTAGTCAAGGTCAAAAGGTCACATTTCAAGGTCATAAGGACACGGGGGTCAAAAATCAAGGTCAAAAGGTCACGAACCAAGGTCAAAAGGTCACGGGACAAGGTCAGAAGGTCACGGGGCAACTGCATAAGGCCAAAAGGTCACCTGTCAAGGTCAAAAGGTCACTGCTCAAGGTCAAAAGGTCACGTATCAATTCAAAAGGTCACGGGGCAATTGCATAAGGTCAAAAGCTCACTGGTCAAAATCAAACGGTCACAGGATCAAAGTTCAAGTTCATAAGGTCATGGGGGGTCAAAAATCAAGGTCAAAAGGTCACCGCTCAAGGTCAAAAGGTCACGGGACAAGGTCATAAGGTCACGGGGGTAGAGGTCAAGGTCAAAAGGTCGCGAACCAAGGTCAAAAGGTCACGGGGCAATTGCATAAGTTCAAAGGGTCACTGGTAAAGGTCAAAAGGTCACTGGTCAAAATCAAACGGTCACACGAACAACGTTCAAGGTCAAAAGGTCACTGCTCAAGGTCAAAAGGTCCCGTTTCAAGGTCAAACGGTCACGGGGTGTCAAATTTCAAGGTCAAAAGGTCACGAACCAAGGTCAAAAGGTCACGGGGTCAAAAATCGAGGTCAAAAGGTCACAAACCAAGGACAAAAGGTCACGGGACAAGGTGAAAAGGTCACAGGGCAACTGCATAAGGCCAAAAGGTCACCTGTCAAGGTCAAAAGGTCACTGCTCAAGGTCAAAAGGTCACGGTTCAAGGTCATAAGGTCACGGGGGTCAAAGGTCAAGGTCAAAAGGTCACGAACCAAGGTCAAAAGGTCACGGGACAAGGTCATAAGGTCACTTATCAAGGTCAAAAGGTCCCGTTTCAAGGTCAAAAGTTCACAGGGTCAAAGTTCAAGGTCAAAAGGTCACTTTTCAAGGTCAAACGGTCACGGGGTCAAAAATCAAGGTCAAAAGGTCACTGGTAAAGGTCAAAAGGTCACTGGTCAAAAGCAAACGGTCACAGGATGAAAGTTCAAGGTCAAAAGGTCACTGGTCAGGGTCAAAAGGTCACTGCTGAAGGTAAAAAAGACACAGGGGTTAAAGGTAAAGGTCACGGTACAAGGTGAAAAGGTCACGGGACAAGGTCAAAAGGTCACGGGTCAAAGTTCAAGGTCAAAAGGTCACTGGTCAAGGTCAAAAGGTCACGAGTCAATGTAGAAAGGTCACGGGGGTCAAAGGTCTAGGTAAAACAGTACCAGGATCAAAGTTCAAGGTCAAAAGGTCACTAGTCAAGGTCAAAAGGTCACGTTTCAAGGTCATAAGGACACGGGGGTCAAAAATCAAGGTCAAAAGGTCACGAACCAAGGTCAAAAGGTCACGGGACAAGGTCAGAAGGTCACGGGGCAACTGCATAAGGCCAAAAGGTCACATGTCAAGGTCAAAAGGTCACTGCTCAAGGTCAAAAGGTCACGTATCAATTCAAAAGGTCACGGGGCAATTGCATAAGGTCAAAAGCTCACTGGTCAAAATCAAACGGTCACAGGATCAAAGTTCAAGGTCATAAGGTCATGGGGGTCAAAAATCAAGGTCAAAAGGTCACCGCTCAAGGTCAAAAGGTCACGGGACAAGGTCATAAGGTCACGGGGTAAAGGTCAAGGTCAAAAGGTCACGAACCAGGCTCAAAAGCTCACGGGGCAATTGCATAAGGTCAAAGGGTCACTGGTAAAGGTCAAAAGGTCACTGGTCAAAATCAAACGGTCACACGAACAACGTTCAAGGTCAAAAGGTCACTGCTCAAGGTCAAAAGGTCCCGTTTCAAGGTCAAACGGTCACGGGGTGTCAAATGTCCAGGTCAAAAGGTCACGAACCAAGGTCAAAAGGTCACGGGGTCAAAAATCGAGGTCAAAAGGTCACAAACCAAGGACAAAAGGTCACGGGACAAGGTGAAAAGGTCACAGGGCAACTGCATAAGGCCAAAAGGTCACCTGTCAAGGTCAAAAGGTCACTGCTCAAGGTCAAAAGGTCACGGGTCAAGGTCATAAGGTCACGGGGGTCAAAGGTCAAGGTCAAAAGGTCACGAACCAAGGTCAAAAGGTCACGGGACAAGGTCATAAGGTCACTTATCAAGGTCAAAAGGTCCCGTTTCAAGGTCAAAAGTTCACAGGGTCAAAGTTCAAGGTCAAAAGGTCACTTTTCAAGGTCAAACGGTCACGGGGTCAAAAATCAAGGTCAAAAGGTCACTGGTAAAGGTCAAAAGGTCACTGGTCAAAAGCAAACGGTCACAGGATGAAAGTTCAAGGTCAAAAGGTCACTGGTCAGGGTCAAAAGGTCACTGCTGAAGGTAAAAAAGACACAGGGGTTAAAGGTAAAGGTCAAAAGGTCACGGTACAAGGTGAAAAGGTCACGGGACAAGGTCAGAAGGTCACGGGGCAACTGCATAAGGCCAAAAGGTCACCTGTCAAGGTCAAAAGGTCACTGCTCAAGGTCAAAAGGTCACGTATCAA
Organism: Porphyrio hochstetteri; assembly: GCA_020800305.1. Classification (NCBI taxonomy): domain Eukaryota; kingdom Metazoa; phylum Chordata; class Aves; order Gruiformes; family Rallidae; genus Porphyrio; species Porphyrio hochstetteri. The sequence goes on from CM036908.1 coordinate 193,174, forward strand.
TTCAAAAGGTCACGGGGCAATTGCATAAGGTCAAAAGCTCACTGGTCAAAATCAAACGGTCACAGGATCAAAGTTCAAGGTCATAAGGTCATGGGGGTCAAAAATCAAGGTCAAAAGGTCACGAACCAAGGTCAAAAGGTCCCGCTTCAAGGTCAAAAGTTCACAGGGTCAAAGTTCAAGGTCAAAAGGTCACTTATCAAGGTCAAACGGTCACGGGGTCAAAAATCAAGGTCAAAAGGTCACTGGTAAAGGTCAAAAGGTCACTGGTCAAAAGCAAACGGTCACAGGATGAAAGTTCAAGGTCAAAAGGTCACTGGTCAGGGTCAAAAGGTCACTGCTGAAGGTAAAAAAGACACAGGGGTCAAAGGTAAAGGTCAAAAGGTCACGGTACAAGGTGAAAAGGTCACGGGACAAGGTCAAAAGGTCACGGGGCAACTGCATAAGGCCAAAAGGTCACCTGTCAAGGTCAAACGGTCACAGGATCAAAGTTCAAGGTCAAAAGGTCACGGGTCAAAGTTCAAGGTCAAAAGGTCACTGGTCAAGGTCAAAAGGTCACGAGTCAATGTAGAAAGGTCACGGGGGTCAAAGGTCTAGGTAAAACAGTACCAGGATCAAAGTTCAAGGTCAAAAGGTCACTAGTCAAGGTCAAAAGGTCACGTTTCAAGGTCATAAGGACACGGGGGTCAAAAATCAAGGTCAAAAGGTCACGAACCAAGGTCAAAAGGTCACGGGACAAGGTCAGAAGGTCACGGGGCAACTGCATAAGGCCAAAAGGTCACCTGTCAAGGTCAAAAGGTCACTGCTCAAGGTCAAAAGGTCACGTATCAATTCAAAAGGTCACGGGGCAATTGCATAAGGTCAAAAGCTCACTGGTCAAAATCAAACGGTCACAGGATCAAAGTTCAAGGTCATAAGGTCATGGGGGTCAAAAATCAAGGTCAAAAGGTCACCGCTCAAGGTCAAAAGGTCACGGGACAAGGTCATAAGGTCACGGGGTAAAGTTCAAGGTCAAAAGGTCACGAATCAAGGTCAAAAGCTCACGGGGCAATTGCATAAGGTCAAAGGGTCACTGGTAAAGGTCAAAAGGTCACAGGTCAAAATCAAACGGTCACACGAACAACGTTCAAGGTCAAAAGGTCACTGCTCAAGGTCAAAAGGTCACGGGTCAAGGTCAAACGGTCACGGGGGTGTCAAATGTCAAGGTCAAAAGGTCACGAACCAAGGTCAAAAGGTCACGGGACAAGGTCATAAGGTCACTTATCAAGGTCAAAAGGTCCCGTTTCAAGGTCAAAAGTTCACAGGGTCAAAGTTCAAGGGCAAAAGGTCACTTATCAAGGTCAAACGGTCACGGGGTCAAAAATCAAGGTCAAAAGGTCACTGGTAAAGGTCAAAAGGTCACTGGTCAAAAGCAAACGGTCACAGGATGAAAGTTCAAGGTCAAAAGGTCACTGGTCAGGGTCAAAAGGTCACTGCTGAAGGTAAAAAAGACACAGGGGTTAAAGGTAAAGGTCAAAAGGTCACGGTACAAGGTGAAAAGGTCACGGGACAAGGTCAAAAGGTCACGAGTCAATGTAGAAAGGTCACGGGGGTCAAAGGTCTAGGTAAAACAGTACCAGGATCAAAGTTCAAGGTCAAAAGGTCACTGGTCAAAATCAAACGGTCACACGAACAACGTTCAAGGTCAAAAGGTCACTGCTCAAGGTCAAAAGGTCCCGTTTCAAGGTCAAACGGTCACGGGGGTGTCAAATGTCAAGGTCAAAAGGTCACGAACCAAGGTCAAAAGGTCACGGGGTCAAAAATCGAGGTCAAAAGGTCACAAACCAAGGTCAAAAGGTCACGGGACAAGGTGAAATGGTCACGGGGCAACTGCATAAGGCCAAAAGGTCACCTGTCAAGGTCAAAAGGTCACTGCTCAAGGTCAAAAGGTCACGGTTCAAGGTCATAAGGTCACGGGGGTCAAATGTCAAGGTCAAAAGGTCACGAACCAAGGTCAAAAGGTCCCGTTTCAAGGTCAAAAGTTCACAGGGTCAAAGTTCAAGGTCAAAAGGTCACTTTTCAAGGTCAAACGGTCACGGGGTCAAAAATCAAAAGGTCACTGGTAAAGGTCAAAAGGTCACTGGTCAAAAGCAAACGGTCACAGGATGAAAGTTCAAGGTCAAAAGGTCACTGGTCAGGGTCAAAAGGTCACTGCTGAAGGTAAAAAAGACACAGGGGTTGAAGGTAAAGGTCAAAAGGTCACGGTACAAGGTGAAAAGGTCACGGGACAAGGTCAAAAGGTCACGGGGCAACTGCATAAGGCCAAAAGGTCACCTGTCAAGGTCAAAAGGTCACTGGTCAAAATCAAACGGTCACACGAACAACGTTCAAGGTCAAAAGGTCACTGCTCAAGGTCAAAAGGTCCCGTTTCAAGGTCAAACGGTCACGGGGTGTCAAATTTCAAGGTCAAAAGGTCACGAACCAAGGTCAAAAGGTCACGGGGGGTCAAAAATCGAGGTCAAAAGGTCACAAACCAAGGTCAAAAGGTCACGGGACAAGGTGAAAAGGTCACGGGGCAACTGCATAAGGCCAAAAGATCACTTGTCAAGGTCAAAAGGTCACTGCTCAAGGTCAAAAGGTCACGGTTCAAGGTCATAAGGTCACGGGGGTCAAATGTCAAGGTCAAAAGGTCACGAACCAAGGTCAAAAGGTCACGGGACAAGGTCATAAGGTCACTTATCAAGGTCAAAAGGTCCCGTTTCAAGGTCAAAAGTTCACAGGGTCAAAGTTCAAGGTCAAAAGGTCACTTTTCAAGGTCAAACGGTCACGGGGTCAAAAATCAAGGTCAAAAGGTCACTGGTAAAGGTCAAAAGGTCACTGGTCAAAAGCAAACGGTCACAGGATGAAAGTTCAAGGTCAAAAGGTCACTGGTCAGGGTCAAAAGGTCACTGCTGAAGGTAAAAAAGACACAGGGGTTAAAGGTAAAGGTCAAAAGGTCACGGTACAAGGTGAAAAGGTCACGGGACAAGGTCAAAAGGTCACGGGGCAACTGCATAAGGCCAAAAGGTCACCTGTCAAGGTCAAACGGTCACAGGATCAAAGTTCAAGGTCAAAAGGTCACGGGTCAAAGTTCAAGGTCAAAAGGTCACTGGTCAAGGTCAAAAGGTCACGAGTCAATGTAGAAAGGTCACGGGGGTCAAAGGTCTAGGTAAAACAGTACCAGGATCAAAGTTCAAGGTCAAAAGGTCACTAGTCAAGGTCAAAAGGTCACGGTTCAAGGTCATAAGGACACGGGGGTCAAAAATCAAGGTCAAAAGGTCACGAACCAAGGTCAAAAGGTCACGGGACAAGGTCAGAAGGTCACGGGGCAACTGCATAAGGCCAAAAGGTCACCTGTCAAGGTCAAAAGGTCACTGCTCAAGGTCAAAAGGTCACGTATCAATTCAAAAGGTCACGGGGCAATTGCATAAGGTCAAAAGCTCACTGGTCAAAATCAAACGGTCACAGGATCAAAGTTCAAGGTCATAAGGTCATGGGGGTCAAAAATCAAGGTCAAAAGGTCACCGCTCAAGGTCAAAAGGTCACGGGACAAGGTCATAAGGTCACGGGGTAAAGTTCAAGGTCAAAAGGTCACGAACCAAGGTCAAAAGGTCACGGGGCAATTGCATAAGGTCAAAGGGTCACTGGTAAAGGGCAAAAGGTCACTGGTCAAAATCAAACGGTCACACGAACAACGTTCAAGGTCAAAAGGTCACTGCTCAAGGTCAAAAGGTCCCGTTTCAAGGTCAAACGGTCACGGGGGTGTCAAATGTCAAGGTCAAAAGGTCACGAACCAAGGTCAAAAGGTCACGGGGTCAAAAATCGAGGTCAAAAGGTCACAAACCAAGGTCAAAAGGTCACGGGACAAGGTGAAATGGTCACGGGGCAACTGCATAAGGCCAAAAGGTCACCTGTCAAGGTCAAAAGGTCACTGCTCAAGGTCAAAAGGTCACGGTTCAAGGTCATAAGGTCACGGGGTCAAATGTCAAGGTCAAAAGGTCACGAACCAAGGTCAAAAGGTCCCGTTTCAAGGTCAAAAGTTCACAGGGTCAAAGTTCAAGGTCAAAAGGTCACTTATCAAGGTCAAACGGTCACGGGTCAAAAATCAAGGTCAAAAGGTCACTGGTAAAGGTCAAAAGGTCACTGGTCAAAAGCAAACGGTCACAGGATGAAAGTTCAAGGTCAAAAGGTCACTGGTCAGGGTCAAAAGGTCACTGCTGAAGGTAAAAAAGACACAGGGGTTAAAGGTAAAGGTCAAAAGGTCACGGTACAAGGTGAAAAGGTCACGGGACAAGGTCAAAAGGTCACGGGGCAACTGCATAAGGCCAAAAGGTCACCTGTCAAGGTCAAACGGTCACAGGATCAAAGTTCAAGGTCAAAAGGTCACGGGTCAAAGTTCAAGGTCAAAAGGTCACTGGTCAAGGTCAAAAGGTCACGAGTCAATGTAGAAAGGTCACGGGGGTCAACGGTCTAGGTAAAACAGTACCAGGATCAAAGTTCAAGGTCAAAAGGTCACTAGTCAAGGTCAAAAGGTCACATTTCAAGGTCATAAGGACACGGGGGTCAAAAATCAAGGTCAAAAGGTCACGAACCAAGGTCAAAAGGTCACGGGACAAGGTCAGAAGGTCACGGGGCAACTGCATAAGGCCAAAAGGTCACCTGTCAAGGTCAAAAGGTCACTGCTCAAGGTCAAAAGGTCACGTATCAATTCAAAAGGTCACGGGGCAATTGCATAAGGTCAAAAGCTCACTGGTCAAAATCAAACGGTCACAGGATCAAAGTTCAAGGTCATAAGGTCATGGGGGGTCAAAAATCAAGGTCAAAAGGTCACCGCTCAAGGTCAAAAGGTCACGGGACAAGGTCATAAGGTCACGGGGGTAGAGGTCAAGGTCAAAAGGTCGCGAACCAAGGTCAAAAGGTCACGGGGCAATTGCATAAGTTCAAAGGGTCACTGGTAAAGGTCAAAAGGTCACTGGTCAAAATCAAACGGTCACACGAACAACGTTCAAGGTCAAAAGGTCACTGCTCAAGGTCAAAAGGTCCCGTTTCAAGGTCAAACGGTCACGGGGTGTCAAATTTCAAGGTCAAAAGGTCACGAACCAAGGTCAAAAGGTCACGGGGTCAAAAATCGAGGTCAAAAGGTCACAAACCAAGGACAAAAGGTCACGGGACAAGGTGAAAAGGTCACAGGGCAACTGCATAAGGCCAAAAGGTCACCTGTCAAGGTCAAAAGGTCACTGCTCAAGGTCAAAAGGTCACGGTTCAAGGTCATAAGGTCACGGGGGTCAAAGGTCAAGGTCAAAAGGTCACGAACCAAGGTCAAAAGGTCACGGGACAAGGTCATAAGGTCACTTATCAAGGTCAAAAGGTCCCGTTTCAAGGTCAAAAGTTCACAGGGTCAAAGTTCAAGGTCAAAAGGTCACTTTTCAAGGTCAAACGGTCACGGGGTCAAAAATCAAGGTCAAAAGGTCACTGGTAAAGGTCAAAAGGTCACTGGTCAAAAGCAAACGGTCACAGGATGAAAGTTCAAGGTCAAAAGGTCACTGGTCAGGGTCAAAAGGTCACTGCTGAAGGTAAAAAAGACACAGGGGTTAAAGGTAAAGGTCACGGTACAAGGTGAAAAGGTCACGGGACAAGGTCAAAAGGTCACGGGTCAAAGTTCAAGGTCAAAAGGTCACTGGTCAAGGTCAAAAGGTCACGAGTCAATGTAGAAAGGTCACGGGGGTCAAAGGTCTAGGTAAAACAGTACCAGGATCAAAGTTCAAGGTCAAAAGGTCACTAGTCAAGGTCAAAAGGTCACGTTTCAAGGTCATAAGGACACGGGGGTCAAAAATCAAGGTCAAAAGGTCACGAACCAAGGTCAAAAGGTCACGGGACAAGGTCAGAAGGTCACGGGGCAACTGCATAAGGCCAAAAGGTCACATGTCAAGGTCAAAAGGTCACTGCTCAAGGTCAAAAGGTCACGTATCAATTCAAAAGGTCACGGGGCAATTGCATAAGGTCAAAAGCTCACTGGTCAAAATCAAACGGTCACAGGATCAAAGTTCAAGGTCATAAGGTCATGGGGGTCAAAAATCAAGGTCAAAAGGTCACCGATCAAGGTCAAAAGGTCACGGGACAAGGTCATAAGGTCACGGGGTAAAGGTCAAGGTCAAAAGGTCACGAACCAGGCTCAAAAGCTCACGGGGCAATTGCATAAGGTCAAAGGGTCACTGGTAAAGGTCAAAAGGTCACTGGTCAAAATCAAACGGTCACACGAACAACGTTCAAGGTCAAAAGGTCACTGCTCAAGGTCAAAAGGTCCCGTTTCAAGGTCAAACGGTCACGGGGTGTCAAATGTCCAGGTCAAAAGGTCACGAACCAAGGTCAAAAGGTCACGGGGTCAAAAATCGAGGTCAAAAGGTCACAAACCAAGGACAAAAGGTCACGGGACAAGGTGAAAAGGTCACAGGGCAACTGCATAAGGCCAAAAGGTCACCTGTCAAGGTCAAAAGGTCACTGCTCAAGGTCAAAAGGTCACGGTTCAAGGTCATAAGGTCACGGGGGTCAAAGGTCAAGGTCAAAAGGTCACGAACCAAGGTCAAAAGGTCACGGGACAAGGTCATAAGGTCACTTATCAAGGTCAAAAGGTCCCGTTTCAAGGTCAAAAGTTCACAGGGTCAAAGTTCAAGGTCAAAAGGTCACTTTTCAAGGTCAAACGGTCACGGGGTCAAAAATCAAGGTCAAAAGGTCACTGGTAAAGGTCAAAAGGTCACTGGTCAAAAGCAAACGGTCACAGGATGAAAGTTCAAGGTCAAAAGGTCACTGGTCAGGGTCAAAAGGTCACTGCTGAAGGTAAAAAAGACACAGGGGTTAAAGGTAAAGGTCAAAAGGTCACGGTACAAGGTGAAAAGGTCACGGGACAAGGTCAGAAGGTCACGGGGCAACTGCATAAGGCCAAAAGGTCACCTGTCAAGGTCAAAAGGTCACTGCTCAAGGTCAAAAGGTCACGTATCTATTCAAAAGGTCACGGGGCAATTGCATAAGGTCAAAAGCTCACTGGTCAAAATCAAACGGTCACAGGATCAAAGTTCAAGGTCATAAGGTCATGGGGGTCAAAAATCAAGGTCAAAAGGTCACGAACCAAGGTCAAAAGGTCCCGCTTCAAGGTCAAAAGTTCACAGGGTCAAAGTTCAAGGTCAAAAGCTCACTTATCAAGGTCAAACGGTCACGGGGTCAAAAATCAAGGTCAAAAGGTCACTGGTAAAGGTCAAAAGGTCACTGGTCAAAAGCAAACGGTCACAGGATGAAAGTTCAAGGTCAAAAGGTCACTGGTCAGGGTCAAAAGGTCACTGCTGAAGGTAAAAAAGACACAGGGGTCAAAGGTAAAGGTCAAAAGGTCACGGTACAAGGTGAAAAGGTCACGGGACAAGGTCAAAAGGTCACGGGGCAACTGCATAAGGCCAAAAGGTCACCTGTCAAGGTCAAACGGTCACAGGATCAAAGTTCAAGGTCAAAAGGTCACGGGTCAAAGTTCAAGGTCAAAAGGTCACTGGTCAAGGTCAAAAGGTCACGAGTCAATGTAGAAAGGTCACGGGGGTCAAAGGTCTAGGTAAAACAGTACCAGGATCAAAGTTCAAGGTCAAAAGGTCACTAGTCAAGGTCAAAAGGTCACGTTTCAAGGTCATAAGGACACGGGGGTCAAAAATCAAGGTCAAAAGGTCACGAACCAAGGTCAAAAGGTCACGGGACAAGGTCAGAAGGTCACGGGGCAACTGCATAAGGCCAAAAGGTCACCTGTCAAGGTCAAAAGGTCACTGCTCAAGGTCAAAAGGTCACGTATCAATTCAAAAGGTCACGGGGCAATTGCATAAGGTCAAAAGCTCACTGGTCAAAATCAAACGGTCACAGGATCAAAGTTCAAGGTCAAAAGGTCACGGGGGTCAAAAATCGAGGTCAAAAGGTCACAAACCAAGGTCAAAAGGTCACGGGACAAGGTGAAATGGTCACGGGGCAACTGCATAAGGCCAAAAGGTCACCTGTCAAGGTCAAAAGGTCACTGCTCAAGGTCAAAAGGTCACGGTTCAAGGTCATAAGGTCACGGGGGTCAAAGGTCAAGGTCAAAAGGTCACGAACCAAGGTCAAAAGGTCACGGGACAAGGTCATAAGGTCACTTATCAAGGTCGAAAGGTCCCGTTTCAAGGTCAAAAGTTCACAGGGTCAAAGTTCAAGGTCAAAAGGTCACTTTTCAAGGTCAAACGGTCACGGGGTCAAAAATCAAGGTCAAAAGGTCACTGGTAAAGGTCAAAAGGTCACTGGTCAAAAGCAAACGGTCACAGGATGAAAGTTCAAGGTCAAAAGGTCACTGGTCAGGGTCAAAAGGTCACTGCTGAAGGTAAAAAAGACACAGGGGTTAAAGGTAAAGGTCACGGTACAAGGTGAAAAGGTCACGGGACAAGGTCAAAAGGTCACGGGTCAAAGTTCAAGGTCAAAAGGTCACTGGTCAAGGTCAAAAGGTCACGAGTCAATGTAGAAAGGTCACGGGGGTCAAAGGTCTAGGTAAAACAGTACCAGGATCAAAGTTCAAGGTCAAAAGGTCACTAGTCAAGGTCAAAAGGTCACGTTTCAAGGTCATAAGGACACGGGGGTCAAAAATCAAGGTCAAAAGGTCACGAACCAAGGTCAAAAGGTCACGGGACAAGGTCAGAAGGTCACGGGGCAACTGCATAAGGCCAAAAGGTCACATGTCAAGGTCAAAAGGTCACTGCTCAAGGTCAAAAGGTCACGTATCAATTCAAAAGGTCACGGGGCAATTGCATAAGGTCAAAAGCTCACTGGTCAAAATCAAACGGTCACAGGATCAAAGTTCAAGGTCATAAGGTCATGGGGGTCAAAAATCAAGGTCAAAAGGTCACCGCTCAAGGTCAAAAGGTCACGGGACAAGGTCATAAGGTCACGGGGTAAAGGTCAAGGTCAAAAGGTCACGAACCAGGCTCAAAAGCTCACGGGGCAATTGCATAAGGTCAAAGGGTCACTGGTAAAGGTCAAAAGGTCACTGGTCAAAATCAAACGGTCACACGAACAACGTTCAAGGTCAAAAGGTCACTGCTCAAGGTCAAAAGGTCCCGTTTCAAGGTCAAACGGTCACGGGGTGTCAAATGTCCAGGTCAAAAGGTCACGAACCAAGGTCAAAAGGTCACGGGGTCAAAAATCGAGGTCAAAAGGTCACAAACCAAGGACAAAAGGTCACGGGACAAGGTGAAAAGGTCACAGGGCAACTGCATAAGGCCAAAAGGTCACCTGTCAAGGTCAAAAGGTCACTGCTCAAGGTCAAAAGGTCACGGTTCAAGGTCATAAGGTCACGGGGGTCAAAGGTCAAGGTCAAAAGGTCACGAACCAAGGTCAAAAGGTCACGGGACAAGGTCATAAGGTCACTTATCAAGGTCAAAAGGTCCCGTTTCAAGGTCAAAAGTTCACAGGGTCAAAGTTCAAGGTCAAAAGGTCACTTTTCAAGGTCAAACGGTCACGGGGTCAAAAATCAAGGTCAAAAGGTCACTGGTAAAGGTCAAAAGGTCACTGGTCAAAAGCAAACGGTCACAGGATGAAAGTTCAAGGTCAAAAGGTCACTGGTCAGGGTCAAAAGGTCACTGCTGAAGGTAAAAAAGACACAGGGGTTAAAGGTAAAGGTCAAAAGGTCACGGTACAAGGTGAAAAGGTCACGGGACAAGGTCAGAAGGTCACGGGGCAACTGCATAAGGCCAAAAGGTCACCTGTCAAGGTCAAAAGGTCACTGCTCAAGGTCAAAAGGTCACGTATCAATTCAAAAGGTCACGGGGCAATTGCATAAGGTCAAAAGCTCACTGGTCAAAATCAAACGGTCACAGGATCAAAGTTCAAGGTCATAAGGTCATGGGGGTCAAAAATCAAGGTCAAAAGGTCACGAACCAAGGTCAAAAGGTCCCGCTTCAAGGTCAAAAGTTCACAGGGTCAAAGTTCAAGGTCAAAAGGTCACTTATCAAGGTCAAACGGTCACGGGGTCAAAAATCAAGGTCAAAAGGTCACTGGTAAAGGTCAAAAGGTCACTGGTCAAAAGCAAACGGTCACAGGATGAAAGTTCAAGGTCAAAAGGTCACTGGTCAGGGTCAAAAGGTCACTGCTGAAGGTAAAAAAGACACAGGGGTCAAAGGTAAAGGTCAAAAGGTCACGGTACAAGGTGAAAAGGTCACGGGACAAGGTCAAAAGGTCACGGGGCAACTGCATAAGGCCAAAAGGTCACCTGTCAAGGTCAAACGGTCACAGGATCAAAGTTCAAGGTCAAAAGGTCACGGGTCAAAGTTCAAGGTCAAAAGGTCACTGGTCAAGGTCAAAAGGTCACGAGTCAATGTAGAAAGGTCACGGGGGTCAAAGGTCTAGGTAAAACAGTACCAGGATCAAAGTTCAAGGTCAAAAGGTCACTAGTCAAGGTCAAAAGGTCACGTTTCAAGGTCATAAGGACACGGGGGTCAAAAATCAAGGTCAAAAGGTCACGAACCAAGGTCAAAAGGTCACGGGACAAGGTCAGAAGGTCACGGGGCAACTGCATAAGGCCAAAAGGTCACCTGTCAAGGTCAAAAGGTCACTGCTCAAGGTCAAAAGGTCACGTATCAATTCAAAAGGTCACGGGGCAATTGCATAAGGTCAAAAGCTCACTGGTCAAAATCAAACGGTCACAGGATCAAAGTTCAAGGTCATAAGGTCATGGGGGTCAAAAATCAAGGTCAAAAGGTCACCGCTCAAGGTCAAAAGGTCACGGGACAAGGTCATAAGGTCACGGGGTAAAGTTCAAGGTCAAAAGGTCACGAATCAAGGTCAAAAGCTCACGGGGCAATTGCATAAGGTCAAAGGGTCACTGGTAAAGGTCAAAAGGTCACAGGTCAAAATCAAACGGTCACACGAACAACGTTCAAGGTCAAAAGGTCACTGCTCAAGGTCAAAAGGTCACGGGTCAAGGTCAAACGGTCACGGGGGTGTCAAATGTCAAGGTCAAAAGGTCACGAACCAAGGTCAAAAGGTCACGGGACAAGGTCATAAGGTCACTTATCAAGGTCAAAAGGTCCCGTTTCAAGGTCAAAAGTTCACAGGGTCAAAGTTCAAGGGCAAAAGGTCACTTATCAAGGTCAAACGGTCACGGGGTCAAAAATCAAGGTCAAAAGGTCACTGGTAAAGGTCAAAAGGTCACTGGTCAAAAGCAAACGGTCACAGGATGAAAGTTCAAGGTCAAAAGGTCACTGGTCAGGGTCAAAAGGTCACTGCTGAAGGTAAAAAAGACACAGGGGTTAAAGGTAAAGGTCAAAAGGTCACGGTACAAGGTGAAAAGGTCACGGGACAAGGTCAAAAGGTCACGAGTCAATGTAGAAAGGTCACGGGGGTCAAAGGTCTAGGTAAAACAGTACCAGGATCAAAGTTCAAGGTCAAAAGGTCACTGGTCAAAATCAAACGGTCACACGAACAACGTTCAAGGTCAAAAGGTCACTGCTCAAGGTCAAAAGGTCCCGTTTCAAGGTCAAACGGTCACGGGGGTGTCAAATGTCAAGGTCAAAAGGTCACGAACCAAGGTCAAAAGGTCACGGGGTCAAAAATCGAGGTCAAAAGGTCACAAACCAAGGTCAAAAGGTCACGGGACAAGGTGAAATGGTCACGGGGCAACTGCATAAGGCCAAAAGGTCACCTGTCAAGGTCAAAAGGTCACTGCTCAAGGTCAAAAGGTCACGGTTCAAGGTCATAAGGTCACGGGGGTCAAATGTCAAGGTCAAAAGGTCACGAACCAAGGTCAAAAGGTCCCGTTTCAAGGTCAAAAGTTCACAGGGTCAAAGTTCAAGGTCAAAAGGTCACTTTTCAAGGTCAAACGGTCACGGGGTCAAAAATCAAAAGGTCACTGGTAAAGGTCAAAAGGTCACTGGTCAAAAGCAAACGGTCACAGGATGAAAGTTCAAGGTCAAAAGGTCACTGGTCAGGGTCAAAAGGTCACTGCTGAAGGTAAAAAAGACACAGGGGTTAAAGGTAAAGGTCAAAAGGTCACGGTACAAGGTGAAAAGGTCACGGGACAAGGTCAAAAGGTCACGGGGCAACTGCATAAGGCCAAAAGGTCACCTGTCAAGGTCAAAAGGTCACTGGTCAAAATCAAACGGTCACACGAACAACGTTCAAGGTCAAAAGGTCACTGCTCAAGGTCAAAAGGTCCCGTTTCAAGGTCAAACGGTCACGGGGTGTCAAATTTCAAGGTCAAAAGGTCACGAACCAAGGTCAAAAGGTCACGGGGGGTCAAAAATCGAGGTCAAAAGGTCACAAACCAAGGTCAAAAGGTCACGGGACAAGGTGAAAAGGTCACGGGGCAACTGCATAAGGCCAAAAGATCACTTGTCAAGGTCAAAAGGTCACTGCTCAAGGTCAAAAGGTCACGGTTCAAGGTCATAAGGTCACGGGGGTCAAATGTCAAGGTCAAAAGGTCACGAACCAAGGTCAAAAGGTCACGGGACAAGGTCATAAGGTCACTTATCAAGGTCAAAAGGTCCCGTTTCAAGGTCAAAAGTTCACAGGGTCAAAGTTCAAGGTCAAAAGGTCACTTTTCAAGGTCAAACGGTCACGGGGTCAAAAATCAAGGTCAAAAGGTCACTGGTAAAGGTCAAAAGGTCACTGGTCAAAAGCAAACGGTCACAGGATGAAAGTTCAAGGTCAAAAGGTCACTGGTCAGGGTCAAAAGGTCACTGCTGAAGGTAAAAAAGACACAGGGGTTAAAGGTAAAGGTCAAAAGGTCACGGTACAAGGTGAAAAGGTCACGGGACAAGGTCAAAAGGTCACGGGGCAACTGCATAAGGCCAAAAGGTCACCTGTCAAGGTCAAACGGTCACAGGATCAAAGTTCAAGGTCAAAAGGTCACGGGTCAAAGTTCAAGGTCAAAAGGTCACTGGTCAAGGTCAAAAGGTCACGAGTCAATGTAGAAAGGTCACGGGGGTCAAAGGTCTAGGTAAAACAGTACCAGGATCAAAGTTCAAGGTCAAAAGGTCACTAGTCAAGGTCAAAAGGTCACGTTTCAAGGTCATAAGGACACGGGGGTCAAAAATCAAGGTCAAAAGGTCACGAACCAAGGTCAAAAGGTCACGGGACAAGGTCAGAAGGTCACGGGGCAACTGCATAAGGCCAAAAGGTCACCTGTCAAGGTCAAAAGGTCACTGCTCAAGGTCAAAAGGTCACGTATCAATTCAAAAGGTCACGGGGCAATTGCATAAGGTCAAAAGCTCACTGGTCAAAATCAAACGGTCACAGGATCAAAGTTCAAGGTCATAAGGTCATGGGGGTCAAAAATCAAGGTCAAAAGGTCACCGCTCAAGGTCAAAAGGTCACGGGACAAGGTCATAAGGTCACGGGGTAAAGTTCAAGGTCAAAAGGTCACGAACCAGGCTCAAAAGCTCACGGGGCAATTGCATAAGGTCAAAGGGTCACTGGTAAAGGTCAAAAGGTCACTGGTCAAAATCAAACGGTCACACGAACAACGTTCAAGGTCAAAAGGTCACTGCTCAAGGTCAAAAGGTCCCGTTTCAAGGTCAAACGGTCACGGGGTGTCAAATGTCCAGGTCAAAAGGTCACGAACCAAGGTCAAAAGGTCACGGGGTCAAAAATCGAGGTCAAAAGGTCACAAACCAAGGACAAAAGGTCACGGGACAAGGTGAAAAGGTCACAGGGCAACTGCATAAGGCCAAAAGGTCACCTGTCAAGGTCAAAAGGTCACTGCTCAAGGTCAAAAGGTCACGGTTCAAGGTCATAAGGTCACGGGGGTCAAAGGTCAAGGTCAAAAGGTCACGAACCAAGGTCAAAAGGTCACGGGACAAGGTCATAAGGTCACTTATCAAGGTCAAAAGGTCCCGTTTCAAGGTCAAAAGTTCACAGGGTCAAAGTTCAAGGTCAAAAGGTCACTTTTCAAGGTCAAACGGTCACGGGGTCAAAAATCAAGGTCAAAAGGTCACTGGTAAAGGTCAAAAGGTCACTGGTCAAAAGCAAACGGTCACAGGATGAAAGTTCAAGGTCAAAAGGTCACTGGTCAGGGTCAAAAGGTCACTGCTGAAGGTAAAAAAGACACAGGGGTTAAAGGTAAAGGTCAAAAGGTCACGGTACAAGGTGAAAAGGTCACGGGACAAGGTCAGAAGGTCACGGGGCAACTGCATAAGGCCAAAAGGTCACCTGTCAAGGTCAAAAGGTCACTGCTCAAGGTCAAAAGGTCACGTATCTATTCAAAAGGTCACGGGGCAATTGCATAAGGTCAAAAGCTCACTGGTCAAAATCAAACGGTCACAGGATCAAAGTTCAAGGTCATAAGGTCATGGGGGTCAAAAATCAAGGTCAAAAGGTCACGAACCAAGGTCAAAAGGTCCCGCTTCAAGGTCAAAAGTTCACAGGGTCAAAGTTCAAGGTCAAAAGGTCACTTATCAAGGTCAAACGGTCACGGGGTCAAAAATCAAGGTCAAAAGGTCACTGGTAAAGGTCAAAAGGTCACTGGTCAAAAGCAAACGGTCACAGGATGAAAGTTCAAGGTCAAAAGGTCACTGGTCAGGGTCAAAAGGTCACTGCTGAAGGTAAAAAAGACACAGGGGTCAAAGGTAAAGGTCAAAAGGTCACGGTACAAGGTGAAAAGGTCACGGGACAAGGTCAAAAGGTCACGGGGCAACTGCATAAGGCCAAAAGGTCACCTGTCAAGGTCAAACGGTCACAGGATCAAAGTTCAAGGTCAAAAGGTCACGGGTCAAAGTTCAAGGTCAAAAGGTCACTGGTCAAGGTCAAAAGGTCACGAGTCAATGTAGAAAGGTCACGGGGGTCAAAGGTCTAGGTAAAACAGTACCAGGATCAAAGTTCAAGGTCAAAAGGTCACTAGTCAAGGTCAAAAGGTCACATTTCAAGGTCATAAGGACACGGGGGTCAAAAATCAAGGTCAAAAGGTCACGAACCAAGGTCAAAAGGTCACGGGACAAGGTCAGAAGGTCACGGGGCAACTGCATAAGGCCAAAAGGTCACCTGTCAAGGTCAAAAGGTCACTGCTCAAGGTCAAAAGGTCACGTATCAATTCAAAAGGTCACGGGGCAATTGCATAAGGTCAAAAGCTCACTGGTCAAAATCAAACGGTCACAGGATCAAAGTTCAAGGTCAAAAGGTCACGGGGGTCAAAAATCGAGGTCAAAAGGTCACAAACCAAGGTCAAAAGGTCACGGGACAAGGTGAAATGGTCACGGGGCAACTGCATAAGGCCAAAAGGTCACCTGTCAAGGTCAAAAGGTCACTGCTCAAGGTCAAAAGGTCACGGTTCAAGGTCATAAGGTCACGGGGGTCAAAGGTCAAGGTCAAAAGGTCACGAACCAAGGTCAAAAGGTCACGGGACAAGGTCATAAGGTCACTTATCAAGGTCGAAAGGTCCCGTTTCAAGGTCAAAAGTTCACAGGGTCAAAGTTCAAGGTCAAAAGGTCACTTATCAAGGTCAAACGGTCACGGGGTCAAAAATCAAGGTCAAAAGGTCACTGGTAAAGGTCAAAAGGTCACTGGTCAAAAGCAAACGGTCACAGGATGAAAGTTCAAGGTCAAAAGGTCACTGGTCAGGGTCAAAAGGTCACTGCTGAAGGTAAAAAAGACACAGGGGTTAAAGGTAAAGGTCACGGTACAAGGTGAAAAGGTCACGGGACAAGGTCAAAAGGTCACGGGTCAAAGTTCAAGGTCAAAAGGTCACTGGTCAAGGTCAAAAGGTCACGAGTCAATGTAGAAAGGTCACGGGGGTCAAAGGTCTAGGTAAAACAGTACCAGGATCAAAGTTCAAGGTCAAAAGGTCACTAGTCAAGGTCAAAAGGTCACGTTTCAAGGTCATAAGGACACGGGGGTCAAAAATCAAGGTCAAAAGGTCACGAACCAAGGTCAAAAGGTCACGGGACAAGGTCAGAAGGTCACGGGGCAACTGCATAAGGCCAAAAGGTCACATGTCAAGGTCAAAAGGTCACTGCTCAAGGTCAAAAGGTCACGTATCAATTCAAAAGGTCACGGGGCAATTGCATAAGGTCAAAAGCTCACTGGTCAAAATCAAACGGTCACAGGATCAAAGTTCAAGGTCATAAGGTCATGGGGGTCAAAAATCAAGGTCAAAAGGTCACCGCTCAAGGTCAAAAGGTCACGGGACAAGGTCATAAGGTCACGGGGTAAAGTTCAAGGTCAAAAGGTCACGAACCAGGCTCAAAAGCTCACGGGGCAATTGCATAAGGTCAAAGGGTCACTGGTAAAGGTCAAAAGGTCACTGGTCAAAATCAAACGGTCACACGAACAACGTTCAAGGTCAAAAGGTCACTGCTCAAGGTCAAAAGGTCCCGTTTCAAGGTCAAACGGTCACGGGGTGTCAAATGTCCAGGTCAAAAGGTCACGAACCAAGGTCAAAAGGTCACGGGGTCAAAAATCGAGGTCAAAAGGTCACAAACCAAGGACAAAAGGTCACGGGACAAGGTGAAAAGGTCACAGGGCAACTGCATAAGGCCAAAAGGTCACCTGTCAAGGTCAAAAGGTCACTGCTCAAGGTCAAAAGGTCACGGTTCAAGGTCATAAGGTCACGGGGGTCAAAGGTCAAGGTCAAAAGGTCACGAACCAAGGTCAAAAGGTCACGGGACAAGGTCATAAGGTCACTTATCAAGGTCAAAAGGTCCCGTTTCAAGGTCAAAAGTTCACAGGGTCAAAGTTCAAGGTCAAAAGGTCACTTTTCAAGGTCAAACGGTCACGGGGTCAAAAATCAAGGTCAAAAGGTCACTGGTAAAGGTCAAAAGGTCACTGGTCAAAAGCAAACGGTCACAGGATGAAAGTTCAAGGTCAAAAGGTCACTGGTCAGGGTCAAAAGGTCACTGCTGAAGGTAAAAAAGACACAGGGGTTAAAGGTAAAGGTCAAAAGGTCACGGTACAAGGTGAAAAGGTCACGGGACAAGGTCAGAAGGTCACGGGGCAACTGCATAAGGCCAAAAGGTCACCTGTCAAGGTCAAAAGGTCACTGCTCAAGGTCAAAAGGTCACGTATCTATTCAAAAGGTCACGGGGCAATTGCATAAGGTCAAAAGCTCACTGGTCAAAATCAAACGGTCACAGGATCAAAGTTCAAGGTCATAAGGTCATGGGGGTCAAAAATCAAGGTCAAAAGGTCACGAACCAAGGTCAAAAGGTCCCGCTTCAAGGTCAAAAGTTCACAGGGTCAAAGTTCAAGGTCAAAAGGTCACTTTTCAAGGTCAAACGGTCACGGGGTCAAAAATCAAGGTCAAAAGGTCACTGGTAAAGGTCAAAAGGTCACTGGTCAAAAGCAAACGGTCACAGGATGAAAGTTCAAGGTCAAAAGGTCACTGGTCAGGGTCAAAAGGTCACTGCTGAAGGTAAAAAAGACACAGGGGTCAAAGGTAAAGGTCAAAAGGTCACGGTACAAGGTGAAAAGGTCACGGGACAAGGTCAAAAGGTCACGGGGCAACTGCATAAGGCCAAAAGGTCACCTGTCAAGGTCAAACGGTCACAGGATCAAAGTTCAAGGTCAAAAGGTCACGGGTCAAAGTTCAAGGTCAAAAGGTCACTGGTCAAGGTCAAAAGGTCACGAGTCAATGTAGAAAGGTCACGGGGGTCAAAGGTCTAGGTAAAACAGTACCAGGATCAAAGTTCAAGGTCAAAAGGTCACTAGTCAAGGTCAAAAGGTCACGTTTCAAGGTCATAAGGACACGGGGGTCAAAAATCAAGGTCAAAAGGTCACGAACCAAGGTCAAAAGGTCACGGGACAAGGTCAGAAGGTCACGGGGCAACTGCATAAGGCCAAAAGGTCACCTGTCAAGGTCAAAAGGTCACTGCTCAAGGTCAAAAGGTCACGTATCAATTCAAAAGGTCACGGGGCAATTGCATAAGGTCAAAAGCTCACTGGTCAAAATCAAACGGTCACAGGATCAAAGTTCAAGGTCATAAGGTCATGGGGGTCAAAAATCAAGGTCAAAAGGTCACCGCTCAAGGTCAAAAGGTCACGGGACAAGGTCATAAGGTCACGGGGTAAAGTTCAAGGTCAAAAGGTCACGAATCAAGGTCAAAAGCTCACGGGGCAATTGCATAAGGTCAAAGGGTCACTGGTAAAGGTCAAAAGGTCACAGGTCAAAATCAAACGGTCACACGAACAACGTTCAAGGTCAAAAGGTCACTGCTCAAGGTCAAAAGGTCACGGGTCAAGGTCAAACGGTCACGGGGGTGTCAAATGTCAAGGTCAAAAGGTCACGAACCAAGGTCAAAAGGTCACGGGACAAGGTCATAAGGTCACTTATCAAGGTCAAAAGGTCCCGTTTCAAGGTCAAAAGTTCACAGGGTCAAAGTTCAAGGGCAAAAGGTCACTTATCAAGGTCAAACGGTCACGGGGTCAAAAATCAAGGTCAAAAGGTCACTGGTAAAGGTCAAAAGGTCACTGGTCAAAAGCAAACGGTCACAGGATGAAAGTTCAAGGTCAAAAGGTCACTGGTCAGGGTCAAAAGGTCACTGCTGAAGGTAAAAAAGACACAGGGGTTAAAGGTAAAGGTCAAAAGGTCACGGTACAAGGTGAAAAGGTCACGGGACAAGGTCAAAAGGTCACGAGTCAATGTAGAAAGGTCACGGGGGTCAAAGGTCTAGGTAAAACAGTACCAGGATCAAAGTTCAAGGTCAAAAGGTCACTGGTCAAAATCAAACGGTCACACGAACAACGTTCAAGGTCAAAAGGTCACTGCTCAAGGTCAAAAGGTCCCGTTTCAAGGTCAAACGGTCACGGGGGTGTCAAATGTCAAGGTCAAAAGGTCACGAACCAAGGTCAAAAGGTCACGGGGTCAAAAATCGAGGTCAAAAGGTCACAAACCAAGGTCAAAAGGTCACGGGACAAGGTGAAATGGTCACGGGGCAACTGCATAAGGCCAAAAGGTCACCTGTCAAGGTCAAAAGGTCACTGCTCAAGGTCAAAAGGTCACGGTTCAAGGTCATAAGGTCACGGGGGTCAAATGTCAAGGTCAAAAGGTCACGAACCAAGGTCAAAAGGTCCCGTTTCAAGGTCAAAAGTTCACAGGGTCAAAGTTCAAGGTCAAAAGGTCACTTTTCAAGGTCAAACGGTCACGGGGTCAAAAATCAAAAGGTCACTGGTAAAGGTCAAAAGGTCACTGGTCAAAAGCAAACGGTCACAGGATGAAAGTTCAAGGTCAAAAGGTCACTGGTCAGGGTCAAAAGGTCACTGCTGAAGGTAAAAAAGACACAGGGGTTAAAGGTAAAGGTCAAAAGGTCACGGTACAAGGTGAAAAGGTCACGGGACAAGGTCAAAAGGTCACGGGGCAACTGCATAAGGCCAAAAGGTCACCTGTCAAGGTCAAAAGGTCACTGGTCAAAATCAAACGGTCACACGAACAACGTTCAAGGTCAAAAGGTCACTGCTCAAGGTCAAAAGGTCCCGTTTCAAGGTCAAACGGTCACGGGGTGTCAAATTTCAAGGTCAAAAGGTCACGAACCAAGGTCAAAAGGTCACGGGGGGTCAAAAATCGAGGTCAAAAGGTCACAAACCAAGGTCAAAAGGTCACGGGACAAGGTGAAAAGGTCACGGGGCAACTGCATAAGGCCAAAAGATCACTTGTCAAGGTCAAAAGGTCACTGCTCAAGGTCAAAAGGTCACGGTTCAAGGTCATAAGGTCACGGGGGTCAAATGTCAAGGTCAAAAGGTCACGAACCAAGGTCAAAAGGTCACGGGACAAGGTCATAAGGTCACTTATCAAGGTCAAAAGGTCCCGTTTCAAGGTCAAAAGTTCACAGGGTCAAAGTTCAAGGTCAAAAGGTCACTTTTCAAGGTCAAACGGTCACGGGGTCAAAAATCAAGGTCAAAAGGTCACTGGTAAAGGTCAAAAGGTCACTGGTCAAAAGCAAACGGTCACAGGATGAAAGTTCAAGGTCAAAAGGTCACTGGTCAGGGTCAAAAGGTCACTGCTGAAGGTAAAAAAGACACAGGGGTTAAAGGTAAAGGTCAAAAGGTCACGGTACAAGGTGAAAAGGTCACGGGACAAGGTCAAAAGGTCACGGGGCAACTGCATAAGGCCAAAAGGTCACCTGTCAAGGTCAAACGGTCACAGGATCAAAGTTCAAGGTCAAAAGGTCACGGGTCAAAGTTCAAGGTCAAAAGGTCACTGGTCAAGGTCAAAAGGTCACGAGTCAATGTAGAAAGGTCACGGGGGTCAAAGGTCTAGGTAAAACAGTACCAGGATCAAAGTTCAAGGTCAAAAGGTCACTAGTCAAGGTCAAAAGGTCACGTTTCAAGGTCATAAGGACACGGGGGTCAAAAATCAAGGTCAAAAGGTCACGAACCAAGGTCAAAAGGTCACGGGACAAGGTCAGAAGGTCACGGGGCAACTGCATAAGGCCAAAAGGTCACCTGTCAAGGTCAAAAGGTCACTGCTCAAGGTCAAAAGGTCACGTATCAATTCAAAAGGTCACGGGGCAATTGCATAAGGTCAAAAGCTCACTGGTCAAAATCAAACGGTCACAGGATCAAAGTTCAAGGTCATAAGGTCATGGGGGTCAAAAATCAAGGTCAAAAGGTCACCGCTCAAGGTCAAAAGGTCACGGGACAAGGTCATAAGGTCACGGGGTAAAGTTCAAGGTCAAAAGGTCACGAACCAAGGTCAAAAGGTCACGGGGCAATTGCATAAGGTCAAAGGGTCACTGGTAAAGGGCAAAAGGTCACTGGTCAAAATCAAACGGTCACACGAACAACGTTCAAGGTCAAAAGGTCACTGCTCAAGGTCAAAAGGTCCCGTTTCAAGGTCAAACGGTCACGGGGGTGTCAAATGTCAAGGTCAAAAGGTCACGAACCAAGGTCAAAAGGTCACGGGGTCAAAAATCGAGGTCAAAAGGTCACAAACCAAGGTCAAAAGGTCACGGGACAAGGTGAAATGGTCACGGGGCAACTGCATAAGGCCAAAAGGTCACCTGTCAAGGTCAAAAGGTCACTGCTCAAGGTCAAAAGGTCACGGTTCAAGGTCATAAGGTCACGGGGTCAAATGTCAAGGTCAAAAGGTCACGAACCAAGGTCAAAAGGTCCCGTTTCAAGGTCAAAAGTTCACAGGGTCAAAGTTCAAGGTCAAAAGGTCACTTATCAAGGTCAAACGGTCACGGGTCAAAAATCAAGGTCAAAAGGTCACTGGTAAAGGTCAAAAGGTCACTGGTCAAAAGCAAACGGTCACAGGATGAAAGTTCAAGGTCAAAAGGTCACTGGTCAGGGTCAAAAGGTCACTGCTGAAGGTAAAAAAGACACAGGGGTTAAAGGTAAAGGTCAAAAGGTCACGGTACAAGGTGAAAAGGTCACGGGACAAGGTCAAAAGGTCACGGGGCAACTGCATAAGGCCAAAAGGTCACCTGTCAAGGTCAAACGGTCACAGGATCAAAGTTCAAGGTCAAAAGGTCACGGGTCAAAGTTCAAGGTCAAAAGGTCACTGGTCAAGGTCAAAAGGTCACGAGTCAATGTAGAAAGGTCACGGGGGTCAACGGTCTAGGTAAAACAGTACCAGGATCAAAGTTCAAGGTCAAAAGGTCACTAGTCAAGGTCAAAAGGTCACATTTCAAGGTCATAAGGACACGGGGGTCAAAAATCAAGGTCAAAAGGTCACGAACCAAGGTCAAAAGGTCACGGGACAAGGTCAGAAGGTCACGGGGCAACTGCATAAGGCCAAAAGGTCACCTGTCAAGGTCAAAAGGTCACTGCTCAAGGTCAAAAGGTCACGTATCAATTCAAAAGGTCACGGGGCAATTGCATAAGGTCAAAAGCTCACTGGTCAAAATCAAACGGTCACAGGATCAAAGTTCAAGGTCATAAGGTCATGGGGGGTCAAAAATCAAGGTCAAAAGGTCACCGCTCAAGGTCAAAAGGTCACGGGACAAGGTCATAAGGTCACGGGGGTAGAGGTCAAGGTCAAAAGGTCGCGAACCAAGGTCAAAAGGTCACGGGGCAATTGCATAAGTTCAAAGGGTCACTGGTAAAGGTCAAAAGGTCACTGGTCAAAATCAAACGGTCACACGAACAACGTTCAAGGTCAAAAGGTCACTGCTCAAGGTCAAAAGGTCCCGTTTCAAGGTCAAACGGTCACGGGGTGTCAAATTTCAAGGTCAAAAGGTCACGAACCAAGGTCAAAAGGTCACGGGGTCAAAAATCGAGGTCAAAAGGTCACAAACCAAGGACAAAAGGTCACGGGACAAGGTGAAAAGGTCACAGGGCAACTGCATAAGGCCAAAAGGTCACCTGTCAAGGTCAAAAGGTCACTGCTCAAGGTCAAAAGGTCACGGTTCAAGGTCATAAGGTCACGGGGGTCAAAGGTCAAGGTCAAAAGGTCACGAACCAAGGTCAAAAGGTCACGGGACAAGGTCATAAGGTCACTTATCAAGGTCAAAAGGTCCCGTTTCAAGGTCAAAAGTTCACAGGGTCAAAGTTCAAGGTCAAAAGGTCACTTTTCAAGGTCAAACGGTCACGGGGTCAAAAATCAAGGTCAAAAGGTCACTGGTAAAGGTCAAAAGGTCACTGGTCAAAAGCAAACGGTCACAGGATGAAAGTTCAAGGTCAAAAGGTCACTGGTCAGGGTCAAAAGGTCACTGCTGAAGGTAAAAAAGACACAGGGGTTAAAGGTAAAGGTCAAAAGGTCACGGTACAAGGTGAAAAGGTCACGGGACAAGGTCAGAAGGTCACGGGGCAACTGCATAAGGCCAAAAGGTCACCTGTCAAGGTCAAAAGGTCACTGCTCAAGGTCAAAAGGTCACGTATCTATTCAAAAGGTCACGGGGCAATTGCATAAGGTCAAAAGCTCACTGGTCAAAATCAAACGGTCACAGGATCAAAGTTCAAGGTCATAAGGTCATGGGGGTCAAAAATCAAGGTCAAAAGGTCACGAACCAAGGTCAAAAGGTCCCGCTTCAAGGTCAAAAGTTCACAGGGTCAAAGTTCAAGGTCAAAAGGTCACTTATCAAGGTCAAACGGTCACGGGGTCAAAAATCAAGGTCAAAAGGTCACTGGTAAAGGTCAAAAGGTCACTGGTCAAAAGCAAACGGTCACAGGATGAAAGTTCAAGGTCAAAAGGTCACTGGTCAGGGTCAAAAGGTCACTGCTGAAGGTAAAAAAGACACAGGGGTCAAAGGTAAAGGTCAAAAGGTCACGGTACAAGGTGAAAAGGTCACGGGACAAGGTCAAAAGGTCACGGGGCAACTGCATAAGGCCAAAAGGTCACCTGTCAAGGTCAAACGGTCACAGGATCAAAGTTCAAGGTCAAAAGGTCACGGGTCAAAGTTCAAGGTCAAAAGGTCACTGGTCAAGGTCAAAAGGTCACGAGTCAATGTAGAAAGGTCACGGGGGTCAAAGGTCTAGGTAAAACAGTACCAGGATCAAAGTTCAAGGTCAAAAGGTCACTAGTCAAGGTCAAAAGGTCACGTTTCAAGGTCATAAGGACACGGGGGTCAAAAATCAAGGTCAAAAGGTCACGAACCAAGGTCAAAAGGTCACGGGACAAGGTCAGAAGGTCACGGGGCAACTGCATAAGGCCAAAAGGTCACCTGTCAAGGTCAAAAGGTCACTGCTCAAGGTCAAAAGGTCACGTATCAATTCAAAAGGTCACGGGGCAATTGCATAAGGTCAAAAGCTCACTGGTCAAAATCAAACGGTCACAGGATCAAAGTTCAAGGTCATAAGGTCATGGGGGTCAAAAATCAAGGTCAAAAGGTCACCGCTCAAGGTCAAAAGGTCACGGGACAAGGTCATAAGGTCACGGGGTAAAGTTCAAGGTCAAAAGGTCACGAATCAAGGTCAAAAGCTCACGGGGCAATTGCATAAGGTCAAAGGGTCACTGGTAAAGGTCAAAAGGTCACAGGTCAAAATCAAACGGTCACACGAACAACGTTCAAGGTCAAAAGGTCACTGCTCAAGGTCAAAAGGTCACGGGTCAAGGTCAAACGGTCACGGGGGTGTCAAATGTCAAGGTCAAAAGGTCACGAACCAAGGTCAAAAGGTCACGGGACAAGGTCATAAGGTCACTTATCAAGGTCAAAAGGTCCCGTTTCAAGGTCAAAAGTTCACAGGGTCAAAGTTCAAGGGCAAAAGGTCACTTATCAAGGTCAAACGGTCACGGGGTCAAAAATCAAGGTCAAAAGGTCACTGGTAAAGGTCAAAAGGTCACTGGTCAAAAGCAAACGGTCACAGGATGAAAGTTCAAGGTCAAAAGGTCACTGGTCAGGGTCAAAAGGTCACTGCTGAAGGTAAAAAAGACACAGGGGTTAAAGGTAAAGGTCAAAAGGTCACGGTACAAGGTGAAAAGGTCACGGGACAAGGTCAAAAGGTCACGAGTCAATGTAGAAAGGTCACGGGGGTCAAAGGTCTAGGTAAAACAGTACCAGGATCAAAGTTCAAGGTCAAAAGGTCACTGGTCAAAATCAAACGGTCACACGAACAACGTTCAAGGTCAAAAGGTCACTGCTCAAGGTCAAAAGGTCCCGTTTCAAGGTCAAACGGTCACGGGGGTGTCAAATGTCAAGGTCAAAAGGTCACGAACCAAGGTCAAAAGGTCACGGGGTCAAAAATCGAGGTCAAAAGGTCACAAACCAAGGTCAAAAGGTCACGGGACAAGGTGAAATGGTCACGGGGCAACTGCATAAGGCCAAAAGGTCACCTGTCAAGGTCAAAAGGTCACTGCTCAAGGTCAAAAGGTCACGGTTCAAGGTCATAAGGTCACGGGGGTCAAATGTCAAGGTCAAAAGGTCACGAACCAAGGTCAAAAGGTCCCGTTTCAAGGTCAAAAGTTCACAGGGTCAAAGTTCAAGGTCAAAAGGTCACTTTTCAAGGTCAAACGGTCACGGGGTCAAAAATCAAAAGGTCACTGGTAAAGGTCAAAAGGTCACTGGTCAAAAGCAAACGGTCACAGGATGAAAGTTCAAGGTCAAAAGGTCACTGGTCAGGGTCAAAAGGTCACTGCTGAAGGTAAAAAAGACACAGGGGTTAAAGGTAAAGGTCAAAAGGTCACGGTACAAGGTGAAAAGGTCACGGGACAAGGTCAAAAGGTCACGGGGCAACTGCATAAGGCCAAAAGGTCACCTGTCAAGGTCAAAAGGTCACTGGTCAAAATCAAACGGTCACACGAACAACGTTCAAGGTCAAAAGGTCACTGCTCAAGGTCAAAAGGTCCCGTTTCAAGGTCAAACGGTCACGGGGTGTCAAATTTCAAGGTCAAAAGGTCACGAACCAAGGTCAAAAGGTCACGGGGGGTCAAAAATCGAGGTCAAAAGGTCACAAACCAAGGTCAAAAGGTCACGGGACAAGGTGAAAAGGTCACGGGGCAACTGCATAAGGCCAAAAGATCACTTGTCAAGGTCAAAAGGTCACTGCTCAAGGTCAAAAGGTCACGGTTCAAGGTCATAAGGTCACGGGGGTCAAATGTCAAGGTCAAAAGGTCACGAACCAAGGTCAAAAGGTCACGGGACAAGGTCATAAGGTCACTTATCAAGGTCAAAAGGTCCCGTTTCAAGGTCAAAAGTTCACAGGGTCAAAGTTCAAGGTCAAAAGGTCACTTTTCAAGGTCAAACGGTCACGGGGTCAAAAATCAAGGTCAAAAGGTCACTGGTAAAGGTCAAAAGGTCACTGGTCAAAAGCAAACGGTCACAGGATGAAAGTTCAAGGTCAAAAGGTCACTGGTCAGGGTCAAAAGGTCACTGCTGAAGGTAAAAAAGACACAGGGGTTAAAGGTAAAGGTCAAAAGGTCACGGTACAAGGTGAAAAGGTCACAGGACAAGGTCAAAAGGTCACGGGGCAACTGCATAAGGCCAAAAGGTCACCTGTCAAGGTCAAACGGTCACAGGATCAAAGTTCAAGGTCAAAAGGTCACGGGTCAAAGTTCAAGGTCAAAAGGTCACTGGTCAAGGTCAAAAGGTCACGAGTCAATGTAGAAAGGTCACGGGGGTCAAAGGTCTAGGTAAAACAGTACCAGGATCAAAGTTCAAGGTCAAAAGGTCACTAGTCAAGGTCAAAAGGTCACGTTTCAAGGTCATAAGGACACGGGGGTCAAAAATCAAGGTCAAAAGGTCACGAACCAAGGTCAAAAGGTCACGGGACAAGGTCAGAAGGTCACGGGGCAACTGCATAAGGCCAAAAGGTCACCTGTCAAGGTCAAAAGGTCACTGCTCAAGGTCAAAAGGTCACGTATCAATTCAAAAGGTCACGGGGCAATTGCATAAGGTCAAAAGCTCACTGGTCAAAATCAAACGGTCACAGGATCAAAGTTCAAGGTCATAAGGTCATGGGGGTCAAAAATCAAGGTCAAAAGGTCACCGCTCAAGGTCAAAAGGTCACGGGACAAGGTCATAAGGTCACGGGGTAAAGTTCAAGGTCAAAAGGTCACGAACCAAGGTCAAAAGGTCACGGGGCAATTGCATAAGGTCAAAGGGTCACTGGTAAAGGGCAAAAGGTCACTGGTCAAAATCAAACGGTCACACGAACAACGTTCAAGGTCAAAAGGTCACTGCTCAAGTTCAAAAGGTCCCGTTTCAAGGTCAAACGGTCACGGGGGTGTCAAATGTCAAGGTCAAAAGGTCACGAACCAAGGTCAAAAGGTCACGGGGTCAAAAATCGAGGTCAAAAGGTCACAAACCAAGGTCAAAAGGTCACGGGACAAGGTGAAATGGTCACGGGGCAACTGCATAAGGCCAAAAGGTCACCTGTCAAGGTCAAAAGGTCACTGCTCAAGGTCAAAAGGTCACGGTTCAAGGTCATAAGGTCACGGGGTCAAATGTCAAGGTCAAAAGGTCACGAACCAAGGTCAAAAGGTCCCGTTTCAAGGTCAAAAGTTCACAGGGTCAAAGTTCAAGGTCAAAAGGTCACTTATCAAGGTCAAACGGTCACGGGTCAAAAATCAAGGTCAAAAGGTCACTGGTAAAGGTCAAAAGGTCACTGGTCAAAAGCAAACGGTCACAGGATGAAAGTTCAAGGTCAAAAGGTCACTGGTCAGGGTCAAAAGGTCACTGCTGAAGGTAAAAAAGACACAGGGGTTAAAGGTAAAGGTCAAAAGGTCACGGTACAAGGTGAAAAGGTCACGGGACAAGGTCAAAAGGTCACGGGGCAACTGCATAAGGCCAAAAGGTCACCTGTCAAGGTCAAACGGTCACAGGATCAAAGTTCAAGGTCAAAAGGTCACGGGTCAAAGTTCAAGGTCAAAAGGTCACTGGTCAAGGTCAAAAGGTCACGAGTCAATGTAGAAAGGTCACGGGGGTCAACGGTCTAGGTAAAACAGTACCAGGATCAAAGTTCAAGGTCAAAAGGTCACTAGTCAAGGTCAAAAGGTCACATTTCAAGGTCATAAGGACACGGGGGTCAAAAATCAAGGTCAAAAGGTCACGAACCAAGGTCAAAAGGTCACGGGACAAGGTCAGAAGGTCACGGGGCAACTGCATAAGGCCAAAAGGTCACCTGTCAAGGTCAAAAGGTCACTGCTCAAGGTCAAAAGGTCACGTATCAATTCAAAAGGTCACGGGGCAATTGCATAAGGTCAAAAGCTCACTGGTCAAAATCAAACGGTCACAGGATCAAAGTTCAAGGTCATAAGGTCATGGGGGGTCAAAAATCAAGGTCAAAAGGTCACCGCTCAAGGTCAAAAGGTCACGGGACAAGGTCATAAGGTCACGGGGGTAGAGGTCAAGGTCAAAAGGTCGCGAACCAAGGTCAAAAGGTCACGGGGCAATTGCATAAGTTCAAAGGGTCACTGGTAAAGGTCAAAAGGTCACTGGTCAAAATCAAACGGTCACACGAACAACGTTCAAGGTCAAAAGGTCACTGCTCAAGGTCAAAAGGTCCCGTTTCAAGGTCAAACGGTCACGGGGTGTCAAATTTCAAGGTCAAAAGGTCACGAACCAAGGTCAAAAGGTCACGGGGGTCAAAAATCGAGGTCAAAAGGTCACAAACCAAGGTCAAAAGGTCACGGGACAAGGTGAAAAGGTCACGGGGCAACTGCATAAGGCCAAAAGGTCACTTGTCAAGGTCAAAAGGTCACTGCTCAAGGTCAAAAGGTCACGGTTCAAGGTCATAAGGTCACGGGGGTCAAAGGTCAAGGTCAAAAGGTCACGAACCAAGGTCAAAAGGTCACGGGACAAGGTCATAAGGTCACTTATCAAGGTCAAAAGGTCCCGTTTCAAGGTCAAAAGTTCACAGGGTCAAAGTTCAAGGTCAAAAGGTCACTTTTCAAGGTCAAACGGTCACGGGGTCAAAAATCAAGGTCAAAAGGTCACTGGTAAAGGTCAAAAGGTCACTGGTCAAAAGCAAACGGTCACAGGATGAAAGTTCAAGGTCAAAAGGTCACTGGTGAGGGTCAAAAGGTCACTGCTGAAGGTAAAAAAGACACAGGGGTTAAAGGTAAAGGTCAAAAGGTCACGGTACAAGGTGAAAAGGTCACGGGACAAGGTCAAAAGGTCACGGGGCAACTGCATAAGGCCAAAAGGTCACCTGTCAAGGTCAAACGGTCACAGGATCAAAGTTCAAGGTCAAAAGGTCACGGGTCAAAGTTCAAGGTCTAAAGGTCACTGGTCAAGGTCAAAAGGTCACGAGTCAATGTAGAAAGGTCACGGGGGTCAAAGGTCTAGGTAAAACAGTACCAGGATCAAAGTTCAAGGTCAAAAGGTCACTAGTCAAGGTCAAAAGGTCACGTTTCAAGGTCATAAGGACACGGGGGTCAAAAATCAAGGTCAAAAGGTCACGAACCAAGGTCAAAAGGTCACGGGACAAGGTCAGAAGGTCACGGGGCAACTGCATAAGGCCAAAAGGTCACCTGTCAAGGTCAAAAGGTCACTGCTCAAGGTCAAAAGGTCACGTATCAATTCAAAAGGTCACGGGGCAATTGCATAAGGTCAAAAGCTCACTGGTCAAAATCAAACGGTCACAGGATCAAAGTTCAAGGTCATAAGGTCATGGGGGTCAAAAATCAAGGTCAAAAGGTCACCGCTCAAGGTCAAAAGGTCACGGGACAAGGTCATAAGGTCACGGGGTAAAGTTCAAGGTCAAAAGGTCACGAACCAAGGTCAAAAGGTCACGGGGCAATTGCATAAGGTCAAAGGGTCACTGGTAAAGGGCAAAAGGTCACTGGTCAAAATCAAACGGTCACACGAACAACGTTCAAGGTCAAAAGGTCACTGCTCAAGGTCAAAAGGTCCCGTTTCAAGGTCAAACGGTCACGGGGGTGTCAAATGTCAAGGTCAAAAGGTCACGAACCAAGGTCAAAAGGTCACGGGGTCAAAAATCGAGGTCAAAAGGTCACAAACCAAGGTCAAAAGGTCACGGGACAAGGTGAAATGGTCACGGGGCAACTGCATAAGGCCAAAAGGTCACCTGTCAAGGTCAAAAGGTCACTGCTCAAGGTCAAAAGGTCACGGTTCAAGGTCATAAGGTCACGGGGTCAAATGTCAAGGTCAAAAGGTCACGAACCAAGGTCAAAAGGTCCCGTTTCAAGGTCAAAAGTTCACAGGGTCAAAGTTCAAGGTCAAAAGGTCACTTATCAAGGTCAAACGGTCACGGGTCAAAAATCAAGGTCAAAAGGTCACTGGTAAAGGTCAAAAGGTCACTGGTCAAAAGCAAACGGTCACAGGATGAAAGTTCAAGGTCAAAAGGTCACTGGTCAGGGTCAAAAGGTCACTGCTGAAGGTAAAAAAGACACAGGGGTTAAAGGTAAAGGTCAAAAGGTCACGGTACAAGGTGAAAAGGTCACGGGACAAGGTCAAAAGGTCACGGGGCAACTGCATAAGGCCAAAAGGTCACCTGTCAAGGTCAAACGGTCACAGGATCAAAGTTCAAGGTCAAAAGGTCACGGGTCAAAGTTCAAGGTCAAAAGGTCACTGGTCAAGGTCAAAAGGTCACGAGTCAATGTAGAAAGGTCACGGGGGTCAACGGTCTAGGTAAAACAGTACCAGGATCAAAGTTCAAGGTCAAAAGGTCACTAGTCAAGGTCAAAAGGTCACATTTCAAGGTCATAAGGACACGGGGGTCAAAAATCAAGGTCAAAAGGTCACGAACCAAGGTCAAAAGGTCACGGGACAAGGTCAGAAGGTCACGGGGCAACTGCATAAGGCCAAAAGGTCACCTGTCAAGGTCAAAAGGTCACTGCTCAAGGTCAAAAGGTCACGTATCAATTCAAAAGGTCACGGGGCAATTGCATAAGGTCAAAAGCTCACTGGTCAAAATCAAACGGTCACAGGATCAAAGTTCAAGGTCATAAGGTCATGGGGGGTCAAAAATCAAGGTCAAAAGGTCACCGCTCAAGGTCAAAAGGTCACGGGACAAGGTCATAAGGTCACGGGGGTAGAGGTCAAGGTCAAAAGGTCGCGAACCAAGGTCAAAAGGTCACGGGGCAATTGCATAAGTTCAAAGGGTCACTGGTAAAGGTCAAAAGGTCACTGGTCAAAATCAAACGGTCACACGAACAACGTTCAAGGTCAAAAGGTCACTGCTCAAGGTCAAAAGGTCCCGTTTCAAGGTCAAACGGTCACGGGGTGTCAAATTTCAAGGTCAAAAGGTCACGAACCAAGGTCAAAAGGTCACGGGGGTCAAAAATCGAGGTCAAAAGGTCACAAACCAAGGTCAAAAGGTCACGGGACAAGGTGAAAAGGTCACGGGGCAACTGCATAAGGCCAAAAGGTCACTTGTCAAGGTCAAAAGGTCACTGCTCAAGGTCAAAAGGTCACGGTTCAAGGTCATAAGGTCACGGGGGTCAAAGGTCAAGGTCAAAAGGTCACGAACCAAGGTCAAAAGGTCACGGGACAAGGTCATAAGGTCACTTATCAAGGTCAAAAGGTCCCGTTTCAAGGTCAAAAGTTCACAGGGTCAAAGTTCAAGGTCAAAAGGTCACTTTTCAAGGTCAAACGGTCACGGGGTCAAAAATCAAGGTCAAAAGGTCACTGGTAAAGGTCAAAAGGTCACTGGTCAAAAGCAAACGGTCACAGGATGAAAGTTCAAGGTCAAAAGGTCACTGGTGAGGGTCAAAAGGTCACTGCTGAAGGTAAAAAAGACACAGGGGTTAAAGGTAAAGGTCAAAAGGTCACGGTACAAGGTGAAAAGGTCACGGGACAAGGTCAAAAGGTCACGGGGCAACTGCATAAGGCCAAAAGGTCACCTGTCAAGGTCAAACGGTCACAGGATCAAAGTTCAAGGTCAAAAGGTCACGGGTCAAAGTTCAAGGTCAAAAGGTCACTGGTCAAGGTCAAAAGGTCACGAGTCAATGTAGAAAGGTCACGGGGGTCAAAGGTCTAGGTAAAACAGTACCAGGATCAAAGTTCAAGGTCAAAAGGTCACTAGTCAAGGTCAAAAGGTCACGTTTCAAGGTCATAAGGACACGGGGGTCAAAAATCAAGGTCAAAAGGTCACGAACCAAGGTCAAAAGGTCACGGGACAAGGTCAGAAGGTCACGGGGCAACTGCATAAGGCCAAAAGGTCACCTGTCAAGGTCAAAAGGTCACTGCTCAAGGTCAAAAGGTCACGTATCAATTCAAAAGGTCACGGGGCAATTGCATAAGGTCAAAAGCTCACTGGTCAAAATCAAACGGTCACAGGATCAAAGTTCAAGGTCATAAGGTCATGGGGGTCAAAAATCAAGGTCAAAAGGTCACCGCTCAAGGTCAAAAGGTCACGGGACAAGGTCATAAGGTCACGGGGTAAAGTTCAAGGTCAAAAGGTCACGAACCAAGGTAAAAAGGTCACGGGGCAATTGCATAAGGTCAAAGGGTCACTGGTAAAGGTCAAAAGGTCACTGGTCAAAATCAAACGGTCACACGAACAACGTTCAAGGTCAAAAGGTCACTGCTCAAGGTCAAAAGGTCCCGTTTCAAGGTCAAACGGTCACGGGGTGTCAAATTTCAAGGTCAAAAGGTCACGAACCAAGGTCAAAAGGTCACGGGGGGTCAAAAATCGAGGTCAAAAGGTCACAAACCAAGGTCAAAAGGTCACGGGACAAGGAGAAATGGTCACGGGGCAACTGCATAAGGCCAAAAGGTCACCTGTCAAGGTCAAAAGGTCACTGCTCAAGGTCAAAAGGTCACGGGTCAAGGTCAAACGGTCACGGGGGTGTCAAATGTCAAGGTCAAAAGGTCACGAACCAAGGTCAAAAGGTCACGGGACAAGGTCATAAGGTCACTTATCAAGGTCAAAAGGTCCCGTTTCAAGGTCAAAAGTTCACAGGGTCAAAGTTCAAGGTCAAAAGGTCACTTATCAAGGTCAAACGGTCACGGGGTCAAAAATCAAGGTCAAAAGGTCACTGGTAAAGGTCAAAAGGTCACTGGTCAAAAGCAAACGGTCACAGGATCAAAGTTCAAGGTCAAAAGGTCACTGGTCAGGGTCAAAAGGTCACTGCTGAAGGTAAAAAAGACACAGGGGTTAAAGGTAAAGGTCAAAAGGTCACGGTACAAGGTGAAAAGGTCACGGGACAAGGTCAAAAGGTCACGGGGCAACTGCATAAGGCCAAAAGGTCACCTGTCAAGGTCAAACGGTCACAGGATCAAAGTTCAAGGTCAAAAGGTCACGGGTCAAAGTTCAAGGTCAAAAGGTCACTGGTCAAGGTCAAAAGGTCACGAGTCAATGTAGAAAGGTCACGGGGGTCAAAGGTCTAGGTAAAACAGTACCAGGATCAAAGTTCAAGGTCAAAAGGTCACTAGTCAAGGTCAAAAGGTCACGTTTCAAGGTCATAAGGACACGGGGGTCAAAAATCAAGGTCAAAAGGTCACGAACCAAGGTCAAAAGGTCACGGGACAAGGTCAGAAGGTCACGGGGCAACTGCATAAGGCCAAAAGGTCACCTGTCAAGGTCAAAAGGTCACTGCTCAAGGTCAAAAGGTCACGTATCAATTCAAAAGGTCACGGGGCAATTGCATAAGGTCAAAAGCTCACTGGTCAAAATCAAACGGTCACAGGATCAAAGTTCAAGGTCATAAGGTCATGGGGGTCAAAAATCAAGGTCAAAAGGTCACCGCTCAAGGTCAAAAGGTCACGGGACAAGGTCATAAGGTCACGGGGTAAAGTTCAAGGTCAAAAGGTCACGAACCAAGGTCAAAAGGTCACGGGGCAATTGCATAAGGTCAAAGGGTCACTGGTAAAGGGCAAAAGGTCACTGGTCAAAATCAAACGGTCACACGAACAACGTTCAAGGTCAAAAGGTCACTGCTCAAGGTCAAAAGGTCCCGTTTCAAGGTCAAACGGTCACGGGGGTGTCAAATGTCAAGGTCAAAAGGTCACGAACCAAGGTCAAAAGGTCACGGGGTCAAAAATCGAGGTCAAAAGGTCACAAACCAAGGTCAAAAGGTCACGGGACAAGGTGAAATGGTCACGGGGCAACTGCATAAGGCCAAAAGGTCACCTGTCAAGGTCAAAAGGTCACTGCTCAAGGTCAAAAGGTCACGGTTCAAGGTCATAAGGTCACGGGGTCAAATGTCAAGGTCAAAAGGTCACGAACCAAGGTCAAAAGGTCCCGTTTCAAGGTCAAAAGTTCACAGGGTCAAAGTTCAAGGTCAAAAGGTCACTTATCAAGGTCAAACGGTCACGGGTCAAAAATCAAGGTCAAAAGGTCACTGGTAAAGGTCAAAAGGTCACTGGTCAAAAGCAAACGGTCACAGGATGAAAGTTCAAGGTCAAAAGGTCACTGGTCAGGGTCAAAAGGTCACTGCTGAAGGTAAAAAAGACACAGGGGTTAAAGGTAAAGGTCAAAAGGTCACGGTACAAGGTGAAAAGGTCACGGGACAAGGTCAAAAGGTCACGGGGCAACTGCATAAGGCCAAAAGGTCACCTGTCAAGGTCAAACGGTCACAGGATCAAAGTTCAAGGTCAAAAGGTCACGGGTCAAAGTTCAAGGTCAAAAGGTCACGGGTCAAAGTTCAAGGTCAAAAGGTCACTGGTCAAGGTCAAAAGGTCACGAGTCAATGTAGAAAGGTCACGGGGGTCAATGGTCTAGGTAAAACAGTACCAGGATCAAAGTTCAAGGTCAAAAGGTCACTAGTCAAGGTCAAAAGGTCACGTTTCAAGGTCATAAGGACACGGGGGTCAAAAATCAAGGTCAAAAGGTCACGAACCAAGGTCAAAAGGTCACGGGACAAGGTCAGAAGGTCACGGGGCAACTGCATAAGGCCAAAAGGTCACCTGTCAAGGTCAAAAGGTCACTGCTCAAGGTCAAAAGGTCACGTATCAATTCAAAAGGTCACGGGGCAATTGCATAAGGTCAAAAGCTCACTGGTCAAAATCAAACGGTCACAGGATCAAAGTTCAAGGTCATAAGGTCATGGGGGGTCAAAAATCAAGGTCAAAAGGTCACCGCTCAAGGTCAAAAGGTCACGGGACAAGGTCATAAGGTCACGGGGGTAGAGGTCAAGGTCAAAAGGTCGCGAACCAAGGTCAAAAGGTCACGGGGCAATTGCATAAGTTCAAAGGGTCACTGGTAAAGGTCAAAAGGTCACTGGTCAAAATCAAACGGTCACACGAACAACGTTCAAGGTCAAAAGGTCACTGCTCAAGGTCAAAAGGTCCCGTTTCAAGGTCAAACGGTCACGGGGTGTCAAATTTCAAGGTCAAAAGGTCACGAACCAAGGTCAAAAGGTCACGGGGGGTCAAAAATCGAGGTCAAAAGGTCACAAACCAAGGTCAAAAGGTCACGGGACAAGGTGAAAAGGTCACGGGGCAACTGCATAAGGCCAAAAGGTCACTTGTCAAGGTCAAAAGGTCACTGCTCAAGGTCAAAAGGTCACGGTTCAAGGTCATAAGGTCACGGGGGTCAAAGGTCAAGGTCAAAAGGTCACGAACCAAGGTCAAAAGGTCACGGGACAAGGTCATAAGGTCACTTATCAAGGTCAAAAGGTCCCGTTTCAAGGTCAAAAGTTCACAGGGTCAAAGTTCAAGGTCAAAAGGTCACTTTTCAAGGTCAAACGGTCACGGGGTCAAAAATCAAGGTCAAAAGGTCACTGGTAAAGGTCAAAAGGTCACTGGTCAAAAGCAAACGGTCACAGGATGAAAGTTCAAGGTCAAAAGGTCACTGGTGAGGGTCAAAAGGTCACTGCTGAAGGTAAAAAAGACACAGGGGTTAAAGGTAAAGGTCAAAAGGTCACGGTACAAGGTGAAAAGGTCACGGGACAAGGTCAAAAGGTCACGGGGCAACTGCATAAGGCCAAAAGGTCACCTGTCAAGGTCAAACGGTCACAGGATCAAAGTTCAAGGTCAAAAGGTCACGGGTCAAAGTTCAAGGTCAAAAGGTCACTGGTCAAGGTCAAAAGGTCACGAGTCAATGTAGAAAGGTCACGGGGGTCAAAGGTCTAGGTAAAACAGTACCAGGATCAAAGTTCAAGGTCAAAAGGTCACTAGTCAAGGTCAAAAGGTCACGTTTCAAGGTCATAAGGACACGGGGGTCAAAAATCAAGGTCAAAAGGTCACGAACCAAGGTCAAAAGGTCACGGGACAAGGTCAGAAGGTCACGGGGCAACTGCATAAGGCCAAAAGGTCACCTGTCAAGGTCAAAAGGTCACTGCTCAAGGTCAAAAGGTCACGTATCAATTCAAAAGGTCACGGGGCAATTGCATAAGGTCAAAAGCTCACTGGTCAAAATCAAACGGTCACAGGATCAAAGTTCAAGGTCATAAGGTCATGGGGGTCAAAAATCAAGGTCAAAAGGTCACCGCTCAAGGTCAAAAGGTCACGGGACAAGGTCATAAGGTCACGGGGTAAAGTTCAAGGTCAAAAGGTCACGAACCAAGGTAAAAAGGTCACGGGGCAATTGCATAAGGTCAAAGGGTCACTGGTAAAGGTCAAAAGGTCACTGGTCAAAATCAAACGGTCACACGAACAACGTTCAAGGTCAAAAGGTCACTGCTCAAGGTCAAAAGGTCCCGTTTCAAGGTCAAACGGTCACGGGGTGTCAAATTTCAAGGTCAAAAGGTCACGAACCAAGGTCAAAAGGTCACGGGGGGTCAAAAATCGAGGTAAAAAGGTCACAAACCAAGGTCAAAAGGTCACGGGACAAGGAGAAATGGTCACGGGGCAACTGCATAAGGCCAAAAGGTCACCTGTCAAGGTCAAAAGGTCACTGCTCAAGGTCAAAAGGTCACGGTTCAAGGTCAAACGGTCACGGGGGTGTCAAATGTCAAGGTCAAAAGGTCACGAACCAAGGTCAAAAGGTCACGGGACAAGGTCATAAGGTCACTTATCAAGGTCAAAAGGTCCCGTTTCAAGGTCAAAAGTTCACAGGGTCAAAGTTCAAGGTCAAAAGGTCACTTTTCAAGGTCAAACGGTCACGGGGTCAAAAATCAAGGTCAAAAGGTCACTGGTAAAGGTCAAAAGGTCACTGGTCAAAAGCAAACGGTCACAGGATCAAAGTTCAAGGTCAAAAGGTCACTGGTCAGGGTCAAAAGGTCACTGCTGAAGGTAAAAAAGACACAGGGGTTAAAGGTAAAGGTCAAAAGGTCACGGTACAAGGTGAAAAGGTCACGGGACAAGGTCAAAAGGTCACGGGGCAACTGCATAAGGCCAAAAGGTCACCTGTCAAGGTCAAACGGTCACAGGATCAAAGTTCAAGGTCAAAAGGTCACGGGTCAAAGTTCAAGGTCAAAAGGTCACTGGTCAAGGTCAAAAGGTCACGAGTCAATGTAGAAAGGTCACGGGGGTCAAAGGTCTAGGTAAAACAGTACCAGGATCAAAGTTCAAGGTCAAAAGGTCACTAGTCAAGGTCAAAAGGTCACGTTTCAAGGTCATAAGGACACGGGGGTCAAAAATCAAGGTCAAAAGGTCACGAACCAAGGTCAAAAGGTCACGGGACAAGGTCAGAAGGTCACGGGGCAACTGCATAAGGCCAAAAGGTCACCTGTCAAGGTCAAAAGGTCACTGCTCAAGGTCAAAAGGTCACGTATCAATTCAAAAGGTCACGGGGCAATTGCATAAGGTCAAAAGCTCACTGGTCAAAATCAAACGGTCACAGGATCAAAGTTCAAGGTCATAAGGTCATGGGGGTCAAAAATCAAGGTCAAAAGGTCACCGCTCAAGGTCAAAAGGTCACGGGACAAGGTCATAAGGTCACGGGGTAAAGTTCAAGGTCAAAAGGTCACGAACCAAGGTAAAAAGGTCACGGGGCAATTGCATAAGGTCAAAGGGTCACTGGTAAAGGTCAAAAGGTCACAGGTCAAAATCAAACGGTCACACGAACAACGTTCAAGGTCAAAAGGTCACTGCTCAAGGTCAAAAGGTCACGGGACAAGGTCAAACAGTCACGGGGTGTCAAATGTCAAGGTCAAAAGGTCACGAACCAAGGTCAAAAGGTCACGGGGGGTCAAAAATCGAGGTCAAAAGGTCACAAACCAAGGTCAAAAGGTCACGGGACAAGGAGAAATGGTCACGGGGCAACTGCATAAGGCCAAAAGGTCACTTCTCAAGGTCAAAAGGTCACTGCTCAAGGGCAAAAGGTCACGGTTCAAGGTCATAAGGTCACGGGGGTCAAAGGTCAAGGTCAAAAGGTCACGAACCAAGGTCAAAAGGTCACGGGACAAGGTCATAAGGTCACTTATCAAGGTCAAAAGGTCCCGTTTCAAGGTCAAAAGTTCACAGGGTCAAAGTTCAAGGTCAAAAGGTCACTTTTCAAGGTCAAACGGTCACGGGGTCAAAAATCAAGGTCAAAAGGTCACTGGTAAAGGTCAAAAGGTCACTGGTCAAAAGCAAACGGTCACAGGATGAAAGTTCAAGGTCAAAAGGTCACTGGTCAGGGTCAAAAGGTCACTGCTGAAGGTAAAAAAGACACAGGGGTTAAAGGTAAAGGTCAAAAGGTCACGGTACAAGGTGAAAAGGTCACGGGACAAGGTCAAAAGGTCACGGGGCAACTGCATAAGGCCAAAAGGTCACCTGTCAAGGTCAAACGGTCACAGGATCAAAGTTCAAGGTCAAAAGGTCACGGGTCAAAGTTCAAGGTCAAAAGGTCACTGGTCAAGGTCAAAAGGTCACGAGTCAATGTAGAAAGGTCACGGGGGTCAAAGGTCTAGGTAAAACAGTACCAGGATCAAAGTTCAAGGTCAAAAGGTCACTAGTCAAGGTCAAAAGGTCACGTTTCAAGGTCATAAGGACACGGGGGTCAAAAATCAAGGTCAAAAGGTCACGAACCAAGGTCAAAAGGTCACGGGACAAGGTCAGAAGGTCACGG
This sequence comes from Porphyrio hochstetteri, assembly GCA_020800305.1. Classification (NCBI taxonomy): domain Eukaryota; kingdom Metazoa; phylum Chordata; class Aves; order Gruiformes; family Rallidae; genus Porphyrio; species Porphyrio hochstetteri. Next base: position 231,376 of record CM036908.1, read on the forward strand.
GGCAACTGCATAAGGCCAAAAGGTCACCTGTCAAGGTCAAAAGGTCACCGCTCAAGGTCAAAAGGTCACGTATCAATTCAAAAGGTCACGGGGCAATTGCATAAGGTCAAAAGCTCACTGGTCAAAATCAAACGGTCACAGGATCAAAGTTCAAGGTCATAAGGTCATGGGGGGGTAAAAAATCAAGGTCAAAAGGTCACCGCTCAAGGTCAAAAGGTCACGGGGCAATTGCATAAGGTCAAAGGGTCACTGGTAAAGGTCAAAAGGTCACTGGTCAAAATCAAACGGTCACAGGATCAAAGTTCAAGGTCATAAGGTCATGGGGGTCAAAAATCAAGGTCAAAAGGTCACCGCTCAAGGTCAAAAGGTCACGGGACAAGGTCATAAGGTCACGGGGTAAAGTTCAAGGTCAAAAGGTCACGAACCAAGGTAAAAAGGTCACGGGGCAATTGCATAAGGTCAAAGGGTCACTGGTAAAGGTCAAAAGGTCACTGGTCAAAATCAAACGGTCACACGAACAACGTTCAAGGTCAAAAGGTCACTGCTCAAGGTCAAAAGGTCCCGTTTCAAGGTCAAACGGTCACGGGGTGTCAAATTTCAAGGTCAAAAGGTCACGAACCAAGGTCAAAAGGTCACGGGGGGTCAAAAATCGAGGTAAAAAGGTCACAAACCAAGGTCAAAAGGTCACGGGACAAGGAGAAATGGTCACGGGGCAACTGCATAAGGCCAAAAGGTCACCTGTCAAGGTCAAAAGGTCACTGCTCAAGGTCAAAAGGTCACGGGTCAAGGTCAAACGGTCACGGGGGTGTCAAATGTCAAGGTCAAAAGGTCACAAACCAAGGTCAAAAGGTCACGGGACAAGGTCATAAGGTCACTTATCAAGGTCAAAAGGTCCCGTTTCAAGGTCAAAAGTTCACAGGGTCAAAGTTCAAGGTCAAAAGGTCACTTTTCAAGGTCAAACGGTCACGGGGTCAAAAATCAAGGTCAAAAGGTCACTGGTAAAGGTCAAAAGGTCACTGGTCAAAAGCAAACGGTCACAGGATGAAAGTTCAAGGTCAAAAGGTCACTGGTCAGGGTCAAAAGGTCACTGCTGAAGGTAAAAAAGACACAGGGGTTAAAGGTAAAGGTCAAAAGGTCACGGTACAAGGTGAAAAGGTCACGGGACAAGGTCAAAAGGTCACGGGGCAACTGCATAAGGCCAAAAGGTCACCTGTCAAGGTCAAACGGTCACAGGATCAAAGTTCAAGGTCAAAAGGTCACGGGTCAAAGTTCAAGGTCAAAAGGTCACTGGTCAAGGTCAAAAGGTCACGAGTCAATGTAGAAAGGTCACGGGGGTCAAAGGTCTAGGTAAAACAGTACCAGGATCAAAGTTCAAGGTCAAAAGGTCACTAGTCAAGGTCAAAAGGTCACGTTTCAAGGTCATAAGGACACGGGGGTCAAAAATCAAGGTCAAAAGGTCACGAACCAAGGTCAAAAGGTCACGGGACAAGGTCAGAAGGTCACGGGGCAACTGCATAAGGCCAAAAGGTCACCTGTCAAGGTCAAAAGGTCACTGCTCAAGGTCAAAAGGTCACGTATCAATTCAAAAGGTCACGGGGCAATTGCATAAGGTCAAAAGCTCACTGGTCAAAATCAAACGGTCACAGGATCAAAGTTCAAGGTCATAAGGTCATGGGGGTCAAAAATCAAGGTCAAAAGGTCACCGCTCAAGGTCAAAAGGTCACGGGACAAGGTCATAAGGTCACGGGGTAAAGTTCAAGGTCAAAAGGTCACGAATCAAGGTCAAAAGGTCACGGGGCAATTGCATAAGGTCAAAGGGTCACTGGTAAAGGTCAAAAGGTCACTGGTCAAAATCAAACGGTCACACGAACAACGTTCAAGGTCAAAAGATCACTGCTCAAGGTCAAAAGGTCCCGTTTCAAGGTCAAACGGTCACGGGGGTGTCAAATGTCAAGGTCAAAAGGTCACAAACCAAGGTCAAAAGGTCACGGGGGTCAAAAATCGAGGTCAAAAGGTCACAAACCAAGGTCAAAAGGTCACGGGACAAGGTGAAAAGGTCACGGGGCAACTGCATAAGGCCAAAAGTCACCTGTCAAGGTCAAAAGGTCACTGCTCAAGGTCAAAAGGTCACGGTTCAAGGTCATAAGGTCACGGGGGTCAAAGGTCAAGGTCAAAAGGTCACGAACCAAGGTCAAAAGGTCACGGGACAAGGTCATAAGGTCACTTATCAAGGTCAAAAGGTCCCGTTTCAAGGTCAAAAGTTCACAGGGTCAAAGTTCAAGGTCAAAAGGTCACTTTTCAAGGTCAAACGGTCACGGGGTCAAAAATCAAGGTCAAAAGGTCACTGGTAAAGGTCAAAAGGTCACTGGTCAAAAGCAAAAGGTCACAGGATGAAAGTTCAAGGTCAAAAGGTCACTGGTCAGGGTCAAAAGGTCACTGCTGAAGGTAAAAAAGACACAGGGGTTAAAGGTAAAGGTCAAAAGGTCACGGTACAAGGTGAAAAGGTCACGGGACAAGGTCAGAAGGTCACGGGGCAACTGCATAAGGCCAAAAGGTCACCTGTCAAGGTCAAAAGGTCACTGCTCAAGGTCAAAAGGTCACGTATCTATTCAAAAGGTCACGGGGCAATTGCATAAGGTCAAAAGCTCACTGGTCAAAATCAAACGGTCACAGGATCAAAGTTCAAGGTCATAAGGTCATGGGGGTCAAAAATCAAGGTCAAAAGGTCACGAACCAAGGTCAAAAGGTCCCGCTTCAAGGTCAAAAGTTCACAGGGTCAAAGTTCAAGGTCAAAAGGTCACTTATCAAGGTCAAACGGTCACGGGGTCAAAAATCAAGGTCAAAAGGTCACTGGTAAAGGTCAAAAGGTCACTGGTCAAAAGCAAACGGTCACAGGATGAAAGTTCAAGGTCAAAAGGTCACTGCTGAAGGTAAAAAAGACACAGGGGTCAAAGGTAAAGGTCAAAAGGTCACGGTACAAGGTGAAAAGGTCACGGGACAAGGTCAAAAGGTCACGGGGCAACTGCATAAGGCCAAAAGGTCACCTGTCAAGGTCAAACGGTCACAGGATCAAAGTTCAAGGTCAAAAGGTCACGGGTCAAAGTTCAAGGTCAAAAGGTCACTGGTCAAGGTCAAAAGGTCACGAGTCAATGTAGAAAGGTCACGGGGGTCAAAGGTCTAGGTAAAACAGTACCAGGATCAAAGTTCAAGGTCAAAAGGTCACTAGTCAAGGTCAAAAGGTCACGTTTCAAGGTCATAAGGACACGGGGGTCAAAAATCAAGGTCAAAAGGTCACGAACCAAGGTCAAAAGGTCACGGGACAAGGTCAGAAGGTCACGGGGCAACTGCATAAGGCCAAAAGGTCACCTGTCAAGGTCAAAAGGTCACTGCTCAAGGTCAAAAGGTCACGTATCAATTCAAAAGGTCACGGGGCAATTGCATAAGGTCAAAAGCTCACTGGTCAAAATCAAACGGTCACAGGATCAAAGTTCAAGGTCATAAGGTCATGGGGGTCAAAAATCAAGGTCAAAAGGTCACCGCTCAAGGTCAAAAGGTCACGGGACAAGGTCATAAGGTCACGGGGTAAAGTTCAAGGTCAAAAGGTCACGAATCAAGGTCAAAAGCTCACGGGGCAATTGCATAAGGTCAAAGGGTCACTGGTAAAGGTCAAAAGGTCACAGGTCAAAATCAAACGGTCACACGAACAACGTTCAAGGTCAAAAGGTCACTGCTCAAGGTCAAAAGGTCACGGGTCAAGGTCAAACGGTCACGGGGGTGTCAAATGTCAAGGTCAAAAGGTCACGAACCAAGGTCAAAAGGTCACGGGACAAGGTCATAAGGTCACTTATCAAGGTCAAAAGGTCCCGTTTCAAGGTCAAAAGTTCACAGGGTCAAAGTTCAAGGTCAAAAGGTCACTTATCAAGGTCAAACGGTCACGGGGTCAAAAATCAAGGTCAAAAGGTCACTGGTAAAGGTCAAAAGGTCACTGGTCAAAAGCAAACGGTCACAGGATGAAAGTTCAAGGTCAAAAGGTCACTGGTCAGGGTCAAAAGGTCACTGCTGAAGGTAAAAAAGACACAGGGGTTAAAGGTAAAGGTCAAAAGGTCACGGTACAAGGTGAAAAGGTCACGGGACAAGGTCAAAAGGTCACGAGTCAATGTAGAAAGGTCACGGGGGTCAAAGGTCTAGGTAAAACAGTACCAGGATCAAAGTTCAAGGTCAAAAGGTCACTGGTCAAAATCAAACGGTCACACGAACAACGTTCAAGGTCAAAAGGTCACTGCTCAAGGTCAAAAGGTCCCGTTTCAAGGTCAAACGGTCACGGGGGTGTCAAATGTCAAGGTCAAAAGGTCACGAACCAAGGTCAAAAGGTCACGGGGTCAAAAATCGAGGTCAAAAGGTCACAAACCAAGGTCAAAAGGTCACGGGACAAGGTGAAATGGTCACGGGGCAACTGCATAAGGCCAAAAGGTCACCTGTCAAGGTCAAAAGGTCACTGCTCAAGGTCAAAAGGTCACGGTTCAAGGTCATAAGGTCACGGGGGTCAAATGTCAAGGTCAAAAGGTCACGAACCAAGGTCAAAAGGTCCCGTTTCAAGGTCAAAAGTTCACAGGGTCAAAGTTCAAGGTCAAAAGGTCACTTTTCAAGGTCAAACGGTCACGGGGTCAAAAATCAAAAGGTCACTGGTAAAGGTCAAAAGGTCACTGGTCAAAAGCAAACGGTCACAGGATGAAAGTTCAAGGTCAAAAGGTCACTGGTCAGGGTCAAAAGGTCACTGCTGAAGGTAAAAAAGACACAGGGGTTAAAGGTAAAGGTCAAAAGGTCACGGTACAAGGTGAAAAGGTCACGGGACAAGGTCAAAAGGTCACGGGGCAACTGCACAAGGCCAAAAGGTCACCTGTCAAGGTCAAACGGTCACAGGATCAAAGTTCAAGGTCAAAAGGTCACGGGTCAAAGTTCAAGGTCAAAAGGTCACTGGTCAAGGTCAAAAGGTCACGAGTCAATGTAGAAAGGTCACGGGGGTCAAAGGTCTAGGTAAAACAGTACCAGGATCAAAGTTCAAGGTCAAAAGGTCACTAGTCAAGGTCAAAAGGTCACGTTTCAAGGTCATAAGGACACGGGGGTCAAAAATCAAGGTCAAAAGGTCACGAACCAAGGTCAAAAGGTCACGGGACAAGGTCAGAAGGTCACGGGGCAACTGCATAAGGCCAAAAGGTCACCTGTCAAGGTCAAAAGGTCACTGCTCAAGGTCAAAAGGTCACGTATCAATTCAAAAGGTCACGGGGCAATTGCATAAGGTCAAAAGCTCACTGGTCAAAATCAAACGGTCACAGGATCAAAGTTCAAGGTCATAAGGTCATGGGGGTCAAAAATCAAGGTCAAAAGGTCACCGCTCAAGGTCAAAAGGTCACGGGACAAGGTCATAAGGTCACGGGGGTAAAGGTCAAGGTCAAAAGGTCGCGAACCAAGGTCAAAAGGTCACGGGGCAATTGCATAAGGTCAAAGGGTCACTGGTAAAGGTCAAAAGGTCACTGGTCAAAATCAAACGGTCACACGAACAACGTTCAAGGTCAAAAGGTCACTGCTCAAGGTCAAAAGGTCCCGTTTCAAGGTCAAACGGTCACGGGGTGTCAAATTTCAAGGTCAAAAGGTCACGAACCAAGGTCAAGAGGTCACGGGGGGTCAAAAATCGAGGTCAAAAGGTCACAAACCAAGGTCAAAAGGTCACGGGACAAGGTGAAAAGGTCACGGGGCAACTGCATAAGGCCAAAAGATCACTTGTCAAGGTCAAAAGGTCACTGCTCAAGGTCAAAAGGTCACGGTTCAAGGTCATAAGGTCACGGGGGTCAAATGTCAAGGTCAAAAGGTCACGAACCAAGGTCAAAAGGTCACGGGACAAGGTCATAAGGTCACTTATCAAGGTCAAAAGGTCCCGTTTCAAGGTCAAAAGTTCACAGGGTCAAAGTTCAAGGTCAAAAGGTCACTTTTCAAGGTCAAACGGTCACGGGGTCAAAAATCAAGGTCAAAAGGTCACTGGTAAAGGTCAAAAGGTCACTGGTCAAAAGCAAACGGTCACAGGATGAAAGTTCAAGGTCAAAAGGTCACTGGTCAGGGTCAAAAGGTCACTGCTGAAGGTAAAAAAGACACAGGGGTTAAAGGTAAAGGTCAAAAGGTCACGGTACAAGGTGAAAAGGTCACGGGACAAGGTCAGAAGGTCACGGGGCAACTGCATAAGGCCAAAAGGTCACCTGTCAAGGTCAAAAGGTCACTGCTCAAGGTCAAAAGGTCACGTATCAATTCAAAAGGTCACGGGGCAATTGCATAAGGTCAAAAGCTCACTGGTCAAAATCAAACGGTCACAGGATCAAAGTTCAAGGTCATAAGGTCATGGGGGTCAAAAATCAAGGTCAAAAGGTCACCGCTCAAGGTCAAAAGGTCACGGGACAAGGTCATAAGGTCACGGGGTAAAGGTCAAGGTCAAAAGGTCACGGGACAAGGTCAAAAGGTCACTGGTAAAGGTCAAAAGGTCACTGGTCAAAAGCAAACGGTCACAGGATGAAAGTTCAAGGTCAAAAGGTCACTGGTCAGGGTCAAAAGGTCACTGCTGAAGGTAAAAAAGACACAGGGGTTAAAGGTAAAGGTCAAAAGGTCACGGTACAAGGTGAAAAGGTCACGGGACAAGGTCAAAAGGTCACGGGGCAAAGTTCAAGGTCAAAAGGTCACCTGTCAAGGTCAAAAGGTTACGAGTCAATGTAGAAAGGTCACGGGGGTCAAAGGTCTAGGTAAAACAGTACCAGGATCAAAGTTCAAGGTCAAAAGGTCACTAGTCAAGGTCAAAAGGTCATGTTTCAAGGTCATAAGGACACGGGGGTCAAAAATCAAGGTCAAAAGGTCACAAACCAAGGTCAAAAGGTCACGGGACAAGGTCAGAAGGTCACGAGTCAATGTAGAAAGGTCACGGGGGTCAAAGGTCTAGGTAAAACAGTACCAGGATCAAAGTTCAAGGTCAAAAGGTCACGTTTCAAGGTCATAAGGACACGGGGGTCAAAAATCAAGGTCAAAAGGTCACGAACCAAGGTCAAAAGGTCACGGGACAAGGTCAGAAGGTCACGGGGCAACTGCATAAGGCCAAAAGGTCACCTGTCAAGGTCAAAAGGTCACTGCTCAAGGTCAAAAGGTCACGTATCAATTCAAAAGGTCACGGGGCAATTGCATAAGGTCAAAAGCTCACTGGTCAAAATCAAACGGTCACAGGATCAAAGTTCAAGGTCATAAGGTCATGGGGGTCAAAAATCAAGGTCAAAAGGTCACCGCTCAAGGTCAAAAGGTCACGGGACAAGGTCATAAGGTCACGGGGTAAAGTTCAAGGTCAAAAGGTCGCGAACCAGGCTCAAAAGCTCACGGGGCAATTGCATAAGGTCAAAGGGTCACTGGTAAAGGTCAAAAGGTCACTGGTCAAAATCAAACGGTCACACGAACAACGTTCAAGGTCAAAAGGTCACTGCTCAAGGTCAAAAGGTCCCGTTTCAAGGTCAAACGGTCACGGGGGTGTCAAATGTCAAGGTCAAAAGGTCACGAACCAAGGTCAAAAGGTCACGGGGTCAAAAATCGAGGTCAAAAGGTCACAAACCAAGGTCAAAAGGTCACGGGACAAGGTGAAATGGTCACGGGGCAACTGCATAAGGCCAAAAGGTCACCTGTCAAGGTCAAAAGGTCACTGCTCAAGGTCAAAAGGTCACGGTTCAAGGTCATAAGGTCACGGGGGTCAAATGTCAAGGTCAAAAGGTCACGAACCAAGGTCAAAAGGTCCCGTTTCAAGGTCAAAAGTTCACAGGGTCAAAGTTCAAGGTCAAAAGGTCACTTATCAAGGTCAAACGGTCACGGGGTCAAAAATCAAGGTCAAAAGGTCACTGGTAAAGGTCAAAAGGTCACTGGTCAAAAGCAAACGGTCACAGGATGAAAGTTCAAGGTCAAAAGGTCACTGGTCAGGGTCAAAAGGTCACTGCTGAAGGTAAAAAAGACACAGGGGTTAAAGGTAAAGGTCAAAAGGTCACGGTACAAGGTGAAAAGGTCACGGGACAAGGTCAAAAGGTCACGGGGCAACTGCATAAGGCCAAAAGGTCACCTGTCAAGGTCAAACGGTCACAGGATCAAAGTTCAAGGTCAAAAGGTCACGGGTCAAAGTTCAAGGTCAAAAGGTCACTGGTCAAGGTCAAAAGGTCACGAGTCAATGTAGAAAGGTCACGGGGGTCAAAGGTCTAGGTAAAACAGTACCAGGATCAAAGTTCAAGGTCAAAAGGTCACTAGTCAAGGTCAAAAGGTCACGTTTCAAGGTCATAAGGACACGGGGGTCAAAAATCAAGGTCAAAAGGTCACGAACCAAGGTCAAAAGGTCACGGGACAAGGTCAGAAGGTCACGGGGCAACTGCATAAGGCCAAAAGGTCACCTGTCAAGCTCAAAAGGTCACTGCTCAAGGTCAAAAGGTCACGTATCAATTCAAAAGGTCACGGGGCAATTGCATAAGGTCAAAAGCTCACTGGTCAAAATCAAACGGTCACAGGATCAAAGTTCAAGGTCATAAGGTCATGGGGGTCAAAAATCAAGGTCAAAAGGTCACTGCTCAAGGTCAAAAGGTCGCGAACCAAGGTCAAAAGGTCACGGGGCAATTGCATAAGGTCAAAGGGTCACTGGTAAAGGTCAAAAGGTCACTGGTCAAAATCAAACGGTCACACGAACAACGTTCAAGGTCAAAAGGTCACTGCTCAAGGTCAAAAGGTCCCGTTTCAAGGTCAAACGGTCACGGGGTGTCAAATTTCAAGGTCAAAAGGTCACGAACCAAGGTCAAAAGGTCACGGGGGGTCAAAAATCGAGGTCAAAAGGTCACAAACCAAGGTCAAAAGGTCACGGGACAAGGTGAAAAGGTCACGGGGCAACTGCATAAGGCCAAAAGGTCACTTGTCAAGGTCAAAAGGTCACTGCTCAAGGTCAAAAGGTCACGGTTCAAGGTCATAAGGTCACGGGGGTCAAATGTCAAGGTCAAAAGGTCACGAACCAAGGTCAAAAGGTCCCGTTTCAAGGTCAAAAGTTCACAGGGTCAAAGTTCAAGGTCAAAAGGTCACTTATCAAGGTCAAACGGTCACGGGGTCAAAAATCAAGGTCAAAAGGTCACTGGTAAAGGTCAAAAGGTCACTGGTCAAAAGCAAACGGTCACAGGATGAAAGTTCAAGGTCAAAAGGTCACTGGTCAGGGTCAAAAGGTCACTGCTGAAGGTAAAAATGACACAGGGGTTAAAGGTAAAGGTCAAAAGGTCATGGTACAAGGTGAAAAGGTCACGGGACAAGGTCAAAAGATCACGGGGCAACTGCATAAGGCCAAAAGGTCACCTGTCAAGGTCAAACGGTCACAGGATCAAAGTTCAAGGTCAAAAGGTCACGGGTCAAAGTTCAAGGTCAAATGGTCACTGGTCAAGGTCAAAAGGTCACGAGTCAATGTAGAAAGGTCACGGGGGTCAAAGGTCTAGGTAAAACAGTACCAGGATCAAAGTTCAAGGTCAAAAGGTCACTAGTCAAGGTCAAAAGGTCACGTTTCAAGGTCATAAGGACACGGGGGTCAAAAATCAAGGTCAAAAGGTCACGAACCAAGGTCAAAAGGTCACGGGACAAGGTCAGAAGGTCACGGGGCAACTGCATAAGGCCAAAAGGTCACCTGTCAAGGTCAAAAGGTCACTGCTCAAGGTCAAAAGGTCACGTATCAATTCAAAAGGTCACGGGGCAATTGCATAAGGTCAAAAGCTCACTGGTCAAAATCAAACGGTCACAGGATCAAAGTTCAAGGTCATAAGGTCATGGGGGTCAAAAATCAAGGTCAAAAGGTCACCGCTCAAGGTCAAAAGGTCACGGTACAAGGTCATAAGGTCACGGGGTAAAGTTCAAGGTCAAAAGGTCACGAACCAAGGCCAAAAGGTCACGGGGCAATTGCATAAGGTCAAAGGGTCACTGGTAAAGGTCAAAAGGTCACTGGTCAAAATCAAACGGTCACACGAACAACGTTTCAAGGTGAAAAGGTCACTGCTCAAGGTCAAAAGGTCCCGTTTCAAGGTCAAACGGTCACGGGGGTGTCAAATGTCAAGGTCAAAAGGTCACGAACCAAGGTCAAAAGGTCACGGGGGTCAAAAATCGAGGTCAAAAGGTCACAAACCAAGGTCAAAAGGTCACGGGACAAGGTGAAATGGTCACGGGGCAACTGCATAAGGCCAAAAGGTCACCTGTCAAGGTCAAAAGGTCACTGCTCAAGGTCAAAAGGTCACGGTTCAAGGTCATAAGGTCACGGGGGTCAAATGTCAAGGTCAAAAGGTCACGAACCAAGGTCAAAAGGTCACGGGACAAGGTCATAAGGTCACTTATCAAGGTCGAAAGGTCCCGTTTCAAGGTCAAAAGTTCACAGGGTCAAAGTTCAAGGTCAAAAGGTCACTTATCAAGGTCAAACGGTCACGGGGTCAAAAATCAAGGTCAAAAGGTCACTGGTAAAGGTCAAAAGGTCACTGGTCAAAAGCAAACGGTCACAGGATGAAAGTTCAAGGTCAAAAGGTCACTGGTCAGGGTCAAAAGGTCACTGCTGAAGGTAAAAAAGACACAGGGGTTAAAGGTAAAGGTCACGGTACAAGGTGAAAAGGTCACGGGACAAGGTCAAAAGGTCACGGGTCAAAGTTCAAGGTCAAAAGGTCACTGGTCAAGGTCAAAAGGTCACGAGTCAATGTAGAAAGGTCACGGGGGTCAAAGGTCTAGGTAAAACAGTACCAGGATCAAAGTTCAAGGTCAAAAGGTCACTAGTCAAGGTCAAAAGGTCACGTTTCAAGGTCATAAGGACACGGGGGTCAAAAATCAAGGTCAAAAGGTCACGAACCAAGGTCAAAAGGTCACGGGACAAGGTCAGAAGGTCACGGGGCAACTGCATAAGGCCAAAAGGTCACATGTCAAGGTCAAAAGGTCACTGCTCAAGGTCAAAAGGTCACGTATCAATTCAAAAGGTCACGGGGCAATTGCATAAGGTCAAAAGCTCACTGGTCAAAATCAAACGGTCACAGGATCAAAGTTCAAGGTCATAAGGTCATGGGGGTCAAAAATCAAGGTCAAAAGGTCACCGCTCAAGGTCAAAAGGTCACGGGACAAGGTCATAAGGTCACGGGGTAAAGGTCAAGGTCAAAAGGTCACGAACCAGGCTCAAAAGCTCACGGGGCAATTGCATAAGGTCAAAGGGTCACTGGTAAAGGTCAAAAGGTCACTGGTCAAAATCAAACGGTCACACGAACAACGTTCAAGGTCAAAAGGTCACTGCTCAAGGTCAAAAGGTCCCGTTTCAAGGTCAAACGGTCACGGGGTGTCAAATGTCCAGGTCAAAAGGTCACGAACCAAGGTCAAAAGGTCACGGGGTCAAAAATCGAGGTCAAAAGGTCACAAACCAAGGACAAAAGGTCACGGGACAAGGTGAAAAGGTCACAGGGCAACTGCATAAGGCCAAAAGGTCACCTGTCAAGGTCAAAAGGTCACTGCTCAAGGTCAAAAGGTCACGGTTCAAGGTCATAAGGTCACGGGGGTCAAAGGTCAAGGTCAAAAGGTCACGAACCAAGGTCAAAAGGTCACGGGACAAGGTCATAAGGTCACTTATCAAGGTCAAAAGGTCCCGTTTCAAGGTCAAAAGTTCACAGGGTCAAAGTTCAAGGTCAAAAGGTCACTTTTCAAGGTCAAACGGTCACGGGGTCAAAAATCAAGGTCAAAAGGTCACTGGTAAAGGTCAAAAGGTCACTGGTCAAAAGCAAACGGTCACAGGATGAAAGTTCAAGGTCAAAAGGTCACTGGTCAGGGTCAAAAGGTCACTGCTGAAGGTAAAAAAGACACAGGGGTTAAAGGTAAAGGTCAAAAGGTCACGGTACAAGGTGAAAAGGTCACGGGACAAGGTCAGAAGGTCACGGGGCAACTGCATAAGGCCAAAAGGTCACCTGTCAAGGTCAAAAGGTCACTGCTCAAGGTCAAAAGGTCACGTATCTATTCAAAAGGTCACGGGGCAATTGCATAAGGTCAAAAGCTCACTGGTCAAAATCAAACGGTCACAGGATCAAAGTTCAAGGTCATAAGGTCATGGGGGTCAAAAATCAAGGTCAAAAGGTCACGAACCAAGGTCAAAAGGTCCCGCTTCAAGGTCAAAAGTTCACAGGGTCAAAGTTCAAGGTCAAAAGGTCACTTATCAAGGTCAAACGGTCACGGGGTCAAAAATCAAGGTCAAAAGGTCACTGGTAAAGGTCAAAAGGTCACTGGTCAAAAGCAAACGGTCACAGGATGAAAGTTCAAGGTCAAAAGGTCACTGGTCAGGGTCAAAAGGTCACTGCTGAAGGTAAAAAAGACACAGGGGTCAAAGGTAAAGGTCAAAAGGTCACGGTACAAGGTGAAAAGGTCACGGGACAAGGTCAAAAGGTCACGGGGCAACTGCATAAGGCCAAAAGGTCACCTGTCAAGGTCAAACGGTCACAGGATCAAAGTTCAAGGTCAAAAGGTCACGGGTCAAAGTTCAAGGTCAAAAGGTCACTGGTCAAGGTCAAAAGGTCACGAGTCAATGTAGAAAGGTCACGGGGGTCAAAGGTCTAGGTAAAACAGTACCAGGATCAAAGTTCAAGGTCAAAAGGTCACTAGTCAAGGTCAAAAGGTCACGTTTCAAGGTCATAAGGACACGGGGGTCAAAAATCAAGGTCAAAAGGTCACGAACCAAGGTCAAAAGGTCACGGGACAAGGTCAGAAGGTCACGGGGCAACTGCATAAGGCCAAAAGGTCACCTGTCAAGGTCAAAAGGTCACTGCTCAAGGTCAAAAGGTCACGTATCAATTCAAAAGGTCACGGGGCAATTGCATAAGGTCAAAAGCTCACTGGTCAAAATCAAACGGTCACAGGATCAAAGTTCAAGGTCATAAGGTCATGGGGGTCAAAAATCAAGGTCAAAAGGTCACCGCTCAAGGTCAAAAGGTCACGGGACAAGGTCATAAGGTCACGGGGTAAAGTTCAAGGTCAAAAGGTCACGAATCAAGGTCAAAAGCTCACGGGGCAATTGCATAAGGTCAAAGGGTCACTGGTAAAGGTCAAAAGGTCACAGGTCAAAATCAAACGGTCACACGAACAACGTTCAAGGTCAAAAGGTCACTGCTCAAGGTCAAAAGGTCACGGGTCAAGGTCAAACGGTCACGGGGGTGTCAAATGTCAAGGTCAAAAGGTCACGAACCAAGGTCAAAAGGTCACGGGACAAGGTCAAAAGTTCACAGGGTCAAAGTTCAAGGGCAAAAGGTCACTTATCAAGGTCAAACGGTCACGGGGTCAAAAATCAAGGTCAAAAGGTCACTGGTAAAGGTCAAAAGGTCACTGGTCAAAAGCAAACGGTCACAGGATGAAAGTTCAAGGTCAAAAGGTCACTGGTCAGGGTCAAAAGGTCACTGCTGAAGGTAAAAAAGACACAGGGGTTAAAGGTAAAGGTCAAAAGGTCACGGTACAAGGTGAAAAGGTCACGGGACAAGGTCAAAAGGTCACGAGTCAATGTAGAAAGGTCACGGGGGTCAAAGGTCTAGGTAAAACAGTACCAGGATCAAAGTTCAAGGTCAAAAGGTCACTGGTCAAAATCAAACGGTCACACGAACAACGTTCAAGGTCAAAAGGTCACTGCTCAAGGTCAAAAGGTCCCGTTTCAAGGTCAAACGGTCACGGGGGTGTCAAATGTCAAGGTCAAAAGGTCACGAACCAAGGTCAAAAGGTCACGGGGTCAAAAATCGAGGTCAAAAGGTCACAAACCAAGGTCAAAAGGTCACGGGACAAGGTGAAATGGTCACGGGGCAACTGCATAAGGCCAAAAGGTCACCTGTCAAGGTCAAAAGGTCACTGCTCAAGGTCAAAAGGTCACGGTTCAAGGTCATAAGGTCACGGGGGTCAAATGTCAAGGTCAAAAGGTCACGAACCAAGGTCAAAAGGTCCCGTTTCAAGGTCAAAAGTTCACAGGGTCAAAGTTCAAGGTCAAAAGGTCACTTTTCAAGGTCAAACGGTCACGGGTCAAAAATCAAAAGGTCACTGGTAAAGGTCAAAAGGTCACTGGTCAAAAGCAAACGGTCACAGGATGAAAGTTCAAGGTCAAAAGGTCACTGGTCAGGGTCAAAAGGTCACTGCTGAAGGTAAAAAAGACACAGGGGTTAAAGGTAAAGGTCAAAAGGTCACGGTACAAGGTGAAAAGGTCACGGGACAAGGTCAAAAGGTCACGGGGCAACTGCATAAGGCCAAAAGGTCACCTGTCAAGGTCAAACGGTCACAGGATCAAAGTTCAAGGTCAAAAGGTCACGGGTCAAAGTTCAAGGTCAAAAGGTCACTGGTCAAGGTCAAAAGGTCACGAGTCAATGTAGAAAGGTCACGGGGGTCAAAGGTCTAGGTAAAACAGTACCAGGATCAAAGTTCAAGGTCAAAAGGTCACTAGTCAAGGTCAAAAGGTCACGTTTCAAGGTCATAAGGACACGGGGGTCAAAAATCAAGGTCAAAAGGTCACGAACCAAGGTCAAAAGGTCACGGGACAAGGTCAGAAGGTCACGGGGCAACTGCATAAGGCCAAAAGGTCACCTGTCAAGGTCAAAAGGTCACTGCTCAAGGTCAAAAGGTCACGTATCAATTCAAAAGGTCACGGGGCAATTGCATAAGGTCAAAAGCTCACTGGTCAAAATCAAACGGTCACAGGATCAAAGTTCAAGGTCATAAGGTCATGGGGGTCAAAAATCAAGGTCAAAAGGTCACCGCTCAAGGTCAAAAGGTCACGGGACAAGGTCATAAGGTCACGGGGTAAAGTTCAAGGTCAAAAGGTCACGAATCAAGGTCAAAAGGTCACGGGGCAATTGCATAAGGTCAAAGGGTCACTGGTAAAGGTCAAAAGGTCACTGGTCAAAATCAAACGGTCACACGAACAACGTTCAAGGTCAAAAGATCACTGCTCAAGGTCAAAAGGTCCCGTTTCAAGGTCAAACGGTCACGGGGGTGTCAAATGTCAAGGTCAAAAGGTCACAAACCAAGGTCAAAAGGTCACGGGGGTCAAAAATCGAGGTCAAAAGGTCACAAACCAAGGTCAAAAGGTCACGGGACAAGGTGAAAAGGTCACGGGGCAACTGCATAAGGCCAAA
The DNA here is from genome assembly GCA_020800305.1 of Porphyrio hochstetteri. NCBI lineage: Eukaryota > Metazoa > Chordata > Aves > Gruiformes > Rallidae > Porphyrio > Porphyrio hochstetteri. The sequence continues at coordinate 246,561 of CM036908.1, forward strand.
AGTCACCTGTCAAGGTCAAAAGGTCACTGCTCAAGGTCAAAAGGTCACGGTTCAAGGTCATAAGGTCACGGGGGTCAAAGGTCAAGGTCAAAAGGTCACGAACCAAGGTCAAAAGGTCACGGGACAAGGTCATAAGGTCACTTATCAAGGTCAAAAGGTCCCGTTTCAAGGTCAAAAGTTCACAGGGTCAAAGTTCAAGGTCAAAAGGTCACTTTTCAAGGTCAAACGGTCACGGGGTCAAAAATCAAGGTCAAAAGGTCACTGGTAAAGGTCAAAAGGTCACTGGTCAAAAGCAAACGGTCACAGGATGAAAGTTCAAGGTCAAAAGGTCACTGGTCAGGGTCAAAAGGTCACTGCTGAAGGTAAAAAAGACACAGGGGTTAAAGGTAAAGGTCAAAAGGTCACGGTACAAGGTGAAAAGGTCACGGGACAAGGTCAGAAGGTCACGGGGCAACTGCATAAGGCCAAAAGGTCACCTGTCAAGGTCAAAAGGTCACTGCTCAAGGTCAAAAGGTCACGTATCTATTCAAAAGGTCACGGGGCAATTGCATAAGGTCAAAAGCTCACTGGTCAAAATCAAACGGTCACAGGATCAAAGTTCAAGGTCATAAGGTCATGGGGGTCAAAAATCAAGGTCAAAAGGTCACGAACCAAGGTCAAAAGGTCCCGCTTCAAGGTCAAAAGTTCACAGGGTCAAAGTTCAAGGTCAAAAGGTCACTTATCAAGGTCAAACGGTCACGGGGTCAAAAATCAAGGTCAAAAGGTCACTGGTAAAGGTCAAAAGGTCACTGGTCAAAAGCAAACGGTCACAGGATGAAAGTTCAAGGTCAAAAGGTCACTGCTGAAGGTAAAAAAGACACAGGGGTCAAAGGTAAAGGTCAAAAGGTCACGGTACAAGGTGAAAAGGTCACGGGACAAGGTCAAAAGGTCACGGGGCAACTGCATAAGGCCAAAAGGTCACCTGTCAAGGTCAAACGGTCACAGGATCAAAGTTCAAGGTCAAAAGGTCACGGGTCAAAGTTCAAGGTCAAAAGGTCACTGGTCAAGGTCAAAAGGTCACGAGTCAATGTAGAAAGGTCACGGGGGTCAAAGGTCTAGGTAAAACAGTACCAGGATCAAAGTTCAAGGTCAAAAGGTCACTAGTCAAGGTCAAAAGGTCACGTTTCAAGGTCATAAGGACACGGGGGTCAAAAATCAAGGTCAAAAGGTCACGAACCAAGGTCAAAAGGTCACGGGACAAGGTCAGAAGGTCACGGGGCAACTGCATAAGGCCAAAAGGTCACCTGTCAAGGTCAAAAGGTCACTGCTCAAGGTCAAAAGGTCACGTATCAATTCAAAAGGTCACGGGGCAATTGCATAAGGTCAAAAGCTCACTGGTCAAAATCAAACGGTCACAGGATCAAAGTTCAAGGTCATAAGGTCATGGGGGTCAAAAATCAAGGTCAAAAGGTCACCGCTCAAGGTCAAAAGGTCACGGGACAAGGTCATAAGGTCACGGGGTAAAGTTCAAGGTCAAAAGGTCACGAATCAAGGTCAAAAGCTCACGGGGCAATTGCATAAGGTCAAAGGGTCACTGGTAAAGGTCAAAAGGTCACAGGTCAAAATCAAACGGTCACACGAACAACGTTCAAGGTCAAAAGGTCACTGCTCAAGGTCAAAAGGTCACGGGTCAAGGTCAAACGGTCACGGGGGTGTCAAATGTCAAGGTCAAAAGGTCACGAACCAAGGTCAAAAGGTCACGGGACAAGGTCATAAGGTCACTTATCAAGGTCAAAAGGTCCCGTTTCAAGGTCAAAAGTTCACAGGGTCAAAGTTCAAGGTCAAAAGGTCACTTATCAAGGTCAAACGGTCACGGGGTCAAAAATCAAGGTCAAAAGGTCACTGGTAAAGGTCAAAAGGTCACTGGTCAAAAGCAAACGGTCACAGGATGAAAGTTCAAGGTCAAAAGGTCACTGGTCAGGGTCAAAAGGTCACTGCTGAAGGTAAAAAAGACACAGGGGTTAAAGGTAAAGGTCAAAAGGTCACGGTACAAGGTGAAAAGGTCACGGGACAAGGTCAAAAGGTCACGAGTCAATGTAGAAAGGTCACGGGGGTCAAAGGTCTAGGTAAAACAGTACCAGGATCAAAGTTCAAGGTCAAAAGGTCACTGGTCAAAATCAAACGGTCACACGAACAACGTTCAAGGTCAAAAGGTCACTGCTCAAGGTCAAAAGGTCCCGTTTCAAGGTCAAACGGTCACGGGGGTGTCAAATGTCAAGGTCAAAAGGTCACGAACCAAGGTCAAAAGGTCACGGGGTCAAAAATCGAGGTCAAAAGGTCACAAACCAAGGTCAAAAGGTCACGGGACAAGGTGAAATGGTCACGGGGCAACTGCATAAGGCCAAAAGGTCACCTGTCAAGGTCAAAAGGTCACTGCTCAAGGTCAAAAGGTCACGGTTCAAGGTCATAAGGTCACGGGGGTCAAATGTCAAGGTCAAAAGGTCACGAACCAAGGTCAAAAGGTCCCGTTTCAAGGTCAAAAGTTCACAGGGTCAAAGTTCAAGGTCAAAAGGTCACTTTTCAAGGTCAAACGGTCACGGGGTCAAAAATCAAAAGGTCACTGGTAAAGGTCAAAAGGTCACTGGTCAAAAGCAAACGGTCACAGGATGAAAGTTCAAGGTCAAAAGGTCACTGGTCAGGGTCAAAAGGTCACTGCTGAAGGTAAAAAAGACACAGGGGTTAAAGGTAAAGGTCAAAAGGTCACGGTACAAGGTGAAAAGGTCACGGGACAAGGTCAAAAGGTCACGGGGCAACTGCATAAGGCCAAAAGGTCACCTGTCAAGGTCAAACGGTCACAGGATCAAAGTTCAAGGTCAAAAGGTCACGGGTCAAAGTTCAAGGTCAAAAGGTCACTGGTCAAGGTCAAAAGGTCACGAGTCAATGTAGAAAGGTCACGGGGGTCAAAGGTCTAGGTAAAACAGTACCAGGATCAAAGTTCAAGGTCAAAAGGTCACTAGTCAAGGTCAAAAGGTCACGTTTCAAGGTCATAAGGACACGGGGGTCAAAAATCAAGGTCAAAAGGTCACGAACCAAGGTCAAAAGGTCACGGGACAAGGTCAGAAGGTCACGGGGCAACTGCATAAGGCCAAAAGGTCACCTGTCAAGGTCAAAAGGTCACTGCTCAAGGTCAAAAGGTCACGTATCAATTCAAAAGGTCACGGGGCAATTGCATAAGGTCAAAAGCTCACTGGTCAAAATCAAACGGTCACAGGATCAAAGTTCAAGGTCATAAGGTCATGGGGGTCAAAAATCAAGGTCAAAAGGTCACCGCTCAAGGTCAAAAGGTCACGGGACAAGGTCATAAGGTCACGGGGGTAAAGGTCAAGGTCAAAAGGTCGCGAACCAAGGTCAAAAGGTCACGGGGCAATTGCATAAGGTCAAAGGGTCACTGGTAAAGGTCAAAAGGTCACTGGTCAAAATCAAACGGTCACACGAACAACGTTCAAGGTCAAAAGGTCACTGCTCAAGGTCAAAAGGTCCCGTTTCAAGGTCAAACGGTCACGGGGTGTCAAATTTCAAGGTCAAAAGGTCACGAACCAAGGTCAAAAGGTCACGGGGGGTCAAAAATCGAGGTCAAAAGGTCACAAACCAAGGTCAAAAGGTCACGGGACAAGGTGAAAAGGTCACGGGGCAACTGCATAAGGCCAAAAGATCACTTGTCAAGGTCAAAAGGTCACTGCTCAAGGTCAAAAGGTCACGGTTCAAGGTCATAAGGTCACGGGGGTCAAATGTCAAGGTCAAAAGGTCACGAACCAAGGTCAAAAGGTCACGGGACAAGGTCATAAGGTCACTTATCAAGGTCAAAAGGTCCCGTTTCAAGGTCAAAAGTTCACAGGGTCAAAGTTCAAGGTCAAAAGGTCACTTTTCAAGGTCAAACGGTCACGGGGTCAAAAATCAAGGTCAAAAGGTCACTGGTAAAGGTCAAAAGGTCACTGGTCAAAAGCAAACGGTCACAGGATGAAAGTTCAAGGTCAAAAGGTCACTGGTCAGGGTCAAAAGGTCACTGCTGAAGGTAAAAAAGACACAGGGGTTAAAGGTAAAGGTCAAAAGGTCACGGTACAAGGTGAAAAGGTCACGGGACAAGGTCAAAAGGTCACGGGGCAACTGCATAAGGCCAAAAGGTCACCTGTCAAGGTCAAACGGTCACAGGATCAAAGTTCAAGGTCAAAAGGTCACGGGTCAAAGTTCAAGGTCAAAAGGTCACTGGTCAAGGTCAAAAGGTCACGAGTCAATGTAGAAAGGTCACGGGGGTCAAAGGTCTAGGTAAAACAGTACCAGGATCAAAGTTCAAGGTCAAAAGGTCACTAGTCAAGGTCAAAAGGTCACGTTTCAAGGTCATAAGGACACGGGGGTCAAAAATCAAGGTCAAAAGGTCACGAACCAAGGTCAAAAGGTCACGGGACAAGGTCAGAAGGTCACGGGGCAACTGCATAAGGCCAAAAGGTCACCTGTCAAGGTCAAAAGGTCACTGCTCAAGGTCAAAAGGTCACGTATCAATTCAAAAGGTCACGGGGCAATTGCATAAGGTCAAAAGCTCACTGGTCAAAATCAAACGGTCACAGGATCAAAGTTCAAGGTCATAAGGTCATGGGGGTCAAAAATCAAGGTCAAAAGGTCACCGCTCAAGGTCAAAAGGTCACGGGACAAGGTCATAAGGTCACGGGGTAAAGTTCAAGGTCAAAAGGTCACGAATCAAGGTCAAAAGGTCACGGGGCAATTGCATAAGGTCAAAGGGTCACTGGTAAAGGTCAAAAGGTCACAGGTCAAAATCAAACGGTCACACGAACAACGTTCAAGGTCAAAAGGTCACTGCTCAAGGTCAAAAGGTCCCGTTTCAAGGTCAAACGGTCACGGGGTGTCAAATGTCAAGGTCAAAAGGTCACGAACCAAGGTCAAAAGGTCATGGGGTCAAAAATCGAGGTAAAAAGGTCACAAACCAAGGTCAAAAGGTCACGGGACAAGGTGAAAAGGTCACAGGGCAACTGCATAAGGCCAAAAGGTCACCTGTCAAGGTCAAAAGGTCACTGCTCAAGGTCAAAAGGTCACGGGTCAAGGTCATAAGGTCACGGGGGGTCAAAGGTCAAGGTCAAAAGGTCACGAACCAAGGTCAAAAGGTCACGGGACAAGGTCATAAGGTCACTTATCAAGGTCAAAAGGTCCCGTTTCAAGGTCAAAAGTTCACAGGGTCAAAGTTCAAGGTCAGAAGGTCACTTTTCAAGGTCAAACGGTCACGGGGTCAAAAATCAAGGTCAAAAGGTCACTGGTAAAGGTCAAAAGGTCACTGGTCAAAAGCAAACGGTCACAGGATGAAAGTTCAAGGTCAAAAGGTCACTGGTCAGGGTCAAAAGGTCACTGCTGAAGGTAAAAAAGACACAGGGGTTAAAGGTAAAGGTCAAAAGGTCACGGTACAAGGTGAAAAGGTCACGGGACAAGGTCAGAAGGTCACGGGGCAACTGCATAAGGCCAAAAGGTCACCTGTCAAGGTCAAAAGGTCACTGCTCAAGGTCAAAAGGTCACGTATCAATTCAAAAGGTCACGGGGCAATTGCATAAGGTCAAAAGCTCACTGGTCAAAATCAAACGGTCACAGGATCAAAGTTCAAGGTCATAAGGTCATGGGGGTCAAAAATCAAGGTCAAAAGGTCACCGCTCAAGGTCAAAAGGTCACGGGACAAGGTCATAAGGTCACGGGGTAAAGGTCAAGGTCAAAAGGTCACGGGACAAGGTCAAAAGGTCACTGGTAAAGGTCAAAAGGTCACTGGTCAAAAGCAAACGGTCACAGGATGAAAGTTCAAGGTCAAAAGGTCACTGGTCAGGGTCAAAAGGTCACTGCTGAAGGTAAAAAAGACACAGGGGTTAAAGGTAAAGGTCAAAAGGTCACGGTACAAGGTGAAAAGGTCACGGGACAAGGTCAAAAGGTCACGGGGCAAAGTTCAAGGTCAAAAGGTCACCTGTCAAGGTCAAAAGGTTACGAGTCAATGTAGAAAGGTCACGGGGGTCAAAGGTCTAGGTAAAACAGTACCAGGATCAAAGTTCAAGGTCAAAAGGTCACTAGTCAAGGTCAAAAGGTCATGTTTCAAGGTCATAAGGACACGGGGGTCAAAAATCAAGGTCAAAAGGTCACAAACCAAGGTCAAAAGGTCACGGGACAAGGTCAGAAGGTCACGAGTCAATGTAGAAAGGTCACGGGGGTCAAAGGTCTAGGTAAAACAGTACCAGGATCAAAGTTCAAGGTCAAAAGGTCACGTTTCAAGGTCATAAGGACACGGGGGTCAAAAATCAAGGTCAAAAGGTCACGAACCAAGGTCAAAAGGTCACAGGACAAGGTCAGAAGGTCACGGGGCAACTGCATAAGGCCAAAAGGTCACCTGTCAAGGTCAAAAGGTCACTGCTCAAGGTCAAAAGGTCACGTATCAATTCAAAAGGTCACGGGGCAATTGCATAAGGTCAAAAGCTCACTGGTCAAAATCAAACGGTCACAGGATCAAAGTTCAAGGTCATAAGGTCATGGGGGTCAAAAATCAAGGTCAAAAGGTCACCGCTCAAGGTCAAAAGGTCACGGGACAAGGTCATAAGGTCACGGGGTAAAGTTCAAGGTCAAAAGGTCGCGAACCAGGCTCAAAAGCTCACGGGGCAATTGCATAAGGTCAAAGGGTCACTGGTAAAGGTCAAAAGGTCACTGGTCAAAATCAAACGGTCACACGAACAACGTTCAAGGTCAAAAGGTCACTGCTCAAGGTCAAAAGGTCCCGTTTCAAGGTCAAACGGTCACGGGGGTGTCAAATGTCAAGGTCAAAAGGTCACGAACCAAGGTCAAAAGGTCACGGGGTCAAAAATCGAGGTCAAAAGGTCACAAACCAAGGTCAAAAGGTCACGGGACAAGGTGAAATGGTCACGGGGCAACTGCATAAGGCCAAAAGGTCACCTGTCAAGGTCAAAAGGTCACTGCTCAAGGTCAAAAGGTCACGGTTCAAGGTCATAAGGTCACGGGGGTCAAATGTCAAGGTCAAAAGGTCACGAACCAAGGTCAAAAGGTCCCGTTTCAAGGTCAAAAGTTCACAGGGTCAAAGTTCAAGGTCAAAAGGTCACTTATCAAGGTCAAACGGTCACGGGGTCAAAAATCAAGGTCAAAAGGTCACTGGTAAAGGTCAAAAGGTCACTGGTCAAAAGCAAACGGTCACAGGATGAAAGTTCAAGGTCAAAAGGTCACTGGTCAGGGTCAAAAGGTCACTGCTGAAGGTAAAAAAGACACAGGGGTTAAAGGTAAAGGTCAAAAGGTCACGGTACAAGGTGAAAAGGTCACGGGACAAGGTCAAAAGGTCACGGGGCAACTGCATAAGGCCAAAAGGTCACCTGTCAAGGTCAAACGGTCACAGGATCAAAGTTCAAGGTCAAAAGGTCACGGGTCAAAGTTCAAGGTCAAAAGGTCACTGGTCAAGGTCAAAAGGTCACGAGTCAATGTAGAAAGGTCACGGGGGTCAAAGGTCTAGGTAAAACAGTACCAGGATCAAAGTTCAAGGTCAAAAGGTCACTAGTCAAGGTCAAAAGGTCACGTTTCAAGGTCATAAGGACACGGGGGTCAAAAATCAAGGTCAAAAGGTCACGAACCAAGGTCAAAAGGTCACGGGACAAGGTCAGAAGGTCACGGGGCAACTGCATAAGGCCAAAAGGTCACCTGTCAAGCTCAAAAGGTCACTGCTCAAGGTCAAAAGGTCACGTATCAATTCAAAAGGTCACGGGGCAATTGCATAAGGTCAAAAGCTCACTGGTCAAAATCAAACGGTCACAGGATCAAAGTTCAAGGTCATAAGGTCATGGGGGTCAAAAATCAAGGTCAAAAGGTCACTGCTCAAGGTCAAAAGGTCGCGAACCAAGGTCAAAAGGTCACGGGGCAATTGCATAAGGTCAAAGGGTCACTGGTAAAGGTCAAAAGGTCACTGGTCAAAATCAAACGGTCACACGAACAACGTTCAAGGTCAAAAGGTCACTGCTCAAGGTCAAAAGGTCCCGTTTCAAGGTCAAACGGTCACGGGGTGTCAAATTTCAAGGTCAAAAGGTCACGAACCAAGGTCAAAAGGTCACGGGGGGTCAAAAATCGAGGTCAAAAGGTCACAAACCAAGGTCAAAAGGTCACGGGACAAGGTGAAAAGGTCACGGGGCAACTGCATAAGGCCAAAAGGTCACTTGTCAAGGTCAAAAGGTCACTGCTCAAGGTCAAAAGGTCACGGTTCAAGGTCATAAGGTCACGGGGGTCAAATGTCAAGGTCAAAAGGTCACGAACCAAGGTCAAAAGGTCCCGTTTCAAGGTCAAAAGTTCACAGGGTCAAAGTTCAAGGTCAAAAGGTCACTTATCAAGGTCAAACGGTCACGGGGTCAAAAATCAAGGTCAAAAGGTCACTGGTAAAGGTCAAAAGGTCACTGGTCAAAAGCAAACGGTCACAGGATGAAAGTTCAAGGTCAAAAGGTCACTGGTCAGGGTCAAAAGGTCACTGCTGAAGGTAAAAATGACACAGGGGTTAAAGGTAAAGGTCAAAAGGTCATGGTACAAGGTGAAAAGGTCACGGGACAAGGTCAAAAGATCACGGGGCAACTGCATAAGGCCAAAAGGTCACCTGTCAAGGTCAAACGGTCACAGGATCAAAGTTCAAGGTCAAAAGGTCACGGGTCAAAGTTCAAGGTCAAATGGTCACTGGTCAAGGTCAAAAGGTCACGAGTCAATGTAGAAAGGTCACGGGGGTCAAAGGTCTAGGTAAAACAGTACCAGGATCAAAGTTCAAGGTCAAAAGGTCACTAGTCAAGGTCAAAAGGTCACGTTTCAAGGTCATAAGGACACGGGGGTCAAAAATCAAGGTCAAAAGGTCACGAACCAAGGTCAAAAGGTCACGGGACAAGGTCAGAAGGTCACGGGGCAACTGCATAAGGCCAAAAGGTCACCTGTCAAGGTCAAAAGGTCACTGCTCAAGGTCAAAAGGTCACGTATCAATTCAAAAGGTCACGGGGCAATTGCATAAGGTCAAAAGCTCACTGGTCAAAATCAAACGGTCACAGGATCAAAGTTCAAGGTCATAAGGTCATGGGGGTCAAAAATCAAGGTCAAAAGGTCACCGCTCAAGGTCAAAAGGTCACGGTACAAGGTCATAAGGTCACGGGGTAAAGTTCAAGGTCAAAAGGTCACGAACCAAGGCCAAAAGGTCACGGGGCAATTGCATAAGGTCAAAGGGTCACTGGTAAAGGTCAAAAGGTCACTGGTCAAAATCAAACGGTCACACGAACAACGTTTCAAGGTGAAAAGGTCACTGCTCAAGGTCAAAAGGTCCCGTTTCAAGGTCAAACGGTCACGGGGGTGTCAAATGTCAAGGTCAAAAGGTCACGAACCAAGGTCAAAAGGTCACGGGGGTCAAAAATCGAGGTCAAAAGGTCACAAACCAAGGTCAAAAGGTCACGGGACAAGGTGAAATGGTCACGGGGCAACTGCATAAGGCCAAAAGGTCACCTGTCAAGGTCAAAAGGTCACTGCTCAAGGTCAAAAGGTCACGGTTCAAGGTCATAAGGTCACGGGGGTCAAATGTCAAGGTCAAAAGGTCACGAACCAAGGTCAAAAGGTCACGGGACAAGGTCATAAGGTCACTTATCAAGGTCGAAAGGTCCCGTTTCAAGGTCAAAAGTTCACAGGGTCAAAGTTCAAGGTCAAAAGGTCACTTATCAAGGTCAAACGGTCACGGGGTCAAAAATCAAGGTCAAAAGGTCACTGGTAAAGGTCAAAAGGTCACTGGTCAAAAGCAAACGGTCACAGGATGAAAGTTCAAGGTCAAAAGGTCACTGGTCAGGGTCAAAAGGTCACTGCTGAAGGTAAAAAAGACACAGGGGTTAAAGGTAAAGGTCACGGTACAAGGTGAAAAGGTCACGGGACAAGGTCAAAAGGTCACGAGTCAATGTAGAAAGGTCACGGGGGTCAAAGGTCTAGGTAAAACAGTACCAGGATCAAAGTTCAAGGTCAAAAGGTCACTGGTCAAAATCAAACGGTCACACGAACAACGTTCAAGGTCAAAAGGTCACTGCTCAAGGTCAAAAGGTCCCGTTTCAAGGTCAAACGGTCACGGGGGTGTCAAATGTCAAGGTCAAAAGGTCACGAACCAAGGTCAAAAGGTCACGGGGTCAAAAATCGAGGTCAAAAGGTCACAAACCAAGGTCAAAAGGTCACGGGACAAGGTGAAATGGTCACGGGGCAACTGCATAAGGCCAAAAGGTCACCTGTCAAGGTCAAAAGGTCACTGCTCAAGGTCAAAAGGTCACGGTTCAAGGTCATAAGGTCACGGGGGTCAAATGTCAAGGTCAAAAGGTCACGAACCAAGGTCAAAAGGTCCCGTTTCAAGGTCAAAAGTTCACAGGGTCAAAGTTCAAGGTCAAAAGGTCACTTTTCAAGGTCAAACGGTCACGGGTCAAAAATCAAAAGGTCACTGGTAAAGGTCAAAAGGTCACTGGTCAAAAGCAAACGGTCACAGGATGAAAGTTCAAGGTCAAAAGGTCACTGGTCAGGGTCAAAAGGTCACTGCTGAAGGTAAAAAAGACACAGGGGTTAAAGGTAAAGGTCAAAAGGTCACGGTACAAGGTGAAAAGGTCACGGGACAAGGTCAAAAGGTCACGGGGCAACTGCATAAGGCCAAAAGGTCACCTGTCAAGGTCAAACGGTCACAGGATCAAAGTTCAAGGTCAAAAGGTCACGGGTCAAAGTTCAAGGTCAAAAGGTCACTGGTCAAGGTCAAAAGGTCACGAGTCAATGTAGAAAGGTCACGGGGGTCAAAGGTCTAGGTAAAACAGTACCAGGATCAAAGTTCAAGGTCAAAAGGTCACTAGTCAAGGTCAAAAGGTCACGTTTCAAGGTCATAAGGACACGGGGGTCAAAAATCAAGGTCAAAAGGTCACGAACCAAGGTCAAAAGGTCACGGGACAAGGTCAGAAGGTCACGGGGCAACTGCATAAGGCCAAAAGGTCACCTGTCAAGGTCAAAAGGTCACTGCTCAAGGTCAAAAGGTCACGTATCAATTCAAAAGGTCACGGGGCAATTGCATAAGGTCAAAAGCTCACTGGTCAAAATCAAACGGTCACAGGATCAAAGTTCAAGGTCATAAGGTCATGGGGGTCAAAAATCAAGGTCAAAAGGTCACCGCTCAAGGTCAAAAGGTCACGGGACAAGGTCATAAGGTCACGGGGGTAAAGGTCAAGGTCAAAAGGTCGCGAACCAAGGTCAAAAGGTCACGGGGCAATTGCATAAGGTCAAAGGGTCACTGGTAAAGGTCAAAAGGTCACTGGTCAAAATCAAACGGTCACACGAACAACGTTCAAGGTCAAAAGGTCACTGCTCAAGGTCAAAAGGTCCCGTTTCAAGGTCAAACGGTCACGGGGTGTCAAATTTCAAGGTCAAAAGGTCACGAACCAAGGTCAAAAGGTCACGGGGGGTCAAAAATCGAGGTCAAAAGGTCACAAACCAAGGTCAAAAGGTCACGGGACAAGGTGAAAAGGTCACGGGGCAACTGCATAAGGCCAAAAGATCACTTGTCAAGGTCAAAAGGTCACTGCTCAAGGTCAAAAGGTCACGGTTCAAGGTCATAAGGTCACGGGGGTCAAATGTCAAGGTCAAAAGGTCACGAACCAAGGTCAAAAGGTCACGGGACAAGGTCATAAGGTCACTTATCAAGGTCAAAAGGTCCCGTTTCAAGGTCAAAAGTTCACAGGGTCAAAGTTCAAGGTCAAAAGGTCACTTTTCAAGGTCAAACGGTCACGGGGTCAAAAATCAAGGTCAAAAGGTCACTGGTAAAGGTCAAAAGGTCACTGGTCAAAAGCAAACGGTCACAGGATGAAAGTTCAAGGTCAAAAGGTCACTGGTCAGGGTCAAAAGGTCACTGCTGAAGGTAAAAAAGACACAGGGGTTAAAGGTAAAGGTCAAAAGGTCACGGTACAAGGTGAAAAGGTCACGGGACAAGGTCAAAAGGTCACGGGGCAACTGCACAAGGCCAAAAGGTCACCTGTCAAGGTCAAACGGTCACAGGATCAAAGTTCAAGGTCAAAAGGTCACGGGTCAAAGTTCAAGGTCAAAAGGTCACTGGTCAAGGTCAAAAGGTCACGAGTCAATGTAGAAAGGTCACGGGGGTCAAAGGTCTAGGTAAAACAGTACCAGGATCAAAGTTCAAGGTCAAAAGGTCACTAGTCAAGGTCAAAAGGTCACATTTCAAGGTCATAAGGACACGGGGGTCAAAAATCAAGGTCAAAAGGTCACGAACCAAGGTCAAAAGGTCACGGGACAAGGTCAGAAGGTCACGGGGCAACTGCATAAGGCCAAAAGGTCACCTGTCAAGGTCAAAAGGTCACTGCTCAAGGTCAAAAGGTCACGTATCAATTCAAAAGGTCACGGGGCAATTGCATAAGGTCAAAAGCTCACTGGTCAAAATCAAACGGTCACAGGATCAAAGTTCAAGGTCATAAGGTCATGGGGGGTCAAAAATCAAGGTCAAAAGGTCACCGCTCAAGGTCAAAAGGTCACGGGACAAGGTCATAAGGTCACGGGGGTAGAGGTCAAGGTCAAAAGGTCGCGAACCAAGGTCAAAAGGTCACGGGGCAATTGCATAAGTTCAAAGGGTCACTGGTAAAGGTCAAAAGGTCACTGGTCAAAATCAAACGGTCACACGAACAACGTTCAAGGTCAAAAGGTCACTGCTCAAGGTCAAAAGGTCCCGTTTCAAGGTCAAACGGTCACGGGGTGTCAAATTTCAAGGTCAAAAGGTCACGAACCAAGGTCAAAAGGTCACGGGGGTCAAAAATCGAGGTCAAAAGGTCACAAACCAAGGTCAAAAGGTCACGGGACAAGGTGAAAAGGTCACGGGGCAACTGCATAAGGCCAAAAGGTCACTTGTCAAGGTCAAAAGGTCACTGCTCAAGGTCAAAAGGTCACGGTTCAAGGTCATAAGGTCACGGGGGTCAAAGGTCAAGGTCAAAAGGTCACGAACCAAGGTCAAAAGGTCACGGGACAAGGTCATAAGGTCACTTATCAAGGTCAAAAGGTCCCGTTTCAAGGTCAAAAGTTCACAGGGTCAAAGTTCAAGGTCAAAAGGTCACTTTTCAAGGTCAAACGGTCACGGGGTCAAAAATCAAGGTCAAAAGGTCACTGGTAAAGGTCAAAAGGTCACTGGTCAAAAGCAAACGGTCACAGGATGAAAGTTCAAGGTCAAAAGGTCACTGGTGAGGGTCAAAAGGTCACTGCTGAAGGTAAAAAAGACACAGGGGTTAAAGGTAAAGGTCAAAAGGTCACGGTACAAGGTGAAAAGGTCACGGGACAAGGTCAAAAGGTCACGGGGCAACTGCATAAGGCCAAAAGGTCACCTGTCAAGGTCAAACGGTCACAGGATCAAAGTTCAAGGTCAAAAGGTCACGGGTCAAAGTTCAAGGTCAAAAGGTCACTGGTCAAGGTCAAAAGGTCACGAGTCAATGTAGAAAGGTCACGGGGGTCAAAGGTCTAGGTAAAACAGTACCAGGATCAAAGTTCAAGGTCAAAAGGTCACTAGTCAAGGTCAAAAGGTCACGTTTCAAGGTCATAAGGACACGGGGGTCAAAAATCAAGGTCAAAAGGTCACGAACCAAGGTCAAAAGGTCACGGGACAAGGTCAGAAGGTCACGGGGCAACTGCATAAGGCCAAAAGGTCACCTGTCAAGGTCAAAAGGTCACTGCTCAAGGTCAAAAGGTCACGTATCAATTCAAAAGGTCACGGGGCAATTGCATAAGGTCAAAAGCTCACTGGTCAAAATCAAACGGTCACAGGATCAAAGTTCAAGGTCATAAGGTCATGGGGGTCAAAAATCAAGGTCAAAAGGTCACCGCTCAAGGTCAAAAGGTCACGGGACAAGGTCATAAGGTCACGGGGTAAAGTTCAAGGTCAAAAGGTCACGAACCAAGGTAAAAAGGTCACGGGGCAATTGCATAAGGTCAAAGGGTCACTGGTAAAGGTCAAAAGGTCACTGGTCAAAATCAAACGGTCACACGAACAACGTTCAAGGTCAAAAGGTCACTGCTCAAGGTCAAAAGGTCCCGTTTCAAGGTCAAACGGTCACGGGGTGTCAAATTTCAAGGTCAAAAGGTCACGAACCAAGGTCAAAAGGTCACGGGGGTCAAAAATCGAGGTCAAAAGGTCACAAACCAAGGTCAAAAGGTCACGGGACAAGGAGAAATGGTCACGGGGCAACTGCATAAGGCCAAAAGGTCACCTGTCAAGGTCAAAAGGTCACTGCTCAAGGTCAAAAGGTCACGGGTCAAGGTCAAACGGTCACGGGGGTGTCAAATGTCAAGGTCAAAAGGTCACGAACCAAGGTCAAAAGGTCACGGGACAAGGTCATAAGGTCACTTATCAAGGTCAAAAGGTCCCGTTTCAAGGTCAAAAGTTCGCAGGGTCAAAGTTCAAGGTCAAAAGGTCACTTATCAAGGTCAAACGGTCACGGGGTCAAAAATCAAGGTCAAAAGGTCACTGGTAAAGGTCAAAAGGTCACTGGTCAAAAGCAAACGGTCACAGGATGAAAGTTCAAGGTCAAAAGGTCACTGGTCAGGGTCAAAAGGTCACTGCTGAAGGTAAAAAAGACACAGGGGTTAAAGGTAAAGGTCAAAAGGTCACGGTACAAGGTGAAAAGGTCACGGGACAAGGTCAAAAGGTCACGGGGCAACTGCATAAGGCCAAAAGGTCACCTGTCAAGGTCAAACGGTCACAGGATCAAAGTTCAAGGTCAAAAGGTCACGGGTCAAAGTTCAAGGTCAAAAGGTCACTGGTCAAGGTCAAAAGGTCACGAGTCAATGTAGAAAGGTCACGGGGGTCAAAGGTCTAGGTAAAACAGTACCAGGATCAAAGTTCAAGGTCAAAAGGTCACTAGTCAAGGTCAAAAGGTCACGTTTCAAGGTCATAAGGACACGGGGGTCAAAAATCAAGGTCAAAAGGTCACGAACCAAGGTCAAAAGGTCACGGGACAAGGTCAGAAGGTCACGGGGCAACTGCATAAGGCCAAAAGGTCACCTGTCAAGGTCAAAAGGTCACTGCTCAAGGTCAAAAGGTCACGTATCAATTCAAAAGGTCACGGGGCAATTGCATAAGGTCAAAAGCTCACTGGTCAAAATCAAACGGTCACAGGATCAAAGTTCAAGGTCATAAGGTCATGGGGGTCAAAAATCAAGGTCAAAAGGTCACCGCTCAAGGTCAAAAGGTCACGGGACAAGGTCATAAGGTCACGGGGTAAAGTTCAAGGTCAAAAGGTCACGAACCAAGGTCAAAAGGTCACGGGGCAATTGCATAAGGTCAAAGGGTCACTGGTAAAGGGCAAAAGGTCACTGGTCAAAATCAAACGGTCACACGAACAACGTTCAAGGTCAAAAGGTCACTGCTCAAGGTCAAAAGGTCCCGTTTCAAGGTCAAACGGTCACGGGGGTGTCAAATGTCAAGGTCAAAAGGTCACGAACCAAGGTCAAAAGGTCACGGGGTCAAAAATCGAGGTCAAAAGGTCACAAACCAAGGTCAAAAGGTCACGGGACAAGGTGAAATGGTCACGGGGCAACTGCATAAGGCCAAAAGGTCACCTGTCAAGGTCAAAAGGTCACTGCTCAAGGTCAAAAGGTCACGGTTCAAGGTCATAAGGTCACGGGGTCAAATGTCAAGGTCAAAAGGTCACGAACCAAGGTCAAAAGGTCACGGGACAAGGTCATAAGGTCACTTATCAAGGTCGAAAGGTCCCGTTTCAAGGTCAAAAGTTCACAGGGTCAAAGTTCAAGGTCAAAAGGTCACTTATCAAGGTCAAACGGTCACGGGGTCAAAAATCAAGGTCAAAAGGTCACTGGTAAAGGTCAAAAGGTCACTGGTCAAAAGCAAACGGTCACAGGATGAAAGTTCAAGGTCAAAAGGTCACTGGTCAGGGTCAAAAGGTCACTGCTGAAGGTAAAAAAGACACAGGGGTTAAAGGTAAAGGTCACGGTACAAGGTGAAAAGGTCACGGGACAAGGTCAAAAGGTCACGAGTCAATGTAGAAAGGTCACGGGGGTCAAAGGTCTAGGTAAAACAGTACCAGGATCAAAGTTCAAGGTCAAAAGGTCACTGGTCAAAATCAAACGGTCACACGAACAACGTTCAAGGTCAAAAGGTCACTGCTCAAGGTCAAAAGGTCCCGTTTCAAGGTCAAACGGTCACGGGGGTGTCAAATGTCAAGGTCAAAAGGTCACGAACCAAGGTCAAAAGGTCACGGGGTCAAAAATCGAGGTCAAAAGGTCACAAACCAAGGTCAAAAGGTCACGGGACAAGGTGAAATGGTCACGGGGCAACTGCATAAGGCCAAAAGGTCACCTGTCAAGGTCAAAAGGTCACTGCTCAAGGTCAAAAGGTCACGGTTCAAGGTCATAAGGTCACGGGGGTCAAATGTCAAGGTCAAAAGGTCACGAACCAAGGTCAAAAGGTCCCGTTTCAAGGTCAAAAGTTCACAGGGTCAAAGTTCAAGGTCAAAAGGTCACTTTTCAAGGTCAAACGGTCACGGGTCAAAAATCAAAAGGTCACTGGTAAAGGTCAAAAGGTCACTGGTCAAAAGCAAACGGTCACAGGATGAAAGTTCAAGGTCAAAAGGTCACTGGTCAGGGTCAAAAGGTCACTGCTGAAGGTAAAAAAGACACAGGGGTTAAAGGTAAAGGTCAAAAGGTCACGGTACAAGGTGAAAAGGTCACGGGACAAGGTCAAAAGGTCACGGGGCAACTGCATAAGGCCAAAAGGTCACCTGTCAAGGTCAAACGGTCACAGGATCAAAGTTCAAGGTCAAAAGGTCACGGGTCAAAGTTCAAGGTCAAAAGGTCACTGGTCAAGGTCAAAAGGTCACGAGTCAATGTAGAAAGGTCACGGGGGTCAAAGGTCTAGGTAAAACAGTACCAGGATCAAAGTTCAAGGTCAAAAGGTCACTAGTCAAGGTCAAAAGGTCACGTTTCAAGGTCATAAGGACACGGGGGTCAAAAATCAAGGTCAAAAGGTCACGAACCAAGGTCAAAAGGTCACGGGACAAGGTCAGAAGGTCACGGGGCAACTGCATAAGGCCAAAAGGTCACCTGTCAAGGTCAAAAGGTCACTGCTCAAGGTCAAAAGGTCACGTATCAATTCAAAAGGTCACGGGGCAATTGCATAAGGTCAAAAGCTCACTGGTCAAAATCAAACGGTCACAGGATCAAAGTTCAAGGTCATAAGGTCATGGGGGTCAAAAATCAAGGTCAAAAGGTCACCGCTCAAGGTCAAAAGGTCACGGGACAAGGTCATAAGGTCACGGGGGTAAAGGTCAAGGTCAAAAGGTCGCGAACCAAGGTCAAAAGGTCACGGGGCAATTGCATAAGGTCAAAGGGTCACTGGTAAAGGTCAAAAGGTCACTGGTCAAAATCAAACGGTCACACGAACAACGTTCAAGGTCAAAAGGTCACTGCTCAAGGTCAAAAGGTCCCGTTTCAAGGTCAAACGGTCACGGGGTGTCAAATTTCAAGGTCAAAAGGTCACGAACCAAGGTCAAAAGGTCACGGGGGGTCAAAAATCGAGGTCAAAAGGTCACAAACCAAGGTCAAAAGGTCACGGGACAAGGTGAAAAGGTCACGGGGCAACTGCATAAGGCCAAAAGATCACTTGTCAAGGTCAAAAGGTCACTGCTCAAGGTCAAAAGGTCACGGTTCAAGGTCATAAGGTCACGGGGGTCAAATGTCAAGGTCAAAAGGTCACGAACCAAGGTCAAAAGGTCACGGGACAAGGTCATAAGGTCACTTATCAAGGTCAAAAGGTCCCGTTTCAAGGTCAAAAGTTCACAGGGTCAAAGTTCAAGGTCAAAAGGTCACTTTTCAAGGTCAAACGGTCACGGGGTCAAAAATCAAGGTCAAAAGGTCACTGGTAAAGGTCAAAAGGTCACTGGTCAAAAGCAAACGGTCACAGGATGAAAGTTCAAGGTCAAAAGGTCACTGGTCAGGGTCAAAAGGTCACTGCTGAAGGTAAAAAAGACACAGGGGTTAAAGGTAAAGGTCAAAAGGTCACGGTACAAGGTGAAAAGGTCACGGGACAAGGTCAAAAGGTCACGGGGCAACTGCACAAGGCCAAAAGGTCACCTGTCAAGGTCAAACGGTCACAGGATCAAAGTTCAAGGTCAAAAGGTCACGGGTCAAAGTTCAAGGTCAAAAGGTCACTGGTCAAGGTCAAAAGGTCACGAGTCAATGTAGAAAGGTCACGGGGGTCAACGGTCTAGGTAAAACAGTACCAGGATCAAAGTTCAAGGTCAAAAGGTCACTAGTCAAGGTCAAAAGGTCACATTTCAAGGTCATAAGGACACGGGGGTCAAAAATCAAGGTCAAAAGGTCACGAACCAAGGTCAAAAGGTCACGGGACAAGGTCAGAAGGTCACGGGGCAACTGCATAAGGCCAAAAGGTCACCTGTCAAGGTCAAAAGGTCACTGCTCAAGGTCAAAAGGTCACGTATCAATTCAAAAGGTCACGGGGCAATTGCATAAGGTCAAAAGCTCACTGGTCAAAATCAAACGGTCACAGGATCAAAGTTCAAGGTCATAAGGTCATGGGGGGTCAAAAATCAAGGTCAAAAGGTCACCGCTCAAGGTCAAAAGGTCACGGGACAAGGTCATAAGGTCACGGGGGTAGAGGTCAAGGTCAAAAGGTCGCGAACCAAGGTCAAAAGGTCACGGGGCAATTGCATAAGTTCAAAGGGTCACTGGTAAAGGTCAAAAGGTCACTGGTCAAAATCAAACGGTCACACGAACAACGTTCAAGGTCAAAAGGTCACTGCTCAAGGTCAAAAGGTCCCGTTTCAAGGTCAAACGGTCACGGGGTGTCAAATTTCAAGGTCAAAAGGTCACGAACCAAGGTCAAAAGGTCACGGGGGTCAAAAATCGAGGTCAAAAGGTCACAAACCAAGGTCAAAAGGTCACGGGACAAGGTGAAAAGGTCACGGGGCAACTGCATAAGGCCAAAAGGTCACTTGTCAAGGTCAAAAGGTCACTGCTCAAGGTCAAAAGGTCACGGTTCAAGGTCATAAGGTCACGGGGGTCAAAGGTCAAGGTCAAAAGGTCACGAACCAAGGTCAAAAGGTCACGGGACAAGGTCATAAGGTCACTTATCAAGGTCAAAAGGTCCCGTTTCAAGGTCAAAAGTTCACAGGGTCAAAGTTCAAGGTCAAAAGGTCACTTTTCAAGGTCAAACGGTCACGGGGTCAAAAATCAAGGTCAAAAGGTCACTGGTAAAGGTCAAAAGGTCACTGGTCAAAAGCAAACGGTCACAGGATGAAAGTTCAAGGTCAAAAGGTCACTGGTGAGGGTCAAAAGGTCACTGCTGAAGGTAAAAAAGACACAGGGGTTAAAGGTAAAGGTCAAAAGGTCACGGTACAAGGTGAAAAGGTCACGGGACAAGGTCAAAAGGTCACGGGGCAACTGCATAAGGCCAAAAGGTCACCTGTCAAGGTCAAACGGTCACAGGATCAAAGTTCAAGGTCAAAAGGTCACGGGTCAAAGTTCAAGGTCAAAAGGTCACTGGTCAAGGTCAAAAGGTCACGAGTCAATGTAGAAAGGTCACGGGGGTCAAAGGTCTAGGTAAAACAGTACCAGGATCAAAGTTCAAGGTCAAAAGGTCACTAGTCAAGGTCAAAAGGTCACGTTTCAAGGTCATAAGGACACGGGGGTCAAAAATCAAGGTCAAAAGGTCACGAACCAAGGTCAAAAGGTCACGGGACAAGGTCAGAAGGTCACGGGGCAACTGCATAAGGCCAAAAGGTCACCTGTCAAGGTCAAAAGGTCACTGCTCAAGGTCAAAAGGTCACGTATCAATTCAAAAGGTCACGGGGCAATTGCATAAGGTCAAAAGCTCACTGGTCAAAATCAAACGGTCACAGGATCAAAGTTCAAGGTCATAAGGTCATGGGGGTCAAAAATCAAGGTCAAAAGGTCACCGCTCAAGGTCAAAAGGTCACGGGACAAGGTCATAAGGTCACGGGGTAAAGTTCAAGGTCAAAAGGTCACGAACCAAGGTAAAAAGGTCACGGGGCAATTGCATAAGGTCAAAGGGTCACTGGTAAAGGTCAAAAGGTCACTGGTCAAAATCAAACGGTCACACGAACAACGTTCAAGGTCAAAAGGTCACTGCTCAAGGTCAAAAGGTCCCGTTTCAAGGTCAAACGGTCACGGGGTGTCAAATTTCAAGGTCAAAAGGTCACGAACCAAGGTCAAAAGGTCACGGGGGTCAAAAATCGAGGTCAAAAGGTCACAAACCAAGGTCAAAAGGTCACGGGACAAGGAGAAATGGTCACGGGGCAACTGCATAAGGCCAAAAGGTCACCTGTCAAGGTCAAAAGGTCACTGCTCAAGGTCAAAAGGTCACGGGTCAAGGTCAAACGGTCACGGGGGTGTCAAATGTCAAGGTCAAAAGGTCACGAACCAAGGTCAAAAGGTCACGGGACAAGGTCATAAGGTCACTTATCAAGGTCAAAAGGTCCCGTTTCAAGGTCAAAAGTTCGCAGGGTCAAAGTTCAAGGTCAAAAGGTCACTTATCAAGGTCAAACGGTCACGGGGTCAAAAATCAAGGTCAAAAGGTCACTGGTAAAGGTCAAAAGGTCACTGGTCAAAAGCAAACGGTCACAGGATGAAAGTTCAAGGTCAAAAGGTCACTGGTCAGGGTCAAAAGGTCACTGCTGAAGGTAAAAAAGACACAGGGGTTAAAGGTAAAGGTCAAAAGGTCACGGTACAAGGTGAAAAGGTCACGGGACAAGGTCAAAAGGTCACGGGGCAACTGCATAAGGCCAAAAGGTCACCTGTCAAGGTCAAACGGTCACAGGATCAAAGTTCAAGGTCAAAAGGTCACGGGTCAAAGTTCAAGGTCAAAAGGTCACTGGTCAAGGTCAAAAGGTCACGAGTCAATGTAGAAAGGTCACGGGGGTCAAAGGTCTAGGTAAAACAGTACCAGGATCAAAGTTCAAGGTCAAAAGGTCACTAGTCAAGGTCAAAAGGTCACGTTTCAAGGTCATAAGGACACGGGGGTCAAAAATCAAGGTCAAAAGGTCACGAACCAAGGTCAAAAGGTCACGGGACAAGGTCAGAAGGTCACGGGGCAACTGCATAAGGCCAAAAGGTCACCTGTCAAGGTCAAAAGGTCACTGCTCAAGGTCAAAAGGTCACGTATCAATTCAAAAGGTCACGGGGCAATTGCATAAGGTCAAAAGCTCACTGGTCAAAATCAAACGGTCACAGGATCAAAGTTCAAGGTCATAAGGTCATGGGGGTCAAAAATCAAGGTCAAAAGGTCACCGCTCAAGGTCAAAAGGTCACGGGACAAGGTCATAAGGTCACGGGGTAAAGTTCAAGGTCAAAAGGTCACGAACCAAGGTCAAAAGGTCACGGGGCAATTGCATAAGGTCAAAGGGTCACTGGTAAAGGGCAAAAGGTCACTGGTCAAAATCAAACGGTCACACGAACAACGTTCAAGGTCAAAAGGTCACTGCTCAAGGTCAAAAGGTCCCGTTTCAAGGTCAAACGGTCACGGGGGTGTCAAATGTCAAGGTCAAAAGGTCACGAACCAAGGTCAAAAGGTCACGGGGTCAAAAATCGAGGTCAAAAGGTCACAAACCAAGGTCAAAAGGTCACGGGACAAGGTGAAATGGTCACGGGGCAACTGCATAAGGCCAAAAGGTCACCTGTCAAGGTCAAAAGGTCACTGCTCAAGGTCAAAAGGTCACGGTTCAAGGTCATAAGGTCACGGGGTCAAATGTCAAGGTCAAAAGGTCACGAACCAAGGTCAAAAGGTCCCGTTTCAAGGTCAAAAGTTCACAGGGTCAAAGTTCAAGGTCAAAAGGTCACTTATCAAGGTCAAACGGTCACGGGTCAAAAATCAAGGTCAAAAGGTCACTGGTAAAGGTCAAAAGGTCACTGGTCAAAAGCAAACGGTCACAGGATGAAAGTTCAAGGTCAAAAGGTCACTGGTCAGGGTCAAAAGGTCACTGCTGAAGGTAAAAAAGACACAGGGGTTAAAGGTAAAGGTCAAAAGGTCACGGTACAAGGTGAAAAGGTCACGGGACAAGGTCAAAAGGTCACGGGGCAACTGCATAAGGCCAAAAGGTCACCTGTCAAGGTCAAACGGTCACAGGATCAAAGTTCAAGGTCAAAAGGTCACGGGTCAAAGTTCAAGGTCAAAAGGTCACTGGTCAAGGTCAAAAGGTCACGAGTCAATGTAGAAAGGTCACGGGGGTCAACGGTCTAGGTAAAACAGTACCAGGATCAAAGTTCAAGGTCAAAAGGTCACTAGTCAAGGTCAAAAGGTCACGTTTCAAGGTCATAAGGACACGGGGGTCAAAAATCAAGGTCAAAAGGTCACGAACCAAGGTCAAAAGGTCACGGGACAAGGTCAGAAGGTCACGGGGCAACTGCATAAGGCCAAAAGGTCACCTGTCAAGGTCAAAAGGTCACTGCTCAAGGTCAAAAGGTCACGTATCAATTCAAAAGGTCACGGGGCAATTGCATAAGGTCAAAAGCTCACTGGTCAAAATCAAACGGTCACAGGATCAAAGTTCAAGGTCATAAGGTCATGGGGGGTCAAAAATCAAGGTCAAAAGGTCACCGCTCAAGGTCAAAAGGTCACGGGACAAGGTCATAAGGTCACGGGGGTAGAGGTCAAGGTCAAAAGGTCGCGAACCAAGGTCAAAAGGTCACGGGGCAATTGCATAAGTTCAAAGGGTCACTGGTAAAGGTCAAAAGGTCACTGGTCAAAATCAAACGGTCACACGAACAACGTTCAAGGTCAAAAGGTCACTGCTCAAGGTCAAAAGGTCCCGTTTCAAGGTCAAACGGTCACGGGGTGTCAAATTTCAAGGTCAAAAGGTCACGAACCAAGGTCAAAAGGTCACGGGGGGTCAAAAATCGAGGTCAAAAGGTCACAAACCAAGGTCAAAAGGTCACGGGACAAGGTGAAAAGGTCACGGGGCAACTGCATAAGGCCAAAAGGTCACTTGTCAAGGTCAAAAGGTCACTGCTCAAGGTCAAAAGGTCACGGTTCAAGGTCATAAGGTCACGGGGGTCAAAGGTCAAGGTCAAAAGGTCACGAACCAAGGTCAAAAGGTCACGGGACAAGGTCATAAGGTCACTTATCAAGGTCAAAAGGTCCCGTTTCAAGGTCAAAAGTTCACAGGGTCAAAGTTCAAGGTCAAAAGGTCACTTTTCAAGGTCAAACGGTCACGGGGTCAAAAATCAAGGTCAAAAGGTCACTGGTAAAGGTCAAAAGGTCACTGGTCAAAAGCAAACGGTCACAGGATGAAAGTTCAAGGTCAAAAGGTCACTGGTCAGGGTCAAAAGGTCACTGCTGAAGGTAAAAAAGACACAGGGGTTAAAGGTAAAGGTCAAAAGGTCACGGTACAAGGTGAAAAGGTCACGGGACAAGGTCAGAAGGTCACGGGGCAACTGCATAAGGCCAAAAGGTCACCTGTCAAGGTCAAAAGGTCACTGCTCAAGGTCAAAAGGTCACGTATCTATTCAAAAGGTCACGGGGCAATTGCATAAGGTCAAAAGCTCACTGGTCAAAATCAAACGGTCACAGGATCAAAGTTCAAGGTCATAAGGTCATGGGGGTCAAAAATCAAGGTCAAAAGGTCACAAACCAAGGTCAAAAGGTCCCGCTTCAAGGTCAAAAGTTCACAGGGTCAAAGTTCAAGGTCAAAAGGTCACTTATCAAGGTCAAACGGTCACGGGGTCAAAAATCAAGGTCAAAAGGTCACTGGTAAAGGTCAAAAGGTCACTGGTCAAAAGCAAACGGTCACAGGATGAAAGTTCAAGGTCAAAAGGTCACTGGTCAGGGTCAAAAGGTCACTGCTGAAGGTAAAAAAGACACAGGGGTCAAAGGTAAAGGTCAAAAGGTCACGGTACAAGGTGAAAAGGTCACGGGACAAGGTCAAAAGGTCACGGGGCAACTGCATAAGGCCAAAAGGTCACCTGTCAAGGTCAAACGGTCACAGGATCAAAGTTCAAGGTCAAAAGGTCACGGGTCAAAGTTCAAGGTCAAAAGGTCACTGGTCAAGGTCAAAAGGTCACGAGTCAATGTAGAAAGGTCACGGGGGTCAAAGGTCTAGGTAAAACAGTACCAGGATCAAAGTTCAAGGTCAAAAGGTCACTAGTCAAGGTCAAAAGGTCACGTTTCAAGGTCATAAGGACACGGGGGTCAAAAATCAAGGTCAAAAGGTCACGAACCAAGGTCAAAAGGTCACGGGACAAGGTCAGAAGGTCACGGGGCAACTGCATAAGGCCAAAAGGTCACCTGTCAAGGTCAAAAGGTCACTGCTCAAGGTCAAAAGGTCACGTATCAATTCAAAAGGTCACGGGGCAATTGCATAAGGTCAAAAGCTCACTGGTCAAAATCAAACGGTCACAGGATCAAAGTTCAAGGTCATAAGGTCATGGGGGTCAAAAATCAAGGTCAAAAGGTCACCGCTCAAGGTCAAAAGGTCACGGGACAAGGTCATAAGGTCACGGGGTAAAGTTCAAGGTCAAAAGGTCACGAATCAAGGTCAAAAGCTCACGGGGCAATTGCATAAGGTCAAAGGGTCACTGGTAAAGGTCAAAAGGTCACAGGTCAAAATCAAACGGTCACACGAACAACGTTCAAGGTCAAAAGGTCACTGCTCAAGGTCAAAAGGTCACGGGTCAAGGTCAAACGGTCACGGGGGTGTCAAATGTCAAGGTCAAAAGGTCACGAACCAAGGTCAAAAGGTCACGGGACAAGGTCAAAAGTTCACAGGGTCAAAGTTCAAGGGCAAAAGGTCACTTATCAAGGTCAAACGGTCACGGGGTCAAAAATCAAGGTCAAAAGGTCACTGGTAAAGGTCAAAAGGTCACTGGTCAAAAGCAAACGGTCACAGGATGAAAGTTCAAGGTCAAAAGGTCACTGGTCAGGGTCAAAAGGTCACTGCTGAAGGTAAAAAAGACACAGGGGTTAAAGGTAAAGGTCAAAAGGTCACGGTACAAGGTGAAAAGGTCACGGGACAAGGTCAAAAGGTCACGAGTCAATGTAGAAAGGTCACGGGGGTCAAAGGTCTAGGTAAAACAGTACCAGGATCAAAGTTCAAGGTCAAAAGGTCACTGGTCAAAATCAAACGGTCACACGAACAACGTTCAAGGTCAAAAGGTCACTGCTCAAGGTCAAAAGGTCCCGTTTCAAGGTCAAACGGTCACGGGGGTGTCAAATGTCAAGGTCAAAAGGTCACGAACCAAGGTCAAAAGGTCACGGGGTCAAAAATCGAGGTCAAAAGGTCACAAACCAAGGTCAAAAGGTCACGGGACAAGGTGAAATGGTCACGGGGCAACTGCATAAGGCCAAAAGGTCACCTGTCAAGGTCAAAAGGTCACTGCTCAAGGTCAAAAGGTCACGGTTCAAGGTCATAAGGTCACGGGGGTCAAATGTCAAGGTCAAAAGGTCACGAACCAAGGTCAAAAGGTCCCGTTTCAAGGTCAAAAGTTCACAGGGTCAAAGTTCAAGGTCAAAAGGTCACTTTTCAAGGTCAAACGGTCACGGGGTCAAAAATCAAAAGGTCACTGGTAAAGGTCAAAAGGTCACTGGTCAAAAGCAAACGGTCACAGGATGAAAGTTCAAGGTCAAAAGGTCACTGGTCAGGGTCAAAAGGTCACTGCTGAAGGTAAAAAAGACACAGGGGTTAAAGGTAAAGGTCAAAAGGTCACGGTACAAGGTGAAAAGGTCACGGGACAAGGTCAAAAGGTCACGGGGCAACTGCATAAGGCCAAAAGGTCACCTGTCAAGGTCAAACGGTCACAGGATCAAAGTTCAAGGTCAAAAGGTCACGGGTCAAAGTTCAAGGTCAAAAGGTCACTGGTCAAGGTCAAAAGGTCACGAGTCAATGTAGAAAGGTCACGGGGGTCAAAGGTCTAGGTAAAACAGTACCAGGATCAAAGTTCAAGGTCAAAAGGTCACTAGTCAAGGTCAAAAGGTCACGTTTCAAGGTCATAAGGACACGGGGGTCAAAAATCAAGGTCAAAAGGTCACGAACCAAGGTCAAAAGGTCACGGGACAAGGTCAGAAGGTCACGGGGCAACTGCATAAGGCCAAAAGGTCACCTGTCAAGGTCAAAAGGTCACTGCTCAAGGTCAAAAGGTCACGTATCAATTCAAAAGGTCACGGGGCAATTGCATAAGGTCAAAAGCTCACTGGTCAAAATCAAACGGTCACAGGATCAAAGTTCAAGGTCATAAGGTCATGGGGGTCAAAAATCAAGGTCAAAAGGTCACCGCTCAAGGTCAAAAGGTCACGGGACAAGGTCATAAGGTCACGGGGGTAAAGGTCAAGGTCAAAAGGTCGCGAACCAAGGTCAAAAGGTCACGGGGCAATTGCATAAGGTCAAAGGGTCACTGGTAAAGGTCAAAAGGTCACTGGTCAAAATCAAACGGTCACACGAACAACGTTCAAGGTCAAAAGGTCACTGCTCAAGGTCAAAAGGTCCCGTTTCAAGGTCAAACGGTCACGGGGTGTCAAATTTCAAGGTCAAAAGGTCACGAACCAAGGTCAAAAGGTCACGGGGGGTCAAAAATCGAGGTCAAAAGGTCACAAACCAAGGTCAAAAGGTCACGGGACAAGGTGAAAAGGTCACGGGGCAACTGCATAAGGCCAAAAGATCACTTGTCAAGGTCAAAAGGTCACTGCTCAAGGTCAAAAGGTCACGGTTCAAGGTCATAAGGTCACGGGGGTCAAATGTCAAGGTCAAAAGGTCACGAACCAAGGTCAAAAGGTCACGGGACAAGGTCATAAGGTCACTTATCAAGGTCAAAAGGTCCCGTTTCAAGGTCAAAAGTTCACAGGGTCAAAGTTCAAGGTCAAAAGGTCACTTTTCAAGGTCAAACGGTCACGGGGTCAAAAATCAAGGTCAAAAGGTCACTGGTAAAGGTCAAAAGGTCACTGGTCAAAAGCAAACGGTC
Source organism: Porphyrio hochstetteri (assembly GCA_020800305.1). Taxonomy (NCBI): domain Eukaryota; kingdom Metazoa; phylum Chordata; class Aves; order Gruiformes; family Rallidae; genus Porphyrio; species Porphyrio hochstetteri. The sequence continues at coordinate 273,585 of CM036908.1, forward strand.
ACAGGATGAAAGTTCAAGGTCAAAAGGTCACTGGTCAGGGTCAAAAGGTCACTGCTGAAGGTAAAAAAGACACAGGGGTTAAAGGTAAAGGTCAAAAGGTCACGGTACAAGGTGAAAAGGTCACGGGACAAGGTCAGAAGGTCACGGGGCAACTGCATAAGGCCAAAAGGTCACCTGTCAAGGTCAAAAGGTCACTGCTCAAGGTCAAAAGGTCACGTATCTATTCAAAAGGTCACGGGGCAATTGCATAAGGTCAAAAGCTCACTGGTCAAAATCAAACGGTCACAGGATCAAAGTTCAAGGTCATAAGGTCATGGGGGTCAAAAATCAAGGTCAAAAGGTCACAAACCAAGGTCAAAAGGTCCCGCTTCAAGGTCAAAAGTTCACAGGGTCAAAGTTCAAGGTCAAAAGGTCACTTATCAAGGTCAAACGGTCACGGGGTCAAAAATCAAGGTCAAAAGGTCACTGGTAAAGGTCAAAAGGTCACTGGTCAAAAGCAAACGGTCACAGGATGAAAGTTCAAGGTCAAAAGGTCACTGGTCAGGGTCAAAAGGTCACTGCTGAAGGTAAAAAAGACACAGGGGTCAAAGGTAAAGGTCAAAAGGTCACGGTACAAGGTGAAAAGGTCACGGGACAAGGTCAAAAGGTCACGGGGCAACTGCATAAGGCCAAAAGGTCACCTGTCAAGGTCAAACGGTCACAGGATCAAAGTTCAAGGTCAAAAGGTCACGGGTCAAAGTTCAAGGTCAAAAGGTCACTGGTCAAGGTCAAAAGGTCACGAGTCAATGTAGAAAGGTCACGGGGGTCAAAGGTCTAGGTAAAACAGTACCAGGATCAAAGTTCAAGGTCAAAAGGTCACTAGTCAAGGTCAAAAGGTCACGTTTCAAGGTCATAAGGACACGGGGGTCAAAAATCAAGGTCAAAAGGTCACGAACCAAGGTCAAAAGGTCACGGGACAAGGTCAGAAGGTCACGGGGCAACTGCATAAGGCCAAAAGGTCACCTGTCAAGGTCAAAAGGTCACTGCTCAAGGTCAAAAGGTCACGTATCAATTCAAAAGGTCACGGGGCAATTGCATAAGGTCAAAAGCTCACTGGTCAAAATCAAACGGTCACAGGATCAAAGTTCAAGGTCATAAGGTCATGGGGGTCAAAAATCAAGGTCAAAAGGTCACCGCTCAAGGTCAAAAGGTCACGGGACAAGGTCATAAGGTCACGGGGTAAAGTTCAAGGTCAAAAGGTCACGAATCAAGGTCAAAAGCTCACGGGGCAATTGCATAAGGTCAAAGGGTCACTGGTAAAGGTCAAAAGGTCACAGGTCAAAATCAAACGGTCACACGAACAACGTTCAAGGTCAAAAGGTCACTGCTCAAGGTCAAAAGGTCACGGGTCAAGGTCAAACGGTCACGGGGGTGTCAAATGTCAAGGTCAAAAGGTCACGAACCAAGGTCAAAAGGTCACGGGACAAGGTCAAAAGTTCACAGGGTCAAAGTTCAAGGGCAAAAGGTCACTTATCAAGGTCAAACGGTCACGGGGTCAAAAATCAAGGTCAAAAGGTCACTGGTAAAGGTCAAAAGGTCACTGGTCAAAAGCAAACGGTCACAGGATGAAAGTTCAAGGTCAAAAGGTCACTGGTCAGGGTCAAAAGGTCACTGCTGAAGGTAAAAAAGACACAGGGGTTAAAGGTAAAGGTCAAAAGGTCACGGTACAAGGTGAAAAGGTCACGGGACAAGGTCAAAAGGTCACGAGTCAATGTAGAAAGGTCACGGGGGTCAAAGGTCTAGGTAAAACAGTACCAGGATCAAAGTTCAAGGTCAAAAGGTCACTGGTCAAAATCAAACGGTCACACGAACAACGTTCAAGGTCAAAAGGTCACTGCTCAAGGTCAAAAGGTCCCGTTTCAAGGTCAAACGGTCACGGGGGTGTCAAATGTCAAGGTCAAAAGGTCACGAACCAAGGTCAAAAGGTCACGGGGTCAAAAATCGAGGTCAAAAGGTCACAAACCAAGGTCAAAAGGTCACGGGACAAGGTGAAATGGTCACGGGGCAACTGCATAAGGCCAAAAGGTCACCTGTCAAGGTCAAAAGGTCACTGCTCAAGGTCAAAAGGTCACGGTTCAAGGTCATAAGGTCACGGGGGTCAAATGTCAAGGTCAAAAGGTCACGAACCAAGGTCAAAAGGTCCCGTTTCAAGGTCAAAAGTTCACAGGGTCAAAGTTCAAGGTCAAAAGGTCACTTTTCAAGGTCAAACGGTCACGGGGTCAAAAATCAAAAGGTCACTGGTAAAGGTCAAAAGGTCACTGGTCAAAAGCAAACGGTCACAGGATGAAAGTTCAAGGTCAAAAGGTCACTGGTCAGGGTCAAAAGGTCACTGCTGAAGGTAAAAAAGACACAGGGGTTAAAGGTAAAGGTCAAAAGGTCACGGTACAAGGTGAAAAGGTCACGGGACAAGGTCAAAAGGTCACGGGGCAACTGCATAAGGCCAAAAGGTCACCTGTCAAGGTCAAACGGTCACAGGATCAAAGTTCAAGGTCAAAAGGTCACGGGTCAAAGTTCAAGGTCAAAAGGTCACTGGTCAAGGTCAAAAGGTCACGAGTCAATGTAGAAAGGTCACGGGGGTCAAAGGTCTAGGTAAAACAGTACCAGGATCAAAGTTCAAGGTCAAAAGGTCACTAGTCAAGGTCAAAAGGTCACGTTTCAAGGTCATAAGGACACGGGGGTCAAAAATCAAGGTCAAAAGGTCACGAACCAAGGTCAAAAGGTCACGGGACAAGGTCAGAAGGTCACGGGGCAACTGCATAAGGCCAAAAGGTCACCTGTCAAGGTCAAAAGGTCACTGCTCAAGGTCAAAAGGTCACGTATCAATTCAAAAGGTCACGGGGCAATTGCATAAGGTCAAAAGCTCACTGGTCAAAATCAAACGGTCACAGGATCAAAGTTCAAGGTCATAAGGTCATGGGGGTCAAAAATCAAGGTCAAAAGGTCACCGCTCAAGGTCAAAAGGTCACGGGACAAGGTCATAAGGTCACGGGGGTAAAGGTCAAGGTCAAAAGGTCGCGAACCAAGGTCAAAAGGTCACGGGGCAATTGCATAAGGTCAAAGGGTCACTGGTAAAGGTCAAAAGGTCACTGGTCAAAATCAAACGGTCACACGAACAACGTTCAAGGTCAAAAGGTCACTGCTCAAGGTCAAAAGGTCCCGTTTCAAGGTCAAACGGTCACGGGGTGTCAAATTTCAAGGTCAAAAGGTCACGAACCAAGGTCAAAAGGTCACGGGGGGTCAAAAATCGAGGTCAAAAGGTCACAAACCAAGGTCAAAAGGTCACGGGACAAGGTGAAAAGGTCACGGGGCAACTGCATAAGGCCAAAAGATCACTTGTCAAGGTCAAAAGGTCACTGCTCAAGGTCAAAAGGTCACGGTTCAAGGTCATAAGGTCACGGGGGTCAAATGTCAAGGTCAAAAGGTCACGAACCAAGGTCAAAAGGTCACGGGACAAGGTCATAAGGTCACTTATCAAGGTCAAAAGGTCCCGTTTCAAGGTCAAAAGTTCACAGGGTCAAAGTTCAAGGTCAAAAGGTCACTTTTCAAGGTCAAACGGTCACGGGGTCAAAAATCAAGGTCAAAAGGTCACTGGTAAAGGTCAAAAGGTCACTGGTCAAAAGCAAACGGTCACAGGATGAAAGTTCAAGGTCAAAAGGTCACTGGTCAGGGTCAAAAGGTCACTGCTGAAGGTAAAAAAGACACAGGGGTTAAAGGTAAAGGTCAAAAGGTCACGGTACAAGGTGAAAAGGTCACGGGACAAGGTCAAAAGGTCACGGGGCAACTGCACAAGGCCAAAAGGTCACCTGTCAAGGTCAAACGGTCACAGGATCAAAGTTCAAGGTCAAAAGGTCACGGGTCAAAGTTCAAGGTCAAAAGGTCACTGGTCAAGGTCAAAAGGTCACGAGTCAATGTAGAAAGGTCACGGGGGTCAACGGTCTAGGTAAAACAGTACCAGGATCAAAGTTCAAGGTCAAAAGGTCACTAGTCAAGGTCAAAAGGTCACATTTCAAGGTCATAAGGACACGGGGGTCAAAAATCAAGGTCAAAAGGTCACGAACCAAGGTCAAAAGGTCACGGGACAAGGTCAGAAGGTCACGGGGCAACTGCATAAGGCCAAAAGGTCACCTGTCAAGGTCAAAAGGTCACTGCTCAAGGTCAAAAGGTCACGTATCAATTCAAAAGGTCACGGGGCAATTGCATAAGGTCAAAAGCTCACTGGTCAAAATCAAACGGTCACAGGATCAAAGTTCAAGGTCATAAGGTCATGGGGGGTCAAAAATCAAGGTCAAAAGGTCACCGCTCAAGGTCAAAAGGTCACGGGACAAGGTCATAAGGTCACGGGGGTAGAGGTCAAGGTCAAAAGGTCGCGAACCAAGGTCAAAAGGTCACGGGGCAATTGCATAAGTTCAAAGGGTCACTGGTAAAGGTCAAAAGGTCACTGGTCAAAATCAAACGGTCACACGAACAACGTTCAAGGTCAAAAGGTCACTGCTCAAGGTCAAAAGGTCCCGTTTCAAGGTCAAACGGTCACGGGGTGTCAAATTTCAAGGTCAAAAGGTCACGAACCAAGGTCAAAAGGTCACGGGGGTCAAAAATCGAGGTCAAAAGGTCACAAACCAAGGTCAAAAGGTCACGGGACAAGGTGAAAAGGTCACGGGGCAACTGCATAAGGCCAAAAGGTCACTTGTCAAGGTCAAAAGGTCACTGCTCAAGGTCAAAAGGTCACGGTTCAAGGTCATAAGGTCACGGGGGTCAAAGGTCAAGGTCAAAAGGTCACGAACCAAGGTCAAAAGGTCACGGGACAAGGTCATAAGGTCACTTATCAAGGTCAAAAGGTCCCGTTTCAAGGTCAAAAGTTCACAGGGTCAAAGTTCAAGGTCAAAAGGTCACTTTTCAAGGTCAAACGGTCACGGGGTCAAAAATCAAGGTCAAAAGGTCACTGGTAAAGGTCAAAAGGTCACTGGTCAAAAGCAAACGGTCACAGGATGAAAGTTCAAGGTCAAAAGGTCACTGGTGAGGGTCAAAAGGTCACTGCTGAAGGTAAAAAAGACACAGGGGTTAAAGGTAAAGGTCAAAAGGTCACGGTACAAGGTGAAAAGGTCACGGGACAAGGTCAAAAGGTCACGGGGCAACTGCATAAGGCCAAAAGGTCACCTGTCAAGGTCAAACGGTCACAGGATCAAAGTTCAAGGTCAAAAGGTCACGGGTCAAAGTTCAAGGTCAAAAGGTCACTGGTCAAGGTCAAAAGGTCACGAGTCAATGTAGAAAGGTCACGGGGGTCAAAGGTCTAGGTAAAACAGTACCAGGATCAAAGTTCAAGGTCAAAAGGTCACTAGTCAAGGTCAAAAGGTCACGTTTCAAGGTCATAAGGACACGGGGGTCAAAAATCAAGGTCAAAAGGTCACGAACCAAGGTCAAAAGGTCACGGGACAAGGTCAGAAGGTCACGGGGCAACTGCATAAGGCCAAAAGGTCACCTGTCAAGGTCAAAAGGTCACTGCTCAAGGTCAAAAGGTCACGTATCAATTCAAAAGGTCACGGGGCAATTGCATAAGGTCAAAAGCTCACTGGTCAAAATCAAACGGTCACAGGATCAAAGTTCAAGGTCATAAGGTCATGGGGGTCAAAAATCAAGGTCAAAAGGTCACCGCTCAAGGTCAAAAGGTCACGGGACAAGGTCATAAGGTCACGGGGTAAAGTTCAAGGTCAAAAGGTCACGAACCAAGGTAAAAAGGTCACGGGGCAATTGCATAAGGTCAAAGGGTCACTGGTAAAGGTCAAAAGGTCACTGGTCAAAATCAAACGGTCACACGAACAACGTTCAAGGTCAAAAGGTCACTGCTCAAGGTCAAAAGGTCCCGTTTCAAGGTCAAACGGTCACGGGGTGTCAAATTTCAAGGTCAAAAGGTCACGAACCAAGGTCAAAAGGTCACGGGGGTCAAAAATCGAGGTCAAAAGGTCACAAACCAAGGTCAAAAGGTCACGGGACAAGGAGAAATGGTCACGGGGCAACTGCATAAGGCCAAAAGGTCACCTGTCAAGGTCAAAAGGTCACTGCTCAAGGTCAAAAGGTCACGGGTCAAGGTCAAACGGTCACGGGGGTGTCAAATGTCAAGGTCAAAAGGTCACGAACCAAGGTCAAAAGGTCACGGGACAAGGTCATAAGGTCACTTATCAAGGTCAAAAGGTCCCGTTTCAAGGTCAAAAGTTCGCAGGGTCAAAGTTCAAGGTCAAAAGGTCACTTATCAAGGTCAAACGGTCACGGGGTCAAAAATCAAGGTCAAAAGGTCACTGGTAAAGGTCAAAAGGTCACTGGTCAAAAGCAAACGGTCACAGGATGAAAGTTCAAGGTCAAAAGGTCACTGGTCAGGGTCAAAAGGTCACTGCTGAAGGTAAAAAAGACACAGGGGTTAAAGGTAAAGGTCAAAAGGTCACGGTACAAGGTGAAAAGGTCACGGGACAAGGTCAAAAGGTCACGGGGCAACTGCATAAGGCCAAAAGGTCACCTGTCAAGGTCAAACGGTCACAGGATCAAAGTTCAAGGTCAAAAGGTCACGGGTCAAAGTTCAAGGTCAAAAGGTCACTGGTCAAGGTCAAAAGGTCACGAGTCAATGTAGAAAGGTCACGGGGGTCAAAGGTCTAGGTAAAACAGTACCAGGATCAAAGTTCAAGGTCAAAAGGTCACTAGTCAAGGTCAAAAGGTCACGTTTCAAGGTCATAAGGACACGGGGGTCAAAAATCAAGGTCAAAAGGTCACGAACCAAGGTCAAAAGGTCACGGGACAAGGTCAGAAGGTCACGGGGCAACTGCATAAGGCCAAAAGGTCACCTGTCAAGGTCAAAAGGTCACTGCTCAAGGTCAAAAGGTCACGTATCAATTCAAAAGGTCACGGGGCAATTGCATAAGGTCAAAAGCTCACTGGTCAAAATCAAACGGTCACAGGATCAAAGTTCAAGGTCATAAGGTCATGGGGGTCAAAAATCAAGGTCAAAAGGTCACCGCTCAAGGTCAAAAGGTCACGGGACAAGGTCATAAGGTCACGGGGTAAAGTTCAAGGTCAAAAGGTCACGAATCAAGGTCAAAAGCTCACGGGGCAATTGCATAAGGTCAAAGGGTCACTGGTAAAGGGCAAAAGGTCACTGGTCAAAATCAAACGGTCACACGAACAACGTTCAAGGTCAAAAGGTCACTGCTCAAGGTCAAAAGGTCCCGTTTCAAGGTCAAACGGTCACGGGGGTGTCAAATGTCAAGGTCAAAAGGTCACGAACCAAGGTCAAAAGGTCACGGGGTCAAAAATCGAGGTCAAAAGGTCACAAACCAAGGTCAAAAGGTCACGGGACAAGGTGAAATGGTCACGGGGCAACTGCATAAGGCCAAAAGGTCACCTGTCAAGGTCAAAAGGTCACTGCTCAAGGTCAAAAGGTCACGGTTCAAGGTCATAAGGTCACGGGGTCAAATGTCAAGGTCAAAAGGTCACGAACCAAGGTCAAAAGGTCCCGTTTCAAGGTCAAAAGTTCACAGGGTCAAAGTTCAAGGTCAAAAGGTCACTTATCAAGGTCAAACGGTCACGGGTCAAAAATCAAGGTCAAAAGGTCACTGGTAAAGGTCAAAAGGTCACTGGTCAAAAGCAAACGGTCACAGGATGAAAGTTCAAGGTCAAAAGGTCACTGGTCAGGGTCAAAAGGTCACTGCTGAAGGTAAAAAAGACACAGGGGTTAAAGGTAAAGGTCAAAAGGTCACGGTACAAGGTGAAAAGGTCACGGGACAAGGTCAAAAGGTCACGGGGCAACTGCATAAGGCCAAAAGGTCACCTGTCAAGGTCAAACGGTCACAGGATCAAAGTTCAAGGTCAAAAGGTCACGGGTCAAAGTTCAAGGTCAAAAGGTCACTGGTCAAGGTCAAAAGGTCACGAGTCAATGTAGAAAGGTCACGGGGGTCAACGGTCTAGGTAAAACAGTACCAGGATCAAAGTTCAAGGTCAAAAGGTCACTAGTCAAGGTCAAAAGGTCACGTTTCAAGGTCATAAGGACACGGGGGTCAAAAATCAAGGTCAAAAGGTCACGAACCAAGGTCAAAAGGTCACGGGACAAGGTCAGAAGGTCACGGGGCAACTGCATAAGGCCAAAAGGTCACCTGTCAAGGTCAAAAGGTCACTGCTCAAGGTCAAAAGGTCACGTATCAATTCAAAAGGTCACGGGGCAATTGCATAAGGTCAAAAGCTCACTGGTCAAAATCAAACGGTCACAGGATCAAAGTTCAAGGTCATAAGGTCATGGGGGGTCAAAAATCAAGGTCAAAAGGTCACCGCTCAAGGTCAAAAGGTCACGGGACAAGGTCAAAAGGTCACGGGGCAACTGCATAAGGCCAAAAGGTCACCTGTCAAGGTCAAACGGTCACAGGATCAAAGTTCAAGGTCAAAAGGTCACGGGTCAAAGTTCAAGGTCAAAAGGTCACTGGTCAAGGTCAAAAGGTCACGAGTCAATGTAGAAAGGTCACGGGGGTCAAAGGTCTAGGTAAAACAGTACCAGGATCAAAGTTCAAGGTCAAAAGGTCACTAGTCAAGGTCAAAAGGTCACGTTTCAAGGTCATAAGGACACGGGGGTCAAAAATCAAGGTCAAAAGGTCACGAACCAAGGTCAAAAGGTCACGGGACAAGGTCAGAAGGTCACGGGGCAACTGCATAAGGCCAAAAGGTCACCTGTCAAGGTCAAAAGGTCACTGCTCAAGGTCAAAAGGTCACGTATCAATTCAAAAGGTCACGGGGCAATTGCATAAGGTCAAAAGCTCACTGGTCAAAATCAAACGGTCACAGGATCAAAGTTCAAGGTCATAAGGTGATGGGGGTCAAAAATCAGGGTCATAAGGTCACCGCTCAAGGTCAAAAGGTCACGGGACAAGGTCATAAGGTCACGGGGTAAAGGTCAAGGTCAAAAGGTCACGAACCAAGGTCAAAAGGTTACGGGGCAATTGCATAAGGTCAAAGGGTCACTGGTAAAGGTCAAAAGGTCACTGGTCAAAATCAAACGGTCACACGAACAATGTTCAAGGTCAAAAGGTCACTGCTCAAGGTCAAAAGGTCCCGTTTCAAGGTCAAATGGTCACGGGGGTGTCAAATGTCAAGGTCAAAAGGTCACGAACCAAGGTCAAAAGGTCACGGGGGTCAAAAATCGAGGTCAAAGGGTCACAAACCAAGTTCAAAAGGTCACGGGACAAGGTGAAAAGGTCACGGGGCAACTGCATAAGGCCAAAAGGTCACCTGTCAAGGTCAAAAGGTCACTGCTCAAGGTCAAAAGGTCACGGTTCAAGGTCATAAGGTCACTGGGTCAAAGGTCAAGGTCAAAAGGTCACGAACCAAGGTCGAAAGGTCACGGGACAAGGTCATAAGGTCACTTATCAAGGTCAAAAGGTCCCGTTTCAAGGTCAAAAGTTCACAGGGTCAAAGTTCAAGGTCAAAAGGTCACTTATCAAGGTCAAACGGTCACGGGGTCAAAAATCAAGGTCAAAAGGTCACCGGTAAAGGTCAAAAGGTCACTGGTCAGGGTCAAAAGGTCACTGCTGAAGGTAAAAAAGACACAGGGGTTAAAGGTAAAGGTCAAAAGGTCACGGTACAAGGTGAAAAGGTCACGGGACAAGGTCAAAAGGTCACGGGGCAACTGCATAAGGCCAAAAGGTCACCTGTCAAGGTCAAACGGTCACAGGATCAAAGTTCAAGGTCAAAAGGTCACGGGTCAAAGTTCAAGGTCAAAAGGTCACTGGTCAAGGTCGAAAGGTCACGAGTCAATGTAGAAAGGTCACGGGGGTCAAAGGTCTAGGTAAAACAGTACCAGGATCAAAGTTCAAGGTCAAAAGGTCACTAGTCAAGGTCAAAAGGTCACGTTTCAAGGTCATAAGGACACGGGGGTCAAAAATCAAGGTCAAAAGGTCACGAACCAAGGTCAAAAGGTCACGGGACAAGGTCAGAAGGTCACGGGGCAACTGCATAAGGCCAAAAGGTCACCTGTCAAGGTCAAAAGGTCACTGCTCAAGGTCAAAAGGTCACGTATCAATTCAAAAGGTCACGGGGCAATTGCATAAGGTCAAAAGCTCACTGGTCAAAATCAAACGGTCACAGGATCAAAGTTCAAGGTCATAAGGTCATGGGGGGTCAAAAATCAAGGTCAAAAGGTCACCGCTCAAGGGCAAAAGGTCACGAACCAAGGTCAAAAGGTCACGGGGCAATTGCATAAGGTCAAGGGTCACTGGTAAAGGTCAGAAGGTCACTGGTCAAAATCAAACGGTCACACGAACAACGTTCAAGGTCAAAAGGTCACTGCTCAAGGTCAAAAGGTCCCGTTTCAAGGTCAAACGGTCACGGGGGTGTCAAATGTCAAGGTCAAAAGGTCACGAACCAAGGTCAAAAGGTCACGGGGGTCAAAAATCGAGGTCAAAAGGTCACAAACCAAGGTCAAAAGGTCACGGGACAAGGTGAAATGGTCACGGGGCAACTGCATAAGGCCAAAAGGTCACCTGTCAAGGTCAAAAGGTCACTGCTCAAGGTCAAAAGGTCACGGTTCAAGGTCATAAGGTCACGGGGTCAAAGGTCAAGGTCAAAAGGTCACGAATCAAGGTCAAAAGGTCACGGGACAAGGTCATAAGGTCACTTATCAAGGTCAAAAGGTCCCGTTTCAAGGTCAAAAGTTCACAGGGTCAAAGTTCAAGGTCAAAAGGTCACTTATCAAGGTCAAACGGTCACGGGGTCAAAAATCAAGGTCAAAAGGTCACTGGTAAAGGTCAAAAGGTCACTGGTCAAAAGCAAACGGTCACAGGATGAAAGTTCAAGGTCAAAAGGTCACTGGTCAGGGTCAAAAGGTCACTGCTGAAGGTAAAAAAGACACAGGGGTTAAAGGTAAAGGTCAAAAGGTCACGGGACAAGGTGAAAAGGTCACGGGACAAGGTCAAAAGGTCACGGGGCAACTGCATAAGGCCAAAAGTTCACCTGTCAAGGTCAAACGGTCACAGGATCAAAGTTCAAGGTCAAAAGGTCACGGGTCAATGTTCAAGGTCAAAAGGTCACTGGTCAAGGTCAAAAGGTCACGAGTCAATGTAGAAAGGTCACGGGGGTCAAAGGTCTAGGTAAAACAGTACCAGGATCAAAGTTCAAGGTCAAAAGGTCACTAGTCAAGGTCAAAAGGTCACGTTTCAAGGTCATAAGGACACGGGGGTCAAAAATCAAGGTCAAAAGGTCACGAACCAAGGTCAAAAGGTCACGGGACAAGGTCAGAAGGTCACGGGGCAACTGCATAAGGCCAAAAGGTCACCTGTCAAGGTCAAAAGGTCACTGCTCAAGGTCAAAAGGTCACGTATCAATTCAAAAGGTCACGGGGCAATTGCATAAGGTCAAAAGCTCACTGGTCAAAATCAAACGGTCACAGGATCAAAGTTCAAGGTCATAAGGTCATGGGGGGTCAAAAATCAAGGTCAAAAGGTCACCGCTCAAGGGCAAAAGGTCACGAACCAAGGTCAAAAGGTCACGGGGCAATTGCATAAGGTCAAGGGTCACTGGTAAAGGTCAGAAGGTCACTGGTCAAAATCAAACGGTCACACGAACAACGTTCAAGGTCAAAAGGTCACTGCTCAAGGTCAAAAGGTCCCATTTCAAGGTCAAACGGTCACGGGGTGTCAAATGTCAAGGTCAAAAGGTCACGAACCAAGGTCAAAAGGTCACGGGGGTCAAAAATCGAGGTCAAAAGGTCACAAACCAAGGTCAAAAGGTCACGGGACAAGGTGAAAAGGTCACGGGGCAACGGCATAAGGCCAAAAGGTCACCTGTCAAGGTCAAAAGGTCACGGCTCAAGGTCAAAAGGTCACGGTTCAAGGTCATAAGGTCACGGGGGTCAAAGGTCAAGGTCAAAAGGTCACGAACCAAGGTCAAAAGTTCACGGGACACGGTCATAAGGTCACTTATCAAGGTCAAAAGGTCCCGTTTCAAGGTCAAAAGTTCACAGGGTCAAAGTTCAAGGTCAAAAGGTCACTTATCAAGGTCAAACGGTCACGGGGTCAAAAATCAAGGTCAAAAGGTCACCGGTAAAGGTCAAAAGGTCACTGGTCAAAAGCAAACGGTCACAGGATCAAAGTTCAAGGTCAAAAGGTCACTGGTCAGGGTCAAAAGGTCACTGCTGAAGGTAAAAAAGACACAGGGGTTAAAGGTAAAGGTCAAAAGGTCACGGTACAAGGTGAAAAGGTCACGGGACAAGGTCAAAAGGTCACGGGGCAACTGCATAAGGCCAAAAGGTCACCTGTCAAGGTCAAACGGTCACAGGATCAAAGTTCAAGGTCAAAAGGTCACGGGTCAAAGTTCAAGGTCAAAAGGTCACTGGTCAAGGTCAAAAGGTCACGAGTCAATGTAGAAAGGTCACGGGGGTCAAAGGTCTAGGTAAAACAGTACCAGGATCAAAGTTCAAGGTCAAAAGGTCACTGGTCAAGGTCAAAAGGTCACGTTTCAAGGTCATAAGGACACGGGGGTCAAAAATCAAGGTCAAAAGGTCACGAACCAAGGTCAGAAGGTCACGGGACAAGGTCAGAAGGTCACGGGGCAACTGCATAAGGCCAAAAGGTCACCTGTCAAGGTCAAAAGGTCACTGCTCAAGGTCAAAAGGTCACGTATCAATTCAAAAGGTCACGGGGCAATTGCATAAGGTCAAAAGCTCACTGGTCAAAATCAAACGGTCACAGGATCAAAGTTCAAGGTCATAAGGTCATGGGGGTCAAAAATCAGGGTCATAAGGTCACCGCTCAAGGTCAAAAGGTCACGGGACAAGGTCATAAGGTCACGGGGTAAAGGTCAAGGTCAAAAGGTCACGAACCAAGGTCAAAAGGTCACGGGGCAATTGCATAAGGTCAAAGGGTCACTGGTAAAGGTCAAAAGGTCACTGGTCAAAATCAAACGGTCACACGAACAACGTTCAAGGTCAAAAGGTCACTGCTCAAGGTCAAAAGGTCCCGTTTCAAGGTCAAACGGTCACGGGGGTGTCAAATGTCAAGGTCAAAAGGTCACGAACCAAGGTCAAAAGGTCACAGGGGTCAAAAATCGAGGTCAAAAGGTCACAAACCAAGGTCAAAAGGTCACGGGACAAGGTGAAATGGTCACGGGGCAACTGCATAAGGCCAAAAGGTCACCTGTCAAGGTCAAAAGGTCACTGCTCAAGGGCAAAAGGTCACGGTTCAAGGTCATAAGGTCACGGGGGTCAAAGGTCAAGGTCAAAAGGTCACGAACCAAGGTCAAAAGTTCACGGGACAAGGTCATAAGGTCACTTATCAAGGTCAAAAGGTCCCGTTTCAAGGTCAAAAGTTCACAGGGTCAAAGTTCAAGGTCAAAAGGTCACTTATCAAGGTCAAACGGTCACGGGGTCAAAAATCAAGGTCAAAAGGTCACCGGTAAAGGTCAAAAGGTCACTGGTCAAAAGCAAACGGTCACAGGATGAAAGTTCAAGGTCAAAAGGTCACTGGTCAGGGTCAAAAGGTCACTGCTGAAGGTAAAAAAGACACAGGGGTTAAAGGTAAAGGTCAAAAGGTCACGGTACAAGGTGAAAAGGTCACGGGACAAGGTCAAAAGGTCACGGGGCAACTGCATAAGGCCAAAAGGTCACCTGTCAAGGTCAAACGGTCACAGGATCAAAGTTCAAGGTCAAAAGGTCACGGGTCAAAGTTCAAGGTCAAAAGGTCACTGGTCAAGGTCAAAAGGTCACGAGTCAATGTAGAAAGGTCACGGGGGTCAAAGGTCTAGGTAAAACAGTACCAGGATCAAAGTTCAAGGTCAAAAGGTCACTAGTCAAGGTCAAAAGGTCACATTTCAAGGTCATAAGGACACGGGGGTCAAAAATCAAGGTCAAAAGGTCACGAACCAAGGTCAAAAGGTCACGGGACAAGGTCAGAAGGTCACGGGGCAACTGCATAAGGCCAAAAGGTCACCTGTCAAGGTCAAAAGGTCACTGCTCAAGGTCAAAAGGTCACGTATCAATTCAAAAGGTCACGGGGCAATTGCATAAGGTCAAAAGCTCACTGGTCAAAATCAAACGGTCACAGGATCAAAGTTCAAGGTCATAAGGTCATGGGGGTCAAAAATCAAGGTCAAAAGGTCACCGCTCAAGGTCAAAAGGTCACGGGACAAGGTCATAAGGTCATGGGGTAAAGGTCAAGGTCAAAAGGTCACGGGGCAATTGCATAAGGTCAAAGGGTCACTGGTAAAGGTCAAAAAGTCACTGGTCAAAATCAAACGGTCACACGAACAACGTTCAAGGTCAAAAGGTCACTGCTCAAGGTCAAAAGGTCCCGTTTCAAGGTCAAACGGTCACGGGGGTGTCAAATGTCAAGGTCAAAACGTCACGGGACAAGGTCATAAGGTCATGGGGTAAAGGTCAAGGTCAGAAGGTCACGGGGCAACTGCATAAGGCCAAAAGGTCACCTGTCAAGGTCAAAAGGTCACTGCTCAAGGTCAAAAGGTCACGGTTCAAGGTCATAAGGTCACGGGGGTCAAAGGTCAAGGTCAAAAGGTCACGAACCAAGGTCAAAAGGTCACGGGACAATGTCATAAGGTCACTTATCAAGGTCAAAAGGTCCCGTTTCAAGGTCAAAAGTTCACAGGGTCAAAGTTCAAGGTCAAAAGGTCACTTATCAAGGTCAAACGGTCACGGGGTCAAAAATCAAGGTCAAAAGGTCACTGGTCAAAAGCAAACGGTCACAGGATCAAAGTTCAAGGTCAAAAGGTCACTGGTCAGGGTCAAAAGGTCACTGCTGAAGGTAAAAAAGACACAGGGGTTAAAGGTAAAGGTCAAAAGGTCACGGTACAAGGTGAAAAGGTCACGGGACAAGGTCAAAAGGTCACGGGGCAACTGCATAAGGCCAAAGGGTCACTGGTAAAGGTCAAAAGGTCACTGGTCAAAATCAAACGGTCACACGAACAACGTTCAAGGTCAAAAGGTCACTGCTCAAGGTCAAAAGGTCCCATTTCAAGGTCAAACGGTCACGGGGGTCAAATGTCAAGGTCAAAAGGTAACGAACCAAGGTCAAAAGGTCACGGGGGTCAAAAATCGAGGTCAAAATGTCACAAACCAAGGTCAAAAGGTCACGGGACAAGGTGAAAAGGTCACGGGGCAACTGCATAAGGCCAAAAGGTCACCTGTCAAGGTCAAAAGGTCACGGCTCAAGGTCAAAAGGTCACGGTTCAAGGTCATAAGGTCACGGGGGTCAAAGGTCAAGGTCAAAAGGTCACGAACCAAGGTCAAAATGTCACGAGAAAAAGTCATAAGGTCACTTATCAAGGTCAAAAGGTCACTTATCAAGGTCAAACGGTCACGGGGTCAAAAATCAAGGTCAAAAGGTCACTTATCAAGGTCAAACGGTCACGGGGTCAAAAATCAAGGTCAAAAGGTCACTGGTAAAGGTCAAAAGGTCACTACTGAAGGTAAAAAAGACACAGGGGTTAAAGGTAAAGGTCAAAAGGTCACGGGACAAGGTGAAAAGGTCACGGGACAAGGTCAAAAGGTCACGGGGCAACTGCATAAGGCCAAAAGGTCACCTGTCAAGGTCAAACGGTCACAGGATCAAAGTTCAAGGTCAAAAGGTCACGGGTCAAAGTTCAAGGTCAAAAGGTCACTGGTCAAGGTCAAAAGGTCACGAGTCAATGTAGAAAGGTCACGGGGGTCAAAGGTCTAGGTAAAACAGTACCAGGATCAAAGTTCAAGGTCAAAAGGTCACTAGTCAAGGTCAAAAGGTCACGTTTCAAGGTCATAAGGACACGGGGGTCAAAAATCAAGGTCAAAAGGTCACGAACCAAGGTCAAAAGGTCACGGGACAAGGTCAGAAGGTCACGGGGCAACTGCATAAGGCCAAAAGGTCACCTGTCAAGGTCAAAAGGTCACTGCTCAAGGTCAAAAGGTCACGTATCAATTCAAAAGGTCACGGGGCAATTGCATAAGGTCAAAAGCTCACTGGTCAAAATCAAACGGTCACAGGATCAAAGTTCAAGGTCATAAGGTCATGGGGGGTCAAAAATCAAGGTAAAAAGGTCACCGCTCAAGGTCAAAAGGTCACGAACCAAGGTCAAAAGGTCACGGGGCAATTGCATAAGGTCAAAGGGTCACTGGTAAAGGTCAGAAGGTCACTGGTCAAAATCAAACGGTCACACGAACAACGTTCAAGGTCAAAAGGTCACTGCTCAAGGTCAAAAGGTCCCGTTTCAAGGTCAAACGGTCACGGGGGTGTCAAATGTCAAGGTCAAAAGGTCACGAACCAAGGTCAAAAGGTCACGGGGGTCAAAAATCGAGGTCAAAAGGTCACAAACCAAGGTCAAAAGGTCACGGGACAAGGTGAAATGGTCACGGGGCAACTGCATAAGGCCAAAAGGTCACCTGTCAAGGTCAAAAGGTCACTGCTCAAGGTCAAAAGGTCACGGTTCAAGGTCATAAGGTCACGGGGGTCAAAGGTCAAGGTCAAAAGGTCACGAATCAAGGTCAAAAGGTCACGGGACAAGGTCATAAGGTCACTTATCAAGGTCAAAAGGTCCCGTTTCAAGGTCAAAAGTTCACAGGGTCAAAGTTCAAGGTCAAAAGGTCACTTATCAAGGTCAAACGGTCACGGGGTCAAAAATCAAGGTCAAAAGGTCACTGGTAAAGGTCAAAAGGTCACTGGTCAAAAGCAAACGGTCACAGGATGAAAGTTCAAGGTCAAAAGGTCACTGGTCAGGGTCAAAAGGTCACTGCTGAAGGTAAAAAAGACACAGGGGTTAAAGGTAAAGGTCAAAAGGTCACGGGACTAGGTCAAAAGGTCACGGGACAAGGTCAAAAGGTCACGGGGCAACTGCATAAGGCCAAAAGGTCACCTGTCAAGGTCAAACGGTCACAGGATCAAAGTTCAAGGTCAAAAGGTCACGGGTCAAAGTTCAAGGTCAAAAGGTCACTGGTCAAGGTCAAAAGGTCACGAGTCAATGTAGAAAGGTCACGGGGGTCAAAGGTCTAGGTAAAACAGTACCAGGATCAAAGTTCAAGGTCAAAAGGTCACTAGTCAAGGTCAAAAGGTCACGTTTCAAGGTCATAAGGACACGGGGGTCAAAAATCAAGGTCAAAAGGTCACGAACCAAGGTCAAAAGGTCACGGGACAAGGTCAGAAGGTCACGGGGCAACTGCATAAGGCCAAAAGGTCACCTGTCAAGGTCAAAAGGTCACTGCTCAAGGTCAAAAGGTCACGTATCAATTCAAAAGGTCACGGGGCAATTGCATAAGGTCAAAAGCTCACTGGTCAAAATCAAACGGTCACAGGATCAAAGTTCAAGTTCATAAGGTCATGGGGGGTCAAAAATCAAGGTCAAAAGGTCACCGCTCAAGGGCAAAAGGTCACGAACCAAGGTCAAAAGGTCACGGGGCAATTGCATAAGGTCAAGGGTCACTGGTAAAGGTCAGAAGGTCACTGGTCAAAATCAAACGGTCACACGAACAACGTTCAAGGTCAAAAGGTCACTGCTCAAGGTCAAAAGGTCCCATTTCAAGGTCAAACGGTCACGGGGTGTCAAATGTCAAGGTCAAAAGGTCACGAACCAAGGTCAAAAGGTCACGGGGTCAAAAATCGAGGTCAAAAGGTCACAAACCAAGGTCAAAAGGTCACGGGACAAGGTGAAATGGTCACGGGGCAACTGCATAAGGCCAAAAGGTCACCTGTCAAGGTCAAAAGGTCACTGCTCAAGGTCAAAAGGTCACGGTTCAAGGTCATAAGGTCACGGGGGTCAAAGGTCAAGGTCAAAAGGTCACGAATCAAGGTCAAAAGGTCACGGGACAAGGTCATAAGGTCACTTATCAAGGTCAAAAGGTCCCGTTTCAAGGTCAAAAGTTCACAGGGTCAAAGTTCAAGGTCAAAAGGTCACTTATCAAGGTCAAACGGTCACGGGGTCAAAAATCAAGGTCAAAAGGTCACTGGTAAAGGTCAAAAGGTCACTGGTCAAAAGCAAACGGTCACAGGATCAAAGTTCAAGGTCAAAAGGTCACTGGTCAGGGTCAAAAGGTCACTGCTGAAGGTAAAAAAGACACAGGGGTTAAAGGTAAAGGTCAAAAGGTCACGGTACAAGGTGAAAAGGTCACGGGACAAGGTCAAAAGGTCACGGGGCAACTGCATAAGGCCAAAAGTTCACCTGTCAAGGTCAAACGGTCACAGGATCAAAGTTCAAGGTCAAAAGGTCACGGGTCAATGTTCAAGGTCAAAAGGTCACTGGTCAAGGTCAAAAGGTCACGAGTCAATGTAGAAAGGTCACGGGGGTCAAAGGTCTAGGTAAAACAGTACCAGGATCAAAGTTCAAGGTCAAAAGGTCACTAGTCAAGGTCAAAAGGTCACATTTCAAGGTCATAAGGACACAGGGGTCAAAAATCAAGGTCAAAAGGTCACGAACCAAGGTCAAAAGGTCACGGGACAAGGTCAGAAGGTCACGGGGCAACTGCATAAGGCCAAAAGGTCACCTGTCAAGGTCAAAAGGTCACTGCTCAAGGTCAAAAGGTCACGTATCAATTCAAAAGGTCACGGGGCAATTGCATAAGGTCAAAAGCTCACTGGTCAAAATCAAACGGTCACAGGATCAAAGTTCAAGGTCATAAGGTGATGGGGGTCAAAAATCAGGGTCATAAGGTCACCGCTCAAGGTCAAAAGGTCACGGGACAAGGTCATAAGGTCACGGGGTAAAGGTCAAGGTCAAAAGGTCACGAACCAAGGTCAAAAGGTTACGGGGCAATTGCATAAGGTCAAAGGGTCACTGGTAAAGGTCAAAAGGTCACTGGTCAAAATCAAACGGTCACACGAACAATGTTCAAGGTCAAAAGGTCACTGCTCAAGGTCAAAAGGTCCCGTTTCAAGGTCAAACGGTCACGGGGGTGTCAAATGTCAAGGTCAAAAGGTCACGTTTCAAGGTCAAAAGGTCACGGGGGTCAAAAATCGAGGTCAAAGGGTCACAAACCAAGTTCAAAAGGTCACGGGACAAGGTGAAAAGGTCACGGGGCAACTGCATAAGGCCAAAAGGTCACCTGTCAAGGTCAAAAGGTCACTGCTCAAGGTCAAAAGGTCACGGTTCAAGGTCATAAGGTCACTGGGTCAAAGGTCAAGGTCAAAAGGTCACGAACCAAGGTCAAAAGGTCACGGGACAAGGTCATAAGGTCACTTATCAAGGTCAAAAGGTCCCGTTTCAAGGTCAAACGGTCACGGGGTGTCAAATGTCAAGGTCAAAAGGTCACGAACCAAGGTCAAAAGGTCACGGGGGTCAAAAATCGAGGTCAAAAGGTCACAAACCAAGGTCAAAAGGTCACGGGACAAGGTGAAAAGGTCACGGGGCAACTGCATAAGGCCAAAAGGTCACCTGTCAAGGTCAAAAGGTCACGGCTCAAGGTCAAAAGGTCACGGTTCAAGGTCATAAGGTCACGGGGTCAAAGGTCAAGGTCAAAAGGTCACGAATCAAGGTCAAAAGTTCACAGGGTCAAAGTTCAAGGTCAAAAGGTCACTTATCAAGGTCAAACGGTCACGGGGTCAAAAATCAAGGTCAAAAGGTCACCGGTAAAGGTCAAAAGGTCACTGCTGAAGGTAAAAAAGACACAGGGGTTAAAGGTAAAGGTCAAAAGGTCACGGTACAAGGTGAAAAGGTCACGGGACAAGGTCAAAAGGTCACGGGGCAACTGCATAAGGCCAAAAGGTCACCTGTCAAGGTCAAACGGTCACAGGATCAAAGTTCAAGGTCAAAAGGTCACGGGTCAAAGTTCAAGGTCAAAAGGTCACTGGTCAAGGTCAAAAGGTCACGAGTCAATGTAGAAAGGTCACGGGGGTCAAAGGTCTAGGTAAAACAGTACCAGGATCAAAGTTCAAGGTCAAAAGGTCACTAGTCAAGGTCAAAAGGTCATGTTTCAAGGTCATAAGGACACGGGGGTCAAAAATCAAGGTCAAAAGGTCACGAACCAAGGTCAAAAGGTCACGGGACAAGGTCAGAAGGTCACGGGGCAACAGCATAAGGCCAAAAGGTCACCTGTCAAGGTCAAAAGGTCACTGCTCAAGGTCAAAAGGTCACGTATCAATTCAAAAGGTCACGGGGCAATTGCATAAGGTCAAAAGCTCACTGGTCAAAATCAAACGGTCACAGGATCAAAGTTCAAGGTCATAAGGTCATGGGGGGTCAAAAATCAAGGTCAAAAGGTCACCGCTCAAGGGCAAAAGGTCACGAACCAAGGTCAAAAGGTCACGGGGCAATTGCATAAGGTCAAGGGTCACTGGTAAAGGTCAGAAGGTCACTGGTCAAAATCAAACGGTCACACGAACAACGTTCAAGGTCAAAAGGTCACTGCTCAAGGTCAAAAGGTCCCATTTCAAGGTCAAACGGTCACGGGGTGTCAAATGTCAAGGTCAAAAGGTCACGAACCAAGGTCAAAAGGTCACGGGGGTCAAAAATCGAGGTCAAAAGGTCACAAACCAAGGTCAAAAGGTCACGGGACAAGGTGAAAAGGTCACGGGGCAACGGCATAAGGCCAAAAGGTCACCTGTCAAGGTCAAAAGGTCACGGCTCAAGGTCAAAAGGTCACGGTTCAAGGTCATAAGGTCACGGGGGTCAAAGGTCAAGGTCAAAAGGTCACGAACCAAGGTCAAAAGGTCACGGGACAAGGTCATAAGGTCACTTATCAAGGTCAAAAGGTCCCGTTTCAAGGTCAAAAGTTCACAGGGTCAAAGTTCAAGGTCAAAAGGTCACTTATCAAGGTCAAACGGTCACGGGGTCAAAAATCAAGGTCAAAAGGTCACCGGTAAAGGTCAAAAGGTCACTGGTCAAAAGCAAACGGTCACAGGATGAAAGTTCAAGGTCAAAAGGTCACTGGTCAGGGTCAAAAGGTCACTGCTGAAGGTAAAAAAGACACAGGGGTTAAAGGTCAAGGTCAAAAGGTCACGGTACAAGGTGAAAAGGTCACGGGACAAGGTCAAAAGGTCACGGGGCAACTGCATAAGGCCAAAAGGTCACCTGTCAAGGTCAAACGGTCACAGGATCAAAGTTCAAGGTCAAAAGGTCACGGGTCAAAGTTCAAGGTCAAAAGGTCACTGGTCAAGGTCAAAAGGTCACGAGTCAATGTAGAAAGGTCACGGGGGTCAAAGGTCTAGGTAAAACAGTACCAGGATCAAAGTTCAAGGTCAAAAGGTCACTGGTCAAGGTCAAAAGGTCACGTTTCAAGGTCATAAGGACACGGGGGTCAAAAATCAAGGTCAAAAGGTCACGAACCAAGGTCAGAAGGTCACGGGACAAGGTCAGAAGGTCACGGGGCAACTGCATAAGGCCAAAAGGTCACCTGTCAAGGTCAAAAGGTCACTGCTCAAGGTCAAAAGGTCACGTATCAATTCAAAAGGTCACGGGGCAATTGCATAAGGTCAAAAGCTCACTGGTCAAAATCAAACGGTCACAGGATCAAAGTTCAAGGTCATAAGGTGATGGGGGTCAAAAATCAGGGTCATAAGGTCACCGCTCAAGGTCAAAAGGTCACGGGACAAGGTCATAAGGTCACGGGGTAAAGGTCAAGGTCAAAAGGTCACGAACCAAGGTCAAAAGGTCACGGGGCAATTGCATAAGGTCAAAGGGTCACTGGTAAAGGTCAAAAGGTCACTGGTCAAAATCAAACGGTCACACGAACAACGTTCAAGGTCAAAAGGTCACTGCTCAAGGTCAAAAGGTCCCGTTTCAAGGTCAAACGGTCACGGGGGTGTCAAATGTCAAGGTCAAAAGGTCACGAACCAAGGTCAAAAGGTCACAGGGGTCAAAAATCGAGGTCAAAAGGTCACAAACCAAGGTCAAAAGGTCACGGGACAAGGTGAAATGGTCACGGGGCAACTGCATAAGGCCAAAAGGTCACCTGTCAAGGTCAAAAGGTCACTGCTCAAGGGCAAAAGGTCACGGTTCAAGGTCATAAGGTCACGGGGGTCAAAGGTCAAGGTCAAAAGGTCACGAACCAAGGTCAAAAGGTCACGGGACAAGGTCATAAGGTCACTTATCAAGGTCAAAAGGTCCCGTTTCAAGGTCAAAAGTTCACAGGGTCAAAGTTCAAGGTCAAAAGGTCACTTATCAAGGTCAAACGGTCACGGGGTCAAAAATCAAGGTCAAAAGGTCACTGGTAAAGGTCAAAAGGTCACTGGTCAAAAGCAAACGGTCACAGGATGAAAGTTCAAGGTCAAAAGGTCACTGGTCAGGGTCAAAAGGTCACTGCTGAAGGTAAAAAAGACACAGGGGTTAAAGGTCAAGGTCAAAAGGTCACGGTACAAGGTGAAAAGGTCACGGGACAAGGTCAAAAGGTCACGGGGCAACTGCATAAGGCCAAAAGGTCACCTGTCAAGGTCAAACGGTCACAGGATCAAAGTTCAAGGTCAAAAGGTCACGGGTCTAAGTTCAAGGTCAAAAGGTCACTGCTCAAGGTCAAAAGGTCCCGTTTCAAGATCAAACGGTCACGGGGGTGTCAAATGTCAAGGTCAAAAGGTCACGAACCAAGGTCAAAAGGTCACGGGGGTCAAAAATCGAGGTCAAAAGGTCACAAACCAAGGTCAAAAGGTCACGGGACAAGGTGAAATGGTCACGGGGCAACTGCATAAGGCCAAAAGGTCACCTGTCAAGGTCAAAAGGTCACTGCTCAAGGGCAAAAGGTCACGGTTCAAGGTCATAAGGTCACGGGGGTCAAAGGTCAAGGTCAAAAGGTCACGAACCAAGGTCAAAAGTTCACGGGACAAGGTCATAAGGTCACTTATCAAGGTCAAAAGGTCCCGTTTCAAGGTCAAAAGTTCACAGGGTCAAAGTTCAAGGTCAAAAGGTCACTTATCAAGGTCAAACGGTCACGGGGTCAAAAATCAAGGTCAAAAGGTCACCGGTAAAGGTCAAAAGGTCACTGGTCAAGAGCAAACGGTCACAGGATGAAAGTTCAAGGTCAAAAGGTCACTGGTCAGGGTCAAAAGGTCACTGCTGAAGGTAAAAAAGACACAGGGGTTAAAGGTAAAGGTCAAAAGGTCACGGTACAAGGTGAAAAGGTCACGGGACAAGGTCAAAAGGTCACGGGGCAACTGCATAAGGCCAAAAGGTCACCTGTCAAGGTCAAACGGTCACAGGATCAAAGTTCAAGGTCAAAAGGTCACGGGTCAAAGTTCAAGGTCAAAAGGTCACTGGTCAAGGTCAAAAGGTCACATTTCAAGGTCATAAGGACACGGGGGTCAAAAATCAAGGTCAAAAGGTCACGAACCAAGGTCAAAAGGTCACGGGACAAGGTCAGAAGGTCACGGGGCAACTGCATAAGGCCAAAAGGTCACCTGTCAAGGTCAAAAGGTCACTGCTCAAGGTCAAAAGGTCACGTATCAATTCAAAAGGTCACGGGGCAATTGCATAAGGTCAAAAGCTCACTGGTCAAAATCAAACGGTCACAGGATCAAAGTTCAAGGTCATAAGGTCACGGGGGTCAAAAATCAAGGTCAAAAGGTCACCGCTCAAGGTCAAAAGGTCACGGGACAAGGTCATAAGGTCATGGGGTAAAGGTCAAGGTCAAAAGGTCACGGGGCAATTGCATAAGGTCAAAGGGTCACTGGTAAAGGTCAAAAGGTCACTGGTCAAAATCAAACGGTCACACGAACAACGTTCAAGGTCAAAAGGTCACTGCTCAAGGTCAAAAGGTCCCGTTTCAAGGTCAAACGGTCACGGGGGTGTCAAATGTCAAGGTCAAAAGGTCACGGGACAAGGTCATAAGGTCATGGGGTAAAGGTCAAGGTCAGAAGGTCACGGGGCAACTGCATAAGGCCAAAAGGTCACCTGTCAAGGTCAAAAGGTCACTGCTCAAGGTCAAAAGGTCACGGTTCAAGGTCATAAGGTCACGGGGGTCAAAGGTCAAGGTCAAAAGGTCACGAATCAAGGTCAAAAGGTCACGGGACAATGTCATAAGGTCACTTATCAAGGTCAAAAGGTCCCGTTTCAAGGTCAAAAGTTCACAGGGTCAAAGTTCAAGGTCAAAAGGTCACTTATCAAGGTCAAACGGTCACGGGGTCAAAAATCAAGGTCAAAAGGTCACTGGTCAAAAGCAAACGGTCACAGGATCAAAGTTCAAGGTCAAAAGGTCACTGGTCAGGGTCAAAAGGTCACTGCTGAAGGTAAAAAAGACACAGGGGTTAAAGGTAAAGGTCAAAAGGTCACGGTACAAGGTGAAAAGGTCACGGGACAAGGTCAAAAGGTCACGGGGCAACTGCATAAGGCCAAAGGGTCACTGGTAAAGGTCAAAAGGTCACTGGTCAAAATCAAACGGTCACACGAACAACGTTCAAGGTCAAAAGGTCACTGCTCAAGGTCAAAAGGTCCCATTTCAAGGTCAAACGGTCACGGGGGGTCAAATGTCAAGGTCAAAAGGTAACGAACCAAGGTCAAAAGGTCACGGGGGTCAAAAATCGAGGTCAAAAGGTCACAAACCAAGGTCAAAAGGTCACGGGACAAGGTGAAAAGGTCACGGGGCAACTGCATAAGGCCAAAAGGTCACCTGTCAAGGTCAAAAGGTCACGGCTCAAGGTCAAAAGGTCACGGTTCAAGGTCATAAGGTCACGGGGGTCAAAGGTCAAGGTCAAAAGGTCACGAACCAAGGTCAAAAGTTCACGGGAAAAAGTCATAAGGTCACTTATCAAGGTCAAAAGGTCACTTATCAAGGTCAAACGGTCACGGGGTCAAAAATCAAGGTCAAAAGGTCACTTATCAAGGTCAAACGGTCACGGGGTCAAAAATCAAGGTCAAAAGGTCACTGGTAAAGGTCAAAAGGTCACTACTGAAGGTAAAAAAGACACAGGGGTTAAAGGTAAAGGTCAAAAGGTCACGGGACAAGGTGAAAAGGTCACGGGACAAGGTCAAAAGGTCACGGGGCAACTGCATAAGGCCAAAAGGTCACCTGTCAAGGTCAAACGGTCACAGGATCAAAGTTCAAGGTCAAAAGGTCAC
Source organism: Porphyrio hochstetteri (assembly GCA_020800305.1). Taxonomy (NCBI): domain Eukaryota; kingdom Metazoa; phylum Chordata; class Aves; order Gruiformes; family Rallidae; genus Porphyrio; species Porphyrio hochstetteri. The sequence continues at coordinate 298,593 of CM036908.1, forward strand.
GGGTCAAAGTTCAAGGTCAAAAGGTCACTGGTCAAGGTCAAAAGGTCACGAGTCAATGTAGAAAGGTCACGGGGGTCAAAGGTCTAGGTAAAACAGTACCAGGATCAAAGTTCAAGGTCAAAAGGTCACTAGTCAAGGTCAAAAGGTCACGTTTCAAGGTCATAAGGACACGGGGGTCAAAAATCAAGGTCAAAAGGTCACGAACCAAGGTCAAAAGGTCACGGGACAAGGTCAGAAGGTCACGGGGCAACTGCATAAGGCCAAAAGGTCACCTGTCAAGGTCAAAAGGTCACTGCTCAAGGTCAAAAGGTCACGTATCAATTCAAAAGGTCACGGGGCAATTGCATAAGGTCAAAAGCTCACTGGTCAAAATCAAACGGTCACAGGATCAAAGTTCAAGGTCATAAGGTCATGGGGGGTCAAAAATCAAGGTAAAAAGGTCACCGCTCAAGGTCAAAAGGTCACGAACCAAGGTCAAAAGGTCACGGGGCAATTGCATAAGGTCAAGGGTCACTGGTAAAGGTCAGAAGGTCACTGGTCAAAATCAAACGGTCACACGAACAACGTTCAAGGTCAAAAGGTCACTGCTCAAGGTCAAAAGGTCCCGTTTCAAGGTCAAACGGTCACGGGGGTGTCAAATGTCAAGGTCAAAAGGTCACGAACCAAGGTCAAAAGGTCACGGGGGTCAAAAATCGAGGTCAAAAGGTCACAAACCAAGGTGAAAAGGTCACGGGACAAGGTGAAATGGTCACGGGGCAACTGCATAAGGCCAAAAGGTCACCTGTCAAGGTCAAAAGGTCACGGCTCAAGGTCAAAAGGTCACGGTTCAAGGTCATAAGGTCACGGGGGTCAAAGGTCAAGGTCAAAAGGTCACGAACCAAGGTCAAAAGTTCACGGGACAAGGTCATAAGGTCACTTATCAAGGTCAAAAGGTCCCGTTTCAAGGTCAAAAGTTCACAGGGTCAAAGTTCAAGGTCAAAAAGTCACTTATCAAGGTCAAACGGTAACGGGGTCAAAAATCAAGGTCAAACGGTCACCGGTAAAGGTCAAAAGGTCACTGCTGAAGGTAAAAAAGACACAGGGGTTAAAGGTAAAGGTCAAAAGGTCACGGTACAAGGTGAAAAGGTCACGGGACAAGGTCAAAAGGTCACGGGGCAACTGCATAAGGCCAAAAGGTCACCTGTCAAGGTCAAACGGTCACAGGATCAAAGTTCAAGGTCAAAAGGTCACGGGTCAAAGTTCAAGGTCAAAAGGCCACTGGTCAAGGTCAAAAGGTCACGAGTCAATGTAGAAAGGTCACGGGGGTCAAAGGTCTAGGTAAAACAGTACCAGGATCAAAGTTCAAGGTCAAAAGGTCACTAGTCAAGGTCAAAAGGTCACGTTTCAAGGTCATAAGGACACGGGGGTCAAAAATCAAGGTCAAAAGGTCACGAACCAAGGTCAAAAGGTCACGGGACAAGGTCAGAAGGTCACGGGGCAACTGCATAAGGCCAAAAGGTCACCTGTCAAGGTCAAAAGGTCACTGCTCAAGGTCAAAAGGTCACGTATCAATTCAAAAGGTCACGGGGCAATTGCATAAGGTCAAAAGCTCACTGGTCAAAATCAAACGGTCACAGGATCAAAGTTCAAGGTCATAAGGTCATGGGGGGTCAAAAATCAAGGTAAAAAGGTCACCGCTCAAGGTCAAAAGGTCACGAACCAAGGTCAAAAGGTCACGGGGCAATTGCATAAGGTCAAAGGGTCACTGGTAAAGGTCAAAAGGTCACTGGTCAAAATCAAACGGTCACACGAACAACGTTCAAGGTCAAAAGGTCACTGCTCAAGGTCAAAAGGTCCCGTTTCAAGGTCAAACGGTCACGGGGTGTCAAATGTCAAGGTCAAAAGGTCACGAACCAAGGTCAAAAGGTCACGGGGTCAAAAATCGAGGTCAAAAGGTCACAAACCAAGGTCAAAAGGTCACGGGACAAGGTGAAAAGGTCACGGGGCAACTGCATAAGGCCAAAAGGTCACCTGTCAAGGTCAAAAGGTCACGGCTCAAGGTCAAAAGGTCACGGTTCAAGGTCATAAGGTCACGGGGTCAAAGGTCAAGGTCAAAAGGTCACGAACCAAGGTCAAAAGTTCACGGGACAAGGTCATAAGGTCACTTATCAAGGTCAAAAGGTCCCGTTTCAAGGTCAAAAGTTCACAGGGTCAAAGTTCAAGGTCAAAAAGTCACTTATCAAGGTCAAACGGTCACGGGGTCAAAAATCAAGGTCAAAAGGTCACCGGTAAAGGTCAAAAGGTCACTGCTGAAGGTAAAAAAGACACAGGGGTTAAAGGTAAAGGTCAAAAGGTCACGGTACAAGGTGAAAAGGTCACGGGACAAGGTCAAAAGGTCACGGGGCAACTGCATAAGGCCAAAAGGTCACCTGTCAAGGTCAAACGGTCACAGGATCAAAGTTCAAGGTCAAAAGGTCACGGGTCAAAGTTCAAGGTCAAAAGGTCACTGGTCAAGGTCAAAAGGTCACGAGTCAATGTAGAAAGGTCACGGGGGTCAAAGGTCTAGGTAAAACAGTACCAGGATCAAAGTTCAAGGTCAAAAGGTCACTGGTCAAGGTCAAAAGGTCACATTTCAAGGTCATAAGGACACGGGGGTCAAAAATCAAGGTCAAAAGGTCACGAACCAAGGTCAAAAGGTCACGGGACAAGGTCAGAAGGTCACGGGGCAACTGCATAAGGCCAAAAGGTCACCTGTCAAGGTCAAAAGGTCACTGCTCAAGGTCAAAAGGTCACGTATCAATTCAAAAGGTCACGGGGCAATTGCATAAGGTCAAAAGCTCACTGGTCAAAATCAAACGGTCACAGGATCAAAGTTCAAGGTCATAAGGTCATGGGGGTCAAAAATCAAGGTCAAAAGGTCACCGCTCAAGGTCAAAAGGTCACGGGACAAGGTCATAAGGTCATGGGGTAAAGGTCAAGGTCAAAAGGTCACGGGGCAATTGCATAAGGTCAAAGGGTCACTGGTAAAGGTCAAAAGGTCACTGGTCAAAATCAAACGGTCACACGAACAACGTTCAAGGTCAAAAGGTCACTGCTCAAGGTCAAAAGGTCCCGTTTCAAGGTCAAACGGTCACGGGGGTGTCAAATGTCAAGGTCAAAAGGTCACGGGACAAGGTCATAAGGTCATGGGGTAAAGGTCAAGGTCAGAAGGTCACGGGGCAACTGCATAAGGCCAAAAGGTCACCTGTCAAGGTCAAAAGGTCACTGCTCAAGGTCAAAAGGTCACGGTTCAAGGTCATAAGGTCACGGGGGTCAAGGTCAAGGTAAAAAGGTCACAAACCAAGGTCAAAAGGTCACGGGACAAGGTCATAAGGTCACTTATCAAGGTCAAAAGGTCCCGTTTCAAGGTCAAAAGTTCACAGGGTCAAAGTTCAAGGTCAAAAGGTCACTTATCAAGGTCAAACGGTCACGGGGTCAAAAATCAAGGTCAAAAGGTCACCGGTAAAGGTCAAAAGGTCACTGGTCAGGGTCAAAAGGTCACTGCTGAAGGTAAAAAAGACACAGGGGTTAAAGGTAAAGGTCAAAAGGTCACGGTACAAGGTGAAAAGGTCACGGGACAAGGTCAAAAGGTCACGGGGCAACTGCATAAGGCCAAAAGGTCACCTGTCAAGGTCAAACGGTCACAGGATCAAAGTTCAAGGTCAAAAGGTCACGGGTCAAAGTTCAAGGTCAAAAGGTCACTGGTCAAGGTCAAAAGGTCACGAGTCAATGTAGAAAGGTCACGGGGGTCAAAGGTCTAGGTAAAACAGTACCAGGATCAAAGTTCAAGGTCAAAAGGTCACTAGTCAAGGTCAAAAGGTCACGTTTCAAGGTCATAAGGACACGGGGGTCAAAAATCAAGGTCAAAAGGTCACGAACCAAGGTCAAAAGGTCACGGGACAAGGTCAGAAGGTCACGGGGCAACTGCATAAGGCCAAAAGGTCACCTGTCAAGGTCAAAAGGTCACTGCTCAAGGTCAAAAGGTCACGTATCAATTCAAAAGGTCACGGGGCAATTGCATAAGGTCAAGGGTCACTGGTAAAGGTCAGAAGGTCACTGGTCAAAATCAAACGGTCACACGAACAACGTTCAAGGTCAAAAGGTCACCGCTCAAGGTCAAAAGGTCCCATTTCAAGGTCAAATGGTCACGGGGGTGTCAAATGTCAAGGTCAAAAGGTCACGAACCAAGGTCAAAAGGTCACGGGGTCAAAAATGGAGGTCAAAAGGTCACAAACCAAGGTCAAAAGGTCACGGGACAAGGTGAAAAGGTCACGGGGCAACTGCATAAGGCCAAAAGGTCACCTGTCAAGGTCAAAAGGTCACTGCTCAAGGTCAAAAGGTCACGGGTCAAGGTCAAACGGTCACGGGGGTGTCAAATGTCAAGGTCAAAAGGTCACGAACCAAGGTCAAAAGGTCACGGGACAAGGTCATAAGGTCACTTATCAAGGTCAAAAGGTCCCGTTTCAAGGTCAAAAGTTCACAGGGTCAAAGTTCAAGGTCAAAAGGTCACTTATCAAGGTCAAACGGTCACGGGGTCAAAAATCAAGGTCAAAAGGTCACTGGTAAAGGTCAAAAGGTCACTGGTCAAAAGCAAACGGTCACAGGATCAAAGTTCAAGGTCAAAAGGTCACTGGTCAGGGTCAAAAGGTCACTGCTGAAGGTAAAAAAGACACAGGGGTTAAAGGTAAAGGTCAAAAGGTCACGGTACAAGGTGAAAATGTCACGGGACAAGGTCAAAAGGTCACGGGGCAACTGCATAAGGCCAAAAGGTCACCTGTCAAGGTCAAACGGTCACAGGATCAAAGTTCAAGGTCAAAAGGTCACGGGTCAAAGTTCAAGGTCAAAAGGTCACTGGTCAAGGTCAAAAGGTCACGAGTCAATGTAGAAAGGTCACGGGGGTCAAAGGTCTAGGTAAAACAGTACCAGGATCAAAGTTCAAGGTCAAAAGGTCACTAGTCAAGGTCAAAAGGTCACGTTTCAAGGTCATAAGGACACGGGGGTCAAAAATCAAGGTCAAAAGGTCACGAACCAAGGTCAAAAGTTCACGGGAAAAAGTCATAAGGTCACTTATCAAGGTCAAAAGGTCACTTATCAAGGTCAAACGGTCACGGGGTCAAAAATCAAGGTCAAAAGGTCACTTATCAAGGTCAAACGGTCACGGGGTCAAAAATCAAGGTCAAAAGGTCACTGGTAAAGGTCAAAAGGTCACTACTGAAGGTAAAAAAGACACAGGGGTTAAAGGTAAAGGTCAAAAGGTCACGGGACAAGGTGAAAAGGTCACGGGACAAGGTCAAAAGGTCACGGGGCAACTGCATAAGGCCAAAAGGTCACCTGTCAAGGTCAAACGGTCACAGGATCAAAGTTCAAGGTCAAAAGGTCACGGGTCAAAGTTCAAGGTCAAAAGGTCACTGGTCAAGGTCAAAAGGTCACGAGTCAATGTAGAAAGGTCACGGGGGTCAAAGGTCTAGGTAAAACAGTACCAGGATCAAAGTTCAAGGTCAAAAGGTCACTAGTCAAGGTCAAAAGGTCACGTTTCAAGGTCATAAGGACACGGGGGTCAAAAATCAAGGTCAAAAGGTCACGAACCAAGGTCAAAAGGTCACGGGACAAGGTCAGAAGGTCACGGGGCAACTGCATAAGGCCAAAAGGTCACCTGTCAAGGTCAAAAGGTCACTGCTCAAGGTCAAAAGGTCACGTATCAATTCAAAAGGTCACGGGGCAATTGCATAAGGTCAAAAGCTCACTGGTCAAAATCAAACGGTCACAGGATCAAAGTTCAAGGTCATAAGGTCATGGGGGGTCAAAAATCAAGGTAAAAAGGTCACCGCTCAAGGTCAAAAGGTCACGAACCAAGGTCAAAAGGTCACGGGGCAATTGCATAAGGTCAAGGGTCACTGGTAAAGGTCAGAAGGTCACTGGTCAAAATCAAACGGTCACACGAACAACGTTCAAGGTCAAAAGGTCACTGCTCAAGGTCAAAAGGTCCCGTTTCAAGGTCAAACGGTCACGGGGGTGTCAAATGTCAAGGTCAAAAGGTCACGAACCAAGGTCAAAAGGTCACGGGGGTCAAAAATCGAGGTCAAAAGGTCACAAACCAAGGTGAAAAGGTCACGGGACAAGGTGAAATGGTCACGGGGCAACTGCATAAGGCCAAAAGGTCACCTGTCAAGGTCAAAAGGTCACGGCTCAAGGTCAAAAGGTCACGGTTCAAGGTCATAAGGTCACGGGGGTCAAAGGTCAAGGTCAAAAGGTCACGAACCAAGGTCAAAAGTTCACGGGACAAGGTCATAAGGTCACTTATCAAGGTCAAAAGGTCCCGTTTCAAGGTCAAAAGTTCACAGGGTCAAAGTTCAAGGTCAAAAAGTCACTTATCAAGGTCAAACGGTAACGGGGTCAAAAATCAAGGTCAAACGGTCACCGGTAAAGGTCAAAAGGTCACTGCTGAAGGTAAAAAAGACACAGGGGTTAAAGGTAAAGGTCAAAAGGTCACGGTACAAGGTGAAAAGGTCACGGGACAAGGTCAAAAGGTCACGGGGCAACTGCATAAGGCCAAAAGGTCACCTGTCAAGGTCAAACGGTCACAGGATCAAAGTTCAAGGTCAAAAGGTCACGGGTCAAAGTTCAAGGTCAAAAGGCCACTGGTCAAGGTCAAAAGGTCACGAGTCAATGTAGAAAGGTCACGGGGGTCAAAGGTCTAGGTAAAACAGTACCAGGATCAAAGTTCAAGGTCAAAAGGTCACTAGTCAAGGTCAAAAGGTCACGTTTCAAGGTCATAAGGACACGGGGGTCAAAAATCAAGGTCAAAAGGTCACGAACCAAGGTCAAAAGGTCACGGGACAAGGTCAGAAGGTCACGGGGCAACTGCATAAGGCCAAAAGGTCACCTGTCAAGGTCAAAAGGTCACTGCTCAAGGTCAAAAGGTCACGTATCAATTCAAAAGGTCACGGGGCAATTGCATAAGGTCAAAAGCTCACTGGTCAAAATCAAACGGTCACAGGATCAAAGTTCAAGGTCATAAGGTCATGGGGGGTCAAAAATCAAGGTAAAAAGGTCACCGCTCAAGGTCAAAAGGTCACGAACCAAGGTCAAAAGGTCACGGGGCAATTGCATAAGGTCAAAGGGTCACTGGTAAAGGTCAAAAGGTCACTGGTCAAAATCAAACGGTCACACGAACAACGTTCAAGGTCAAAAGGTCACTGCTCAAGGTCAAAAGGTCCCGTTTCAAGGTCAAACGGTCACGGGGTGTCAAATGTCAAGGTCAAAAGGTCACGAACCAAGGTCAAAAGGTCACGGGGTCAAAAATCGAGGTCAAAAGGTCACAAACCAAGGTCAAAAGGTCACGGGACAAGGTGAAAAGGTCACGGGGCAACTGCATAAGGCCAAAAGGTCACCTGTCAAGGTCAAAAGGTCACGGCTCAAGGTCAAAAGGTCACGGTTCAAGGTCATAAGGTCACGGGGTCAAAGGTCAAGGTCAAAAGGTCACGAACCAAGGTCAAAAGTTCACGGGACAAGGTCATAAGGTCACTTATCAAGGTCAAAAGGTCCCGTTTCAAGGTCAAAAGTTCACAGGGTCAAAGTTCAAGGTCAAAAAGTCACTTATCAAGGTCAAACGGTCACGGGGTCAAAAATCAAGGTCAAAAGGTCACCGGTAAAGGTCAAAAGGTCACTGCTGAAGGTAAAAAAGACACAGGGGTTAAAGGTAAAGGTCAAAAGGTCACGGTACAAGGTGAAAAGGTCACGGGACAAGGTCAAAAGGTCACGGGGCAACTGCATAAGGCCAAAAGGTCACCTGTCAAGGTCAAACGGTCACAGGATCAAAGTTCAAGGTCAAAAGGTCACGGGTCAAAGTTCAAGGTCAAAAGGTCACTGGTCAAGGTCAAAAGGTCACGAGTCAATGTAGAAAGGTCACGGGGGTCAAAGGTCTAGGTAAAACAGTACCAGGATCAAAGTTCAAGGTCAAAAGGTCACTGGTCAAGGTCAAAAGGTCACATTTCAAGGTCATAAGGACACGGGGGTCAAAAATCAAGGTCAAAAGGTCACGAACCAAGGTCAAAAGGTCACGGGACAAGGTCAGAAGGTCACGGGGCAACTGCATAAGGCCAAAAGGTCACCTGTCAAGGTCAAAAGGTCACTGCTCAAGGTCAAAAGGTCACGTATCAATTCAAAAGGTCACGGGGCAATTGCATAAGGTCAAAAGCTCACTGGTCAAAATCAAACGGTCACAGGATCAAAGTTCAAGGTCATAAGGTCATGGGGGTCAAAAATCAAGGTCAAAAGGTCACCGCTCAAGGTCAAAAGGTCACGGGACAAGGTCATAAGGTCATGGGGTAAAGGTCAAGGTCAAAAGGTCACGGGGCAATTGCATAAGGTCAAAGGGTCACTGGTAAAGGTCAAAAGGTCACTGGTCAAAATCAAACGGTCACACGAACAACGTTCAAGGTCAAAAGGTCACTGCTCAAGGTCAAAAGGTCCCGTTTCAAGGTCAAACGGTCACGGGGGTGTCAAATGTCAAGGTCAAAAGGTCACGGGACAAGGTCATAAGGTCATGGGGTAAAGGTCAAGGTCAGAAGGTCACGGGGCAACTGCATAAGGCCAAAAGGTCACCTGTCAAGGTCAAAAGGTCACTGCTCAAGGTCAAAAGGTCACGGTTCAAGGTCATAAGGTCACGGGGGTCAAGGTCAAGGTAAAAAGGTCACAAACCAAGGTCAAAAGGTCACGGGACAAGGTCATAAGGTCACTTATCAAGGTCAAAAGGTCCCGTTTCAAGGTCAAAAGTTCACAGGGTCAAAGTTCAAGGTCAAAAGGTCACTTATCAAGGTCAAACGGTCACGGGGTCAAAAATCAAGGTCAAAAGGTCACCGGTAAAGGTCAAAAGGTCACTGGTCAGGGTCAAAAGGTCACTGCTGAAGGTAAAAAAGACACAGGGGTTAAAGGTAAAGGTCAAAAGGTCACGGTACAAGGTGAAAAGGTCACGGGACAAGGTCAAAAGGTCACGGGGCAACTGCATAAGGCCAAAAGGTCACCTGTCAAGGTCAAACGGTCACAGGATCAAAGTTCAAGGTCAAAAGGTCACGGGTCAAAGTTCAAGGTCAAAAGGTCACTGGTCAAGGTCAAAAGGTCACGAGTCAATGTAGAAAGGTCACGGGGGTCAAAGGTCTAGGTAAAACAGTACCAGGATCAAAGTTCAAGGTCAAAAGGTCACTAGTCAAGGTCAAAAGGTCACGTTTCAAGGTCATAAGGACACGGGGGTCAAAAATCAAGGTCAAAAGGTCACGAACCAAGGTCAAAAGGTCACGGGACAAGGTCAGAAGGTCACGGGGCAACTGCATAAGGCCAAAAGGTCACCTGTCAAGGTCAAAAGGTCACTGCTCAAGGTCAAAAGGTCACGTATCAATTCAAAAGGTCACGGGGCAATTGCATAAGGTCAAGGGTCACTGGTAAAGGTCAGAAGGTCACTGGTCAAAATCAAACGGTCACACGAACAACGTTCAAGGTCAAAAGGTCACCGCTCAAGGTCAAAAGGTCCCATTTCAAGGTCAAATGGTCACGGGGGTGTCAAATGTCAAGGTCAAAAGGTCACGAACCAAGGTCAAAAGGTCACGGGGTCAAAAATGGAGGTCAAAAGGTCACAAACCAAGGTCAAAAGGTCACGGGACAAGGTGAAAAGGTCACGGGGCAACTGCATAAGGCCAAAAGGTCACCTGTCAAGGTCAAAAGGTCACTGCTCAAGGTCAAAAGGTCACGGGTCAAGGTCAAACGGTCACGGGGGTGTCAAATGTCAAGGTCAAAAGGTCACGAACCAAGGTCAAAAGGTCACGGGACAAGGTCATAAGGTCACTTATCAAGGTCAAAAGGTCCCGTTTCAAGGTCAAAAGTTCACAGGGTCAAAGTTCAAGGTCAAAAGGTCACTTATCAAGGTCAAACGGTCACGGGGTCAAAAATCAAGGTCAAAAGGTCACTGGTAAAGGTCAAAAGGTCACTGGTCAAAAGCAAACGGTCACAGGATCAAAGTTCAAGGTCAAAAGGTCACTGGTCAGGGTCAAAAGGTCACTGCTGAAGGTAAAAAAGACACAGGGGTTAAAGGTAAAGGTCAAAAGGTCACGGTACAAGGTGAAAATGTCACGGGACAAGGTCAAAAGGTCACGGGGCAACTGCATAAGGCCAAAAGGTCACCTGTCAAGGTCAAACGGTCACAGGATCAAAGTTCAAGGTCAAAAGGTCACGGGTCAAAGTTCAAGGTCAAAAGGTCACTGGTCAAGGTCAAAAGGTCACGAGTCAATGTAGAAAGGTCACGGGGGTCAAAGGTCTAGGTAAAACAGTACCAGGATCAAAGTTCAAGGTCAAAAGGTCACTAGTCAAGGTCAAAAGGTCACGTTTCAAGGTCATAAGGACACGGGGGTCAAAAATCAAGGTCAAAAGGTCACGAACCAAGGTCAAAAGGTCACGGGACAAGGTCAGAAGGTCACGGGGCAACTGCATAAGGCCAAAAGGTCACCTGTCAAGGTCAAAAGGTCACTGCTCAAGGTCAAAAGGTCACGTATCAATTCAAAAGGTCACGGGGCAATTGCATAAGGTCAAAAGCTCACTGGTCAAAATCAAACGGTCACAGGATCAAAGTTCAAGGTCATAAGGTCATGGGGGGGTAAAAAATCAAGGTCAAAAGGTCACCGCTCAAGGTCAAAAGGTCACGGGGCAATTGCATAAGGTCAAAGGGTCACTGGTAAAGGTCAAAAGGTCACTGGTCAAAATCAAACGGTCACACGAACAACGTTCAAGGTCAAAAGATCACTGCTCAAGGTCAAAAGGTCCCGTTTCAAGGTCAAACGGTCACGGGGGTGTCAAATGTCAAGGTCAAAAGGTCACAAACCAAGGTCAAAAGGTCACGGGGGTCAAAAATCGAGGTCAAAAGGTCACAAACCAAGGTCAAAAGGTCACGGGACAAGGTGAAATGGTCACGGGGCAACTGCATAAGGCCAAAAGTCACCTGTCAAGGTCAAAAGGTCACTGCTCAAGGTCAAAAGGTCACGGTTCAAGGTCATAAGGTCACGGGGGTCAAAGGTCAAGGTCAAAAGGTCACGAACCAAGGTCAAAAGGTCACGGGACAAGGTCATAAGGTCACTTATCAAGGTCAAAAGGTCACTGGTCAGGGTCAAAAGGTCACTGCTGAAGGTAAAAAAGACACAGGGGTTAAAGGTAAAGGTCACGGTACAAGGTGAAAAGGTCACGGGACAAGGTCAAAAGGTCACGGGTCAAAGTTCAAGGCCAAAAGGTCACCTGTCAAGCTCAAAAGGTCACTGCTCAAGGTCAAAAGGTCACGTATCAATTCAAAAGGTCACGGGGCAATTGCATAAGGTCAAAAGCTCACTGGTCAAAATCAAACGGTCACAGGATCAAAGTTCAAGGTCATAAGGTCATGGGGGTCAAAAATCAAGGTCAAAAGGTCACTGCTCAAGGTCAAAAGGTCAGGAATCAAGGTCAAAAGCTCACGGGGCAATTGCATAAGGTCAAAGGGTCACTGGTAAAGGTCAAAAGGTCACAGGTCAAAATCAAACGGTCACACGAACAACGTTCAAGGTCAAAAGGTCACTGCTCAAGGTCAAAAGGTCACGGGTCAAGGTCAAACGGTCACGGGGTGTCAAATGTCAAGGTCAAAAGGTCACGAACCAAGGTCAAAAGGTCACGGGACAAGGTCATAAGGTCACTTATCAAGGTCAAAAGGTCCCGTTTCAAGGTCAAAAGTTCACAGGGTCAAAGTTCAAGGTCAAAAGGTCACTTATCAAGGTCAAACGGTCACGGGGTCAAAAATCAAGGTCAAAAGGTCACTGGTAAAGGTCAAAAGGTCACTGGTCAAAAGCAAACGGTCACAGGATGAAAGTTCAAGGTCAAAAGGTCACTGGTCAGGGTCAAAAGGTCACTGCTGAAGGTAAAAAAGACACAGGGGTTAAAGGTAAAGGTCAAAAGGTCACGGTACAAGGTGAAAAGGTCACGGGACAAGGTCAAAAGGTCACGGGGCAACTGCATAAGGCCAAAAGGTCACCTGTCAAGGTCAAACGGTCACAGGATCAAAGTTCAAGGTCAAAAGGTCACGGGTCAAAGTTCAAGGTCAAAAGGTCACTGGTCAAGGTCAAAAGGTCACGAGTCAATGTAGAAAGGTCACGGGGGTCAAAGGTCTAGGTAAAACAGTACCAGGATCAAAGTTCAAGGTCAAAAGGTCACTAGTCAAGGTCAAAAGGTCACGTTTCAAGGTCATAAGGACACGGGGGTCAAAAATCAAGGTCAAAAGGTGACGAACCAAGGTCAAAAGGTCACGGGACAAGGTCAGAAGGTCACGGGGCAACTGCATAAGGCCAAAAGGTCACCTGTCAAGGTCAAAAGGTCACTGCTCAAGGTCAAAAGGTCACGTATCTATTCAAAAGGTCACGGGGCAATTGCATAAGGTCAAAAGCTCACTGGTCAAAATCAAACGGTCACAGGATCAAAGTTCAAGGTCATAAGGTCATGGGGGTCAAAAATCAAGGTCAAAAGGTCACCGCTCAAGGTCAAAAGGTCACGGGACAAGGTCATAAGGTCACGGGGGTAAAGGTCAAGGTCAAAAGGTCGCGAACCAAGGTCAAAAGGTCACGGGGCAATTGCATAAGGTCAAAGGGTCACTGGTAAAGGTCAAAAGGTCACTGGTCAAAATCAAACGGTCACACGAACAACGTTCAAGGTCAAAAGGTCACTGCTCAAGGTCAAAAGATCCCGTTTCAAGGTCAAACGGTCACGGGGTGTCAAATTTCAAGGTCAAAAGGTCACGAACCAAGGTCAAAAGGTCACGGGGGGTCAAAAATCGAGGTCAAAAGGTCACAAACCAAGGTCAAAAGGTCACGGGACAAGGTGAAAAGGTCACGGGGCAACTGCATAAGGCCAAAAGGTCACTTGTCAAGGTCAAAAGGTCACTGCTCAAGGTCAAAAGGTCACGGTTCAAGGTCATAAGGTCACGGGGGTCAAATGTCAAGGTCAAAAGGTCACGAACCAAGGTCAAAAGGTCCCGTTTCAAGGTCAAAAGTTCACAGGGTCAAAGTTCAAGGTCAAAAGGTCACTTATCAAGGTCAAACGGTCACGGGGTCAAAAATCAAGGTCAAAAGGTCACTGGTAAAGGTCAAAAGGTCACTGGTCAAAAGCAAACGGTCACAGGATGAAAGTTCAAGGTCAAAAGGTCACTGGTCAGGGTCAAAAGGTCACTGCTGAAGGTAAAAAAGACACAGGGGTTAAAGGTAAAGGTCAAAAGGTCACGGTACAAGGTGAAAAGGTCACGGGACAAGGTCAAAAGGTCACGGGGCAACTGCATAAGGCCAAAAGGTCACCTGTCAAGGTCAAACGGTCACAGGATCAAAGTTCAAGGTCAAAAGGTCACGGGTCAAAGTTCAAGGTCAAAAGGTCACTGGTCAAGGTCAAAAGGTCACGAGTCAATGTAGAAAGGTCACGGGGGTCAAAGGTCTAGGTAAAACAGTACCAGGATCAAAGTTCAAGGTCAAAAGGTCACTAGTCAAGGTCAAAAGGTCACGTTTCAAGGTCATAAGGACACGGGGGTCAAAAATCAAGGTCAAAAGGTCACGAACCAAGGTCAAAAGGTCACGGGACAAGGTCAGAAGGTCACGGGGCAACTGCATAAGGCCAAAAGGTCACCTGTCAAGGTCAAAAGGTCACTGCTCAAGGTCAAAAGGTCACGTATCAATTCAAAAGGTCACGGGGCAATTGCATAAGGTCAAAAGCTCACTGGTCAAAATCAAACGGTCACAGGATCAAAGTTCAAGGTCATAAGGTCATGGGGGTCAAAAATCAAGGTCAAAAGGTCACCGCTCAAGGTCAAAAGGTCACGGGACAAGGTCATAAGGTCACGGGGTAAAGTTCAAGGTCAAAAGGTCACGAACCAAGGTCAAAAGGTCACGGGGCAATTGCATAAGGTCAAAGGGTCACTGGTAAAGGGCAAAAGGTCACTGGTCAAAATCAAACGGTCACACGAACAACGTTCAAGGTCAAAAGGTCACTGCTCAAGGTCAAAAGGTCCCGTTTCAAGGTCAAACGGTCACGGGGGTGTCAAATGTCAAGGTCAAAAGGTCACGAACCAAGGTCAAAAGGTCATGGGACAAGGTCATAAGGTCACTTATCAAGGTCAAAAGGTCCCGTTTCAAGGTCAAAAGTTCACAGGGTCAAAGTTCAAAGTCAAAAGGTCACTGGTCAGGGTCAAAAGGTCACTGCTGAAGGTAAAAATGACACAGGGGTTAAAGGTAAAGGTCAAAAGGTCATGGTACAAGGTGAAAAGGTCACGGGACAAAGTCAAAAGATCACGGGGCAACTGCATAAGGCCAAAAGGTCACCTGTCAAGGTCAAACGGTCACAAGATCAAAGTTCAAGGTCAAAAGGTCACGGGTCAAAGTTCAAGGTCAAATGGTCACTGGTCAAGGTCAAAAGGTCACGAGTCAATGTAGAAAGGTCACGGGGGTCAAAGGTCTAGGTAAAACAGTACCAGGATCAAAGTTCAAGGTCAAAAGGTCACTAGTCAAGGTCAAAAGGTCACGTTTCAAGGTCATAAGGACACGGGGGTCAAAAATCAAGGTCAAAAGGTCACGAACCAAGGTCAAAAGGTCACGGGACAAGGTCAGAAGGTCACGGGGCAACTGCATAAGGCCAAAAGGTCACCTGTCAAGGTCAAAAGGTCACCGCTCAAGGTCAAAAGGTCACGTATAAATTCAAAAGGTCACGGGGCAATTGCATAAGGTCAAAAGCTCACTGGTCAAAATCAAACGGTCACAGGATCAAAGTTCAAGGTCATAAGGTCATGGGGGTCAAAAATCAAGGTCAAAAGGTCACCGCTCAAGGTCAAAAGGTCACGGTACAAGGTCATAAGGTCACGGGGTAAAGTTCAAGGTCAAAAGGTCACGAACCAAGGCCAAAAGGTCACGGGGCAATTGCATAAGGTCAAAGGGTCACTGGTAAAGGTCAAAAGGTCACTGGTCAAAATCAAACGGTCACACGAACAACGTTCAAGGTCAAAAGGTCACTGCTCAAGGTCAAAAGGTCCCGTTTCAAGGTCAAACGGTCACGGGGGTGTCAAATGTCAAGGTCAAAAGGTCACGAACCAAGGTCAAAAGGTCACGGGGGTCAAAAATCGAGGTCAAAAGGTCACAAACCAAGGTCAAAAGGTCACGGGACAAGGTGAAATGGTCACGGGGCAACTGCATAAGGCCAAAAGGTCACCTGTCAAGGTCAAAAGGTCACTGCTCAAGGTCAAAAGGTCACGGTTCAAGGTCATAAGGTCACGGGGGTCAAAGGTCAAGGTCAAAAGGTCACGAACCAAGGTCAAAAGGTCACGGGACAAGGTCATAAGGTCACTTATCAAGGTCAAAAGGTCCCGTTTCAAGGTCAAAAGTTCACAGGGTCAAAGTTCAAGGTCAAAAGGTCACTTTTCAAGGTCAAACGGTCACGGGGTCAAAAATCAAGGTCAAAAGGTCACTGGTAAAGGTCAAAAGGTCACTGGTCAAAAGCAAACGGTCACAGGATGAAAGTTCAAGGTCAAAAGGTCACTGGTCAGGGTCAAAAGGTCACTGCTGAAGGTAAAAAAGACACAGGGGTTAAAGGTAAAGGTCACGGTACAAGGTGAAAAGGTCACGGGACAAGGTCAAAAGGTCACGGGTCAAAGTTCAAGGTCAAAAGGTCACTGGTCAAGGTCAAAAGGTCACGAGTCAATGTAGAAAGGTCACGGGGGTCAAAGGTCTAGGTAAAACAGTACCAGGATCAAAGTTCAAGGTCAAAAGGTCACTAGTCAAGGTCAAAAGGTCACGTTTCAAGGTCATAAGGACACGGGGGTCAAAAATCAAGGTCAAAAGGTCACGAACCAAGGTCAAAAGGTCACGGGACAAGGTCAGAAGGTCACGGGGCAACTGCATAAGGCCAAAAGGTCACATGTCAAGGTCAAAAGGTCACTGCTCAAGGTCAAAAGGTCACGTATCAATTCAAAAGGTCACGGGGCAATTGCATAAGGTCAAAAGCTCACTGGTCAAAATCAAACGGTCACAGGATCAAAGTTCAAGGTCATAAGGTCATGGGGGTCAAAAATCAAGGTCAAAAGGTCACCGATCAAGGTCAAAAGGTCACGGGACAAGGTCATAAGGTCACGGGGTAAAGGTCAAGGTCAAAAGGTCACGAACCAGGCTCAAAAGCTCACGGGGCAATTGCATAAGGTCAAAGGGTCACTGGTAAAGGTCAAAAGGTCACTGGTCAAAATCAAACGGTCACACGAACAACGTTCAAGGTCAAAAGGTCACTGCTCAAGGTCAAAAGGTCCCGTTTCAAGGTCAAACGGTCACGGGGTGTCAAATGTCCAGGTCAAAAGGTCACGAACCAAGGTCAAAAGGTCACGGGGTCAAAAATCGAGGTCAAAAGGTCACAAACCAAGGACAAAAGGTCACGGGACAAGGTGAAAAGGTCACAGGGCAACTGCATAAGGCCAAAAGGTCACCTGTCAAGGTCAAAAGGTCACTGCTCAAGGTCAAAAGGTCACGGTTCAAGGTCATAAGGTCACGGGGGTCAAAGGTCAAGGTCAAAAGGTCACGAACCAAGGTCAAAAGGTCACGGGACAAGGTCAGAAGGTCACGGGGCAACTGCATAAGGCCAAAAGGTCACCTGTCAAGGTCAAAAGGTCACTGCTCAAGGTCAAAAGGTCACGTATCTATTCAAAAGGTCACGGGGCAATTGCATAAGGTCAAAAGCTCACTGGTCAAAATCAAACGGTCACAGGATCAAAGTTCAAGGTCATAAGGTCATGGGGGTCAAAAATCAAGGTCAAAAGGTCACGAACCAAGGTCAAAAGGTCCCGCTTCAAGGTCAAAAGTTCACAGGGTCAAAGTTCAAGGTCAAAAGGTCACTTATCAAGGTCAAACGTTCACGGGGTCAAAAATCAAGGTCAAAAGGTCACTGGTAAAGGTCAAAAGGTCACTGGTCAAAAGCAAACGGTCACAGGATGAAAGTTCAAGGTCAAAAGGTCACTGGTCAGGGTCAAAAGGTCACTGCTGAAGGTAAAAAAGACACAGGGGTCAAAGGTAAAGGTCAAAAGGTCACGGTACAAGGTGAAAAGGTCACGGGACAAGGTCAAAAGGTCACGGGGCAACTGCATAAGGCCAAAAGGTCACCTGTCAAGGTCAAACGGTCACAGGATCAAAGTTCAAGGTCAAAAGGTCACGGGTCAAAGTTCAAGGTCAAAAGGTCACTGGTCAAGGTCAAAAGGTCACGAGTCAATGTAGAAAGGTCACGGGGGTCAAAGGTCTAGGTAAAACAGTACCAGGATCAAAGTTCAAGGTCAAAAGGTCACTAGTCAAGGTCAAAAGGTCACGTTTCAAGGTCATAAGGACACGGGGGTCAAAAATCAAGGTCAAAAGGTCACGAACCAAGGTCAAAAGGTCACGGGACAAGGTCAGAAGGTCACGGGGCAACTGCATAAGGCCAAAAGGTCACCTGTCAAGGTCAAAAGGTCACTGCTCAAGGTCAAAAGGTCACGTATCAATTCAAAAGGTCACGGGGCAATTGCATAAGGTCAAAAGCTCACTGGTCAAAATCAAACGGTCACAGGATCAAAGTTCAAGGTCAAAAGGTCACGGGGGTCAAAAATCGAGGTCAAAAGGTCACAAACCAAGGTCAAAAGGTCACGGGACAAGGTGAAATGGTCACGGGGCAACTGCATAAGGCCAAAAGGTCACCTGTCAAGGTCAAAAGGTCACTGCTCAAGGTCAAAAGGTCACGGTTCAAGGTCATAAGGTCACGGGGGTCAAAGGTCAAGGTCAAAAGGTCACGAACCAAGGTCAAAAGGTCACGGGACAAGGTCATAAGGTCACTTATCAAGGTCGAAAGGTCCCGTTTCAAGGTCAAAAGTTCACAGGGTCAAAGTTCAAGGTCAAAAGGTCACTTATCAAGGTCAAACGGTCACGGGGTCAAAAATCAAGGTCAAAAGGTCACTGGTAAAGGTCAAAAGGTCACTGGTCAAAAGCAAACGGTCACAGGATGAAAGTTCAAGGTCAAAAGGTCACTGGTCAGGGTCAAAAGGTCACTGCTGAAGGTAAAAAAGACACAGGGGTTAAAGGTAAAGGTCACGGTACAAGGTGAAAAGGTCACGGGACAAGGTCAAAAGGTCACGGGTCAAAGTTCAAGGTCAAAAGGTCACTGGTCAAGGTCAAAAGGTCACGAGTCAATGTAGAAAGGTCACGGGGGTCAAAGGTCTAGGTAAAACAGTACCAGGATCAAAGTTCAAGGTCAAAAGGTCACTAGTCAAGGTCAAAAGGTCACGTTTCAAGGTCATAAGGACACGGGGGTCAAAAATCAAGGTCAAAAGGTCACGAACCAAGGTCAAAAGGTCACGGGACAAGGTCAGAAGGTCACGGGGCAACTGCATAAGGCCAAAAGGTCACATGTCAAGGTCAAAAGGTCACTGCTCAAGGTCAAAAGGTCACGTATCAATTCAAAAGGTCACGGGGCAATTGCATAAGGTCAAAAGCTCACTGGTCAAAATCAAACGGTCACAGGATCAAAGTTCAAGGTCATAAGGTCATGGGGGTCAAAAATCAAGGTCAAAAGGTCACCGCTCAAGGTCAAAAGGTCACGGGACAAGGTCATAAGGTCACGGGGTAAAGGTCAAGGTCAAAAGGTCACGAACCAGGCTCAAAAGCTCACGGGGCAATTGCATAAGGTCAAAGGGTCACTGGTAAAGGTCAAAAGGTCACTGGTCAAAATCAAACGGTCACACGAACAACGTTCAAGGTCAAAAGGTCACTGCTCAAGGTCAAAAGGTCCCGTTTCAAGGTCAAACGGTCACGGGGTGTCAAATGTCCAGGTCAAAAGGTCACGAACCAAGGTCAAAAGGTCACGGGGTCAAAAATCGAGGTCAAAAGGTCACAAACCAAGGACAAAAGGTCACGGGACAAGGTGAAAAGGTCACAGGGCAACTGCATAAGGCCAAAAGGTCACCTGTCAAGGTCAAAAGGTCACTGCTCAAGGTCAAAAGGTCACGGTTCAAGGTCATAAGGTCACGGGGGTCAAAGGTCAAGGTCAAAAGGTCACGAACCAAGGTCAAAAGGTCACGGGACAAGGTCATAAGGTCACTTATCAAGGTCAAAAGGTCCCGTTTCAAGGTCAAAAGTTCACAGGGTCAAAGTTCAAGGTCAAAAGGTCACTTTTCAAGGTCAAACGGTCACGGGGTCAAAAATCAAGGTCAAAAGGTCACTGGTAAAGGTCAAAAGGTCACTGGTCAAAAGCAAACGGTCACAGGATGAAAGTTCAAGGTCAAAAGGTCACTGGTCAGGGTCAAAAGGTCACTGCTGAAGGTAAAAAAGACACAGGGGTTAAAGGTAAAGGTCAAAAGGTCACGGTACAAGGTGAAAAGGTCACGGGACAAGGTCAGAAGGTCACGGGGCAACTGCATAAGGCCAAAAGGTCACCTGTCAAGGTCAAAAGGTCACTGCTCAAGGTCAAAAGGTCACGTATCTATTCAAAAGGTCACGGGGCAATTGCATAAGGTCAAAAGCTCACTGGTCAAAATCAAACGGTCACAGGATCAAAGTTCAAGGTCATAAGGTCATGGGGGTCAAAAATCAAGGTCAAAAGGTCACGAACCAAGGTCAAAAGGTCCCGCTTCAAGGTCAAAAGTTCACAGGGTCAAAGTTCAAGGTCAAAAGGTCACTTATCAAGGTCAAACGGTCACGGGGTCAAAAATCAAGGTCAAAAGGTCACTGGTAAAGGTCAAAAGGTCACTGGTCAAAAGCAAACGGTCACAGGATGAAAGTTCAAGGTCAAAAGGTCACTGGTCAGGGTCAAAAGGTCACTGCTGAAGGTAAAAAAGACACAGGGGTCAAAGGTAAAGGTCAAAAGGTCACGGTACAAGGTGAAAAGGTCACGGGACAAGGTCAAAAGGTCACGGGGCAACTGCATAAGGCCAAAAGGTCACCTGTCAAGGTCAAACGGTCACAGGATCAAAGTTCAAGGTCAAAAGGTCACGGGTCAAAGTTCAAGGTCAAAAGGTCACTGGTCAAGGTCAAAAGGTCACGAGTCAATGTAGAAAGGTCACGGGGGTCAAAGGTCTAGGTAAAACAGTACCAGGATCAAAGTTCAAGGTCAAAAGGTCACTAGTCAAGGTCAAAAGGTCACGTTTCAAGGTCATAAGGACACGGGGGTCAAAAATCAAGGTCAAAAGGTCACGAACCAAGGTCAAAAGGTCACGGGACAAGGTCAGAAGGTCACGGGGCAACTGCATAAGGCCAAAAGGTCACCTGTCAAGGTCAAAAGGTCACTGCTCAAGGTCAAAAGGTCACGTATCAATTCAAAAGGTCACGGGGCAATTGCATAAGGTCAAAAGCTCACTGGTCAAAATCAAACGGTCACAGGATCAAAGTTCAAGGTCATAAGGTCATGGGGGTCAAAAATCAAGGTCAAAAGGTCACCGCTCAAGGTCAAAAGGTCACGGGACAAGGTCATAAGGTCACGGGGTAAAGTTCAAGGTCAAAAGGTCACGAATCAAGGTCAAAAGCTCACGGGGCAATTGCATAAGGTCAAAGGGTCACTGGTAAAGGTCAAAAGGTCACAGGTCAAAATCAAACGGTCACACGAACAACGTTCAAGGTCAAAAGGTCACTGCTCAAGGTCAAAAGGTCACGGGTCAAGGTCAAACGGTCACGGGGGTGTCAAATGTCAAGGTCAAAAGGTCACGAACCAAGGTCAAAAGGTCACGGGACAAGGTCATAAGGTCACTTATCAAGGTCAAAAGGTCCCGTTTCAAGGTCAAAAGTTCACAGGGTCAAAGTTCAAGGGCAAAAGGTCACTTATCAAGGTCAAACGGTCACGGGGTCAAAAATCAAGGTCAAAAGGTCACTGGTAAAGGTCAAAAGGTCACTGGTCAAAAGCAAACGGTCACAGGATGAAAGTTCAAGGTCAAAAGGTCACTGGTCAGGGTCAAAAGGTCACTGCTGAAGGTAAAAAAGACACAGGGGTTAAAGGTAAAGGTCAAAAGGTCACGGTACAAGGTGAAAAGGTCACGGGACAAGGTCAAAAGGTCACGAGTCAATGTAGAAAGGTCACGGGGGTCAAAGGTCTAGGTAAAACAGTACCAGGATCAAAGTTCAAGGTCAAAAGGTCACTGGTCAAAATCAAACGGTCACACGAACAACGTTCAAGGTCAAAAGGTCACTGCTCAAGGTCAAAAGGTCCCGTTTCAAGGTCAAACGGTCACGGGGGTGTCAAATGTCAAGGTCAAAAGGTCACGAACCAAGGTCAAAAGGTCACGGGGTCAAAAATCGAGGTCAAAAGGTCACAAACCAAGGTCAAAAGGTCACGGGACAAGGTGAAATGGTCACGGGGCAACTGCATAAGGCCAAAAGGTCACCTGTCAAGGTCAAAAGGTCACTGCTCAAGGTCAAAAGGTCACGGTTCAAGGTCATAAGGTCACGGGGGTCAAATGTCAAGGTCAAAAGGTCACGAACCAAGGTCAAAAGGTCCCGTTTCAAGGTCAAAAGTTCACAGGGTCAAAGTTCAAGGTCAAAAGGTCACTTTTCAAGGTCAAACGGTCACGGGGTCAAAAATCAAAAGGTCACTGGTAAAGGTCAAAAGGTCACTGGTCAAAAGCAAACGGTCACAGGATGAAAGTTCAAGGTCAAAAGGTCACTGGTCAGGGTCAAAAGGTCACTGCTGAAGGTAAAAAAGACACAGGGGTTAAAGGTAAAGGTCAAAAGGTCACGGTACAAGGTGAAAAGGTCACGGGACAAGGTCAAAAGGTCACGGGGCAACTGCATAAGGCCAAAAGGTCACCTGTCAAGGTCAAAAGGTCACTGGTCAAAATCAAACGGTCACACGAACAACGTTCAAGGTCAAAAGGTCACTGCTCAAGGTCAAAAGGTCCCGTTTCAAGGTCAAACGGTCACGGGGTGTCAAATTTCAAGGTCAAAAGGTCACGAACCAAGGTCAAAAGGTCACGGGGGGTCAAAAATCGAGGTCAAAAGGTCACAAACCAAGGTCAAAAGGTCACGGGACAAGGTGAAAAGGTCACGGGGCAACTGCATAAGGCCAAAAGATCACTTGTCAAGGTCAAAAGGTCACTGCTCAAGGTCAAAAGGTCACGGTTCAAGGTCATAAGGTCACGGGGGTCAAATGTCAAGGTCAAAAGGTCACGAACCAAGGTCAAAAGGTCACGGGACAAGGTCATAAGGTCACTTATCAAGGTCAAAAGGTCCCGTTTCAAGGTCAAAAGTTCACAGGGTCAAAGTTCAAGGTCAAAAGGTCACTTTTCAAGGTCAAACGGTCACGGGGTCAAAAATCAAGGTCAAAAGGTCACTGGTAAAGGTCAAAAGGTCACTGGTCAAAAGCAAACGGTCACAGGATGAAAGTTCAAGGTCAAAAGGTCACTGGTCAGGGTCAAAAGGTCACTGCTGAAGGTAAAAAAGACACAGGGGTTAAAGGTAAAGGTCAAAAGGTCACGGTACAAGGTGAAAAGGTCACGGGACAAGGTCAAAAGGTCACGGGGCAACTGCATAAGGCCAAAAGGTCACCTGTCAAGGTCAAACGGTCACAGGATCAAAGTTCAAGGTCAAAAGGTCACGGGTCAAAGTTCAAGGTCAAAAGGTCACTGGTCAAGGTCAAAAGGTCACGAGTCAATGTAGAAAGGTCACGGGGGTCAAAGGTCTAGGTAAAACAGTACCAGGATCAAAGTTCAAGGTCAAAAGGTCACTAGTCAAGGTCAAAAGGTCACGTTTCAAGGTCATAAGGACACGGGGGTCAAAAATCAAGGTCAAAAGGTCACGAACCAAGGTCAAAAGGTCACGGGACAAGGTCAGAAGGTCACGGGGCAACTGCATAAGGCCAAAAGGTCACCTGTCAAGGTCAAAAGGTCACTGCTCAAGGTCAAAAGGTCACGTATCAATTCAAAAGGTCACGGGGCAATTGCATAAGGTCAAAAGCTCACTGGTCAAAATCAAACGGTCACAGGATCAAAGTTCAAGGTCATAAGGTCATGGGGGTCAAAAATCAAGGTCAAAAGGTCACCGCTCAAGGTCAAAAGGTCACGGGACAAGGTCATAAGGTCACGGGGTAAAGTTCAAGGTCAAAAGGTCACGAACCAAGGTCAAAAGGTCACGGGGCAATTGCATAAGGTCAAAGGGTCACTGGTAAAGGGCAAAAGGTCACTGGTCAAAATCAAACGGTCACACGAACAACGTTCAAGGTCAAAAGGTCACTGCTCAAGGTCAAAAGGTCCCGTTTCAAGGTCAAACGGTCACGGGGGTGTCAAATGTCAAGGTCAAAAGGTCACGAACCAAGGTCAAAAGGTCACGGGGTCAAAAATCGAGGTCAAAAGGTCACAAACCAAGGTCAAAAGGTCACGGGACAAGGTGAAATGGTCACGGGGCAACTGCATAAGGCCAAAAGGTCACCTGTCAAGGTCAAAAGGTCACTGCTCAAGGTCAAAAGGTCACGGTTCAAGGTCATAAGGTCACGGGGTCAAATGTCAAGGTCAAAAGGTCACGAACCAAGGTCAAAAGGTCCCGTTTCAAGGTCAAAAGTTCACAGGGTCAAAGTTCAAGGTCAAAAGGTCACTTATCAAGGTCAAACGGTCACGGGTCAAAAATCAAGGTCAAAAGGTCACTGGTAAAGGTCAAAAGGTCACTGGTCAAAAGCAAACGGTCACAGGATGAAAGTTCAAGGTCAAAAGGTCACTGGTCAGGGTCAAAAGGTCACTGCTGAAGGTAAAAAAGACACAGGGGTTAAAGGTAAAGGTCAAAAGGTCACGGTACAAGGTGAAAAGGTCACGGGACAAGGTCAAAAGGTCACGGGGCAACTGCATAAGGCCAAAAGGTCACCTGTCAAGGTCAAACGGTCACAGGATCAAAGTTCAAGGTCAAAAGGTCACGGGTCAAAGTTCAAGGTCAAAAGGTCACTGGTCAAGGTCAAAAGGTCACGAGTCAATGTAGAAAGGTCACGGGGGTCAACGGTCTAGGTAAAACAGTACCAGGATCAAAGTTCAAGGTCAAAAGGTCACTAGTCAAGGTCAAAAGGTCACATTTCAAGGTCATAAGGACACGGGGGTCAAAAATCAAGGTCAAAAGGTCACGAACCAAGGTCAAAAGGTCACGGGACAAGGTCAGAAGGTCACGGGGCAACTGCATAAGGCCAAAAGGTCACCTGTCAAGGTCAAAAGGTCACTGCTCAAGGTCAAAAGGTCACGTATCAATTCAAAAGGTCACGGGGCAATTGCATAAGGTCAAAAGCTCACTGGTCAAAATCAAACGGTCACAGGATCAAAGTTCAAGTTCATAAGGTCATGGGGGGTCAAAAATCAAGGTCAAAAGGTCACCGCTCAAGGTCAAAAGGTCACGGGACAAGGTCATAAGGTCACGGGGGTAGAGGTCAAGGTCAAAAGGTCGCGAACCAAGGTCAAAAGGTCACGGGGCAATTGCATAAGTTCAAAGGGTCACTGGTAAAGGTCAAAAGGTCACTGGTCAAAATCAAACGGTCACACGAACAACGTTCAAGGTCAAAAGGTCACTGCTCAAGGTCAAAAGGTCCCGTTTCAAGGTCAAACGGTCACGGGGTGTCAAATTTCAAGGTCAAAAGGTCACGAACCAAGGTCAAAAGGTCACGGGGTCAAAAATCGAGGTCAAAAGGTCACAAACCAAGGACAAAAGGTCACGGGACAAGGTGAAAAGGTCACAGGGCAACTGCATAAGGCCAAAAGGTCACCTGTCAAGGTCAAAAGGTCACTGCTCAAGGTCAAAAGGTCACGGTTCAAGGTCATAAGGTCACGGGGGTCAAAGGTCAAGGTCAAAAGGTCACGAACCAAGGTCAAAAGGTCACGGGACAAGGTCATAAGGTCACTTATCAAGGTCAAAAGGTCCCGTTTCAAGGTCAAAAGTTCACAGGGTCAAAGTTCAAGGTCAAAAGGTCACTTTTCAAGGTCAAACGGTCACGGGGTCAAAAATCAAGGTCAAAAGGTCACTGGTAAAGGTCAAAAGGTCACTGGTCAAAAGCAAACGGTCACAGGATGAAAGTTCAAGGTCAAAAGGTCACTGGTCAGGGTCAAAAGGTCACTGCTGAAGGTAAAAAAGACACAGGGGTTAAAGGTAAAGGTCACGGTACAAGGTGAAAAGGTCACGGGACAAGGTCAAAAGGTCACGGGTCAAAGTTCAAGGTCAAAAGGTCACTGGTCAAGGTCAAAAGGTCACGAGTCAATGTAGAAAGGTCACGGGGGTCAAAGGTCTAGGTAAAACAGTACCAGGATCAAAGTTCAAGGTCAAAAGGTCACTAGTCAAGGTCAAAAGGTCACGTTTCAAGGTCATAAGGACACGGGGGTCAAAAATCAAGGTCAAAAGGTCACGAACCAAGGTCAAAAGGTCACGGGACAAGGTCAGAAGGTCACGGGGCAACTGCATAAGGCCAAAAGGTCACATGTCAAGGTCAAAAGGTCACTGCTCAAGGTCAAAAGGTCACGTATCTATTCAAAAGGTCACGGGGCAATTGCATAAGGTCAAAAGCTCACTGGTCAAAATCAAACGGTCACAGGATCAAAGTTCAAGGTCATAAGGTCATGGGGGTCAAAAATCAAGGTCAAAAGGTCACCGATCAAGGTCAAAAGGTCACGGGACAAGGTCATAAGGTCACGGGGTAAAGGTCAAGGTCAAAAGGTCACGAACCAGGCTCAAAAGCTCACGGGGCAATTGCATAAGGTCAAAGGGTCACTGGTAAAGGTCAAAAGGTCACTGGTCAAAATCAAACGGTCACACGAACAACGTTCAAGGTCAAAAGGTCACTGCTCAAGGTCAAAAGGTCCCGTTTCAAGGTCAAACGGTCACGGGGTGTCAAATGTCCAGGTCAAAAGGTCACGAACCAAGGTCAAAAGGTCACGGGGTCAAAAATCGAGGTCAAAAGGTCACAAACCAAGGACAAAAGGTCACGGGACAAGGTGAAAAGGTCACAGGGCAACTGCATAAGGCCAAAAGGTCACCTGTCAAGGTCAAAAGGTCACTGCTCAAGGTCAAAAGGTCACGGTTCAAGGTCATAAGGTCACGGGGGTCAAAGGTCAAGGTCAAAAGGTCACGAACCAAGGTCAAAAGGTCACGGGACAAGGTCATAAGGTCACTTATCAAGGTCAAAAGGTCCCGTTTCAAGGTCAAAAGTTCACAGGGTCAAAGTTCAAGGTCAAAAGGTCACTTTTCAAGGTCAAACGGTCACGGGGTCAAAAATCAAGGTCAAAAGGTCACTGGTAAAGGTCAAAAGGTCACTGGTCAAAAGCAAACGGTCACAGGATGAAAGTTCAAGGTCAAAAGGTCACTGGTCAGGGTCAAAAGGTCACTGCTGAAGGTAAAAAAGACACAGGGGTTAAAGGTAAAGGTCAAAAGGTCACGGTACAAGGTGAAAAGGTCACGGGACAAGGTCAGAAGGTCACGGGGCAACTGCATAAGGCCAAAAGGTCACCTGTCAAGGTCAAAAGGTCACTGCTCAAGGTCAAAAGGTCACGTATCTATTCAAAAGGTCACGGGGCAATTGCATAAGGTCAAAAGCTCACTGGTCAAAATCAAACGGTCACAGGATCAAAGTTCAAGGTCATAAGGTCATGGGGGTCAAAAATCAAGGTCAAAAGGTCACGAACCAAGGTCAAAAGGTCCCGCTTCAAGGTCAAAAGTTCACAGGGTCAAAGTTCAAGGTCAAAAGGTCACTTATCAAGGTCAAACGGTCACGGGGTCAAAAATCAAGGTCAAAAGGTCACTGGTAAAGGTCAAAAGGTCACTGGTCAAAAGCAAACGGTCACAGGATGAAAGTTCAAGGTCAAAAGGTCACTGGTCAGGGTCAAAAGGTCACTGCTGAAGGTAAAAAAGACACAGGGGTCAAAGGTAAAGGTCAAAAGGTCACGGTACAAGGTGAAAAGGTCACGGGACAAGGTCAAAAGGTCACGGGGCAACTGCATAAGGCCAAAAGGTCACCTGTCAAGGTCAAACGGTCACAGGATCAAAGTTCAAGGTCAAAAGGTCACGGGTCAAAGTTCAAGGTCAAAAGGTCACTGGTCAAGGTCAAAAGGTCACGAGTCAATGTAGAAAGGTCACGGGGGTCAAAGGTCTAGGTAAAACAGTACCAGGATCAAAGTTCAAGGTCAAAAGGTCACTAGTCAAGGTCAAAAGGTCACGTTTCAAGGTCATAAGGACACGGGGGTCAAAAATCAAGGTCAAAAGGTCACGAACCAAGGTCAAAAGGTCACGGGACAAGGTCAGAAGGTCACGGGGCAACTGCATAAGGCCAAAAGGTCACCTGTCAAGGTCAAAAGGTCACTGCTCAAGGTCAAAAGGTCACGTATCAATTCAAAAGGTCACGGGGCAATTGCATAAGGTCAAAAGCTCACTGGTCAAAATCAAACGGTCACAGGATCAAAGTTCAAGGTCAAAAGGTCACGGGGGTCAAAAATCGAGGTCAAAAGGTCACAAACCAAGGTCAAAAGGTCACGGGACAAGGTGAAATGGTCACGGGGCAACTGCATAAGGCCAAAAGGTCACCTGTCAAGGTCAAAAGGTCACTGCTCAAGGTCAAAAGGTCACGGTTCAAGGTCATAAGGTCACGGGGGTCAAAGGTCAAGGTCAAAAGGTCACGAACCAAGGTCAAAAGGTCACGGGACAAGGTCATAAGGTCACTTATCAAGGTCGAAAGGTCCCGTTTCAAGGTCAAAAGTTCACAGGGTCAAAGTTCAAGGTCAAAAGGTCACTTATCAAGGTCAAACGGTCACGGGGTCAAAAATCAAGGTCAAAAGGTCACTGGTAAAGGTCAAAAGGTCACTGGTCAAAAGCAAACGGTCACAGGATGAAAGTTCAAGGTCAAAAGGTCACTGGTCAGGGTCAAAAGGTCACTGCTGAAGGTAAAAAAGACACAGGGGTTAAAGGTAAAGGTCACGGTACAAGGTGAAAAGGTCACGGGACAAGGTCAAAAGGTCACGGGTCAAAGTTCAAGGTCAAAAGGTCACTGGTCAAGGTCAAAAGGTCACGAGTCAATGTAGAAAGGTCACGGGGGTCAAAGGTCTAGGTAAAACAGTACCAGGATCAAAGTTCAAGGTCAAAAGGTCACTAGTCAAGGTCAAAAGGTCACGTTTCAAGGTCATAAGGACACGGGGGTCAAAAATCAAGGTCAAAAGGTCACGAACCAAGGTCAAAAGGTCACGGGACAAGGTCAGAAGGTCACGGGGCAACTGCATAAGGCCAAAAGGTCACCTGTCAAGGTCAAAAGGTCACTGCTCAAGGTCAAAAGGTCACGTATCAATTCAAAAGGTCACGGGGCAATTGCATAAGGTCAAAAGCTCACTGGTCAAAATCAAACGGTCACAGGATCAAAGTTCAAGGTCATAAGGTCATGGGGGTCAAAAATCAAGGTCAAAAGGTCACCGCTCAAGGTCAAAAGGTCACGGGACAAGGTCATAAGGTCACGGGGTAAAGGTCAAGGTCAAAAGGTCACGAACCAGGCTCAAAAGCTCACGGGGCAATTGCATAAGGTCAAAGGGTCACTGGTAAAGGTCAAAAGGTCACTGGTCAAAATCAAACGGTCACACGAACAACGTTCAAGGTCAAAAGGTCACTGCTCAAGGTCAAAAGGTCCCGTTTCAAGGTCAAACGGTCACGGGGTGTCAAATGTCCAGGTCAAAAGGTCACGAACCAAGGTCAAAAGGTCACGGGGTCAAAAATCGAGGTCAAAAGGTCACAAACCAAGGACAAAAGGTCACGGGACAAGGTGAAAAGGTCACAGGGCAACTGCATAAGGCCAAAAGGTCACCTGTCAAGGTCAAAAGGTCACTGCTCAAGGTCAAAAGGTCACGGTTCAAGGTCATAAGGTCACGGGGGTCAAAGGTCAAGGTCAAAAGGTCACGAACCAAGGTCAAAAGGTCACGGGACAAGGTCATAAGGTCACTTATCAAGGTCAAAAGGTCCCGTTTCAAGGTCAAAAGTTCACAGGGTCAAAGTTCAAGGTCAAAAGGTCACTTTTCAAGGTCAAAACGGTCACGGGGTCAAAAATCAAGGTCAAAAGGTCACTGGTAAAGGTCAAAAGGTCACTGGTCAAAAGCAAACGGTCACAGGATGAAAGTTCAAGGTCAAAAGGTCACTGGTCAGGGTCAAAAGGTCACTGCTGAAGGTAAAAAAGACACAGGGGTTAAAGGTAAAGGTCAAAAGGTCACGGTACAAGGTGAAAAGGTCACGGGACAAGGTCAGAAGGTCACGGGGCAACTGCATAAGGCCAAAAGGTCACCTGTCAAGGTCAAAAGGTCACTGCTCAAGGTCAAAAGGTCACGTATCAATTCAAAAGGTCACGGGGCAATTGCATAAGGTCAAAAGCTCACTGGTCAAAATCAAACGGTCACAGGATCAAAGTTCAAGGTCATAAGGTCATGGGGGTCAAAAATCAAGGTCAAAAGGTCACGAACCAAGGTCAAAAGGTCCCGCTTCAAGGTCAAAAGTTCACAGGGTCAAAGTTCAAGGTCAAAAGGTCACTTATCAAGGTCAAACGGTCACGGGGTCAAAAATCAAGGTCAAAAGGTCACTGGTAAAGGTCAAAAGGTCACTGGTCAAAAGCAAACGGTCACAGGATGAAAGTTCAAGGTCAAAAGGTCACTGGTCAGGGTCAAAAGGTCACTGCTGAAGGTAAAAAAGACACAGGGGTCAAAGGTAAAGGTCAAAAGGTCACGGTACAAGGTGAAAAGGTCACGGGACAAGGTCAAAAGGTCACGGGGCAACTGCATAAGGCCAAAAGGTCACCTGTCAAGGTCAAACGGTCACAGGATCAAAGTTCAAGGTCAAAAGGTCACGGGTCAAAGTTCAAGGTCAAAAGGTCACTGGTCAAGGTCAAAAGGTCACGAGTCAATGTAGAAAGGTCACGGGGGTCAAAGGTCTAGGTAAAACAGTACCAGGATCAAAGTTCAAGGTCAAAAGGTCACTAGTCAAGGTCAAAAGGTCACGTTTCAAGGTCATAAGGACACGGGGGTCAAAAATCAAGGTCAAAAGGTCACGAACCAAGGTCAAAAGGTCACGGGACAAGGTCAGAAGGTCACGGGGCAACTGCATAAGGCCAAAAGGTCACCTGTCAAGGTCAAAAGGTCACTGCTCAAGGTCAAAAGGTCACGTATCAATTCAAAAGGTCACGGGGCAATTGCATAAGGTCAAAAGCTCACTGGTCAAAATCAAACGGTCACAGGATCAAAGTTCAAGGTCATAAGGTCATGGGGGTCAAAAATCAAGGTCAAAAGGTCACCGCTCAAGGTCAAAAGGTCACGGGACAAGGTCATAAGGTCACGGGGTAAAGTTCAAGGTCAAAAGGTCACGAATCAAGGTCAAAAGCTCACGGGGCAATTGCATAAGGTCAAAGGGTCACTGGTAAAGGTCAAAAGGTCACAGGTCAAAATCAAACGGTCACACGAACAACGTTCAAGGTCAAAAGGTCACTGCTCAAGGTCAAAAGGTCACGGGTCAAGGTCAAACGGTCACGGGGGTGTCAAATGTCAAGGTCAAAAGGTCACGAACCAAGGTCAAAAGGTCACGGGACAAGGTCATAAGGTCACTTATCAAGGTCAAAAGGTCCCGTTTCAAGGTCAAAAGTTCACAGGGTCAAAGTTCAAGGGCAAAAGGTCACTTATCAAGGTCAAACGGTCACGGGGTCAAAAATCAAGGTCAAAAGGTCACTGGTAAAGGTCAAAAGGTCACTGGTCAAAAGCAAACGGTCACAGGATGAAAGTTCAAGGTCAAAAGGTCACTGGTCAGGGTCAAAAGGTCACTGCTGAAGGTAAAAAAGACACAGGGGTTAAAGGTAAAGGTCAAAAGGTCACGGTACAAGGTGAAAAGGTCACGGGACAAGGTCAAAAGGTCACGAGTCAATGTAGAAAGGTCACGGGGGTCAAAGGTCTAGGTAAAACAGTACCAGGATCAAAGTTCAAGGTCAAAAGGTCACTGGTCAAAATCAAACGGTCACACGAACAACGTTCAAGGTCAAAAGGTCACTGCTCAAGGTCAAAAGGTCCCGTTTCAAGGTCAAACGGTCACGGGGGTGTCAAATGTCAAGGTCAAAAGGTCACGAACCAAGGTCAAAAGGTCACGGGGTCAAAAATCGAGGTCAAAAGGTCACAAACCAAGGTCAAAAGGTCACGGGACAAGGTGAAATGGTCACGGGGCAACTGCATAAGGCCAAAAGGTCACCTGTCAAGGTCAAAAGGTCACTGCTCAAGGTCAAAAGGTCACGGTTCAAGGTCATAAGGTCACGGGGGTCAAATGTCAAGGTCAAAAGGTCACGAACCAAGGTCAAAAGGTCCCGTTTCAAGGTCAAAAGTTCACAGGGTCAAAGTTCAAGGTCAAAAGGTCACTTTTCAAGGTCAAACGGTCACGGGGTCAAAAATCAAAAGGTCACTGGTAAAGGTCAAAAGGTCACTGGTCAAAAGCAAACGGTCACAGGATGAAAGTTCAAGGTCAAAAGGTCACTGGTCAGGGTCAAAAGGTCACTGCTGAAGGTAAAAAAGACACAGGGGTTAAAGGTAAAGGTCAAAAGGTCACGGTACAAGGTGAAAAGGTCACGGGACAAGGTCAAAAGGTCACGGGGCAACTGCATAAGGCCAAAAGGTCACCTGTCAAGGTCAAAAGGTCACTGGTCAAAATCAAACGGTCACACGAACAACGTTCAAGGTCAAAAGGTCACTGCTCAAGGTCAAAAGGTCCCGTTTCAAGGTCAAACGGTCACGGGGTGTCAAATTTCAAGGTCAAAAGGTCACGAACCAAGGTCAAAAGGTCACGGGGGGTCAAAAATCGAGGTCAAAAGGTCACAAACCAAGGTCAAAAGGTCACGGGACAAGGTGAAAAGGTCACGGGGCAACTGCATAAGGCCAAAAGATCACTTGTCAAGGTCAAAAGGTCACTGCTCAAGGTCAAAAGGTCACGGTTCAAGGTCATAAGGTCACGGGGGTCAAATGTCAAGGTCAAAAGGTCACGAACCAAGGTCAAAAGGTCACGGGACAAGGTCATAAGGTCACTTATCAAGGTCAAAAGGTCCCGTTTCAAGGTCAAAAGTTCACAGGGTCAAAGTTCAAGGTCAAAAGGTCACTTTTCAAGGTCAAACGGTCACGGGGTCAAAAATCAAGGTCAAAAGGTCACTGGTAAAGGTCAAAAGGTCACTGGTCAAAAGCAAACGGTCACAGGATGAAAGTTCAAGGTCAAAAGGTCACTGGTCAGGGTCAAAAGGTCACTGCTGAAGGTAAAAAAGACACAGGGGTTAAAGGTAAAGGTCAAAAGGTCACGGTACAAGGTGAAAAGGTCACGGGACAAGGTCAAAAGGTCACGGGGCAACTGCATAAGGCCAAAAGGTCACCTGTCAAGGTCAAACGGTCACAGGATCAAAGTTCAAGGTCAAAAGGTCACGGGTCAAAGTTCAAGGTCAAAAGGTCACTGGTCAAGGTCAAAAGGTCACGAGTCAATGTAGAAAGGTCACGGGGGTCAAAGGTCTAGGTAAAACAGTACCAGGATCAAAGTTCAAGGTCAAAAGGTCACTAGTCAAGGTCAAAAGGTCACGTTTCAAGGTCATAAGGACACGGGGGGTCAAAAATCAAGGTCAAAAGGTCACGAACCAAGGTCAAAAGGTCACGGGACAAGGTCAGAAGGTCACGGGGCAACTGCATAAGGCCAAAAGGTCACCTGTCAAGGTCAAAAGGTCACTGCTCAAGGTCAAAAGGTCACGTATCAATTCAAAAGGTCACGGGGCAATTGCATAAGGTCAAAAGCTCACTGGTCAAAATCAAACGGTCACAGGATCAAAGTTCAAGGTCATAAGGTCATGGGGGTCAAAAATCAAGGTCAAAAGGTCACCGCTCAAGGTCAAAAGGTCACGGGACAAGGTCATAAGGTCACGGGGTAAAGTTCAAGGTCAAAAGGTCACGAACCAAGGTCAAAAGGTCACGGGGCAATTGCATAAGGTCAAAGGGTCACTGGTAAAGGGCAAAAGGTCACTGGTCAAAATCAAACGGTCACACGAACAACGTTCAAGGTCAAAAGGTCACTGCTCAAGGTCAAAAGGTCCCGTTTCAAGGTCAAAACGGTCACGGGGGTGTCAAATGTCAAGGTCAAAAGGTCACGAACCAAGGTCAAAAAGGTCACGGGGGTCAAAAATCGAGGTCAAAAGGTCACAAACCAAGGTCAAAAGGTCACGGGACAAGGTGAAATGGTCACGGGGCAACTGCATAAGGCCAAAAGGTCACCTGTCAAGGTCAAAAGGTCACTGCTCAAGGTCAAAAGGTCACGGTTCAAGGTCATAAGGTCACGGGGTCAAATGTCAAGGTCAAAAGGTCACGAACCAAGGTCAAAAGGTCCCGTTTCAAGGTCAAAAGTTCACAGGGTCAAAGTTCAAGGTCAAAA